>JAPFQT010000179.1:0-207500 GCA_027627225.1 Congeria kusceri
TAGTGGAACTTTATTTAAAACATTAATAACATCCATAAACTAATAAGATGAACGGAGGGATTCAAGCAGTGTCCGAGCTAGTTTTGTGAGATCACGTGATCAAAAACGGCCAAATATTTTATGTTTTGTTGTATATAAAATGAATGCTAATTTTAATATCCGTGCCAGTTTTGTCAATTTACTCATTAAATGATTTCTGTATAGATGTTAGCGGAATGAAAACGTATTTTAAATGTCGGCGCTATTTAGTTTTGTTGAGAAGAGGTACTCACAAATGGTCAGAGATTTAGTGATTTATAGCAGAGAATTAAAATTGTAAAAGTCCGATCTAATTTTGTTGTGAACAGGTGATCAACAATGGCAAGTGATTTAATTTGTTCTTGTATGACGTATTAGAATAGAATGAATACGGATTTTATTAGTCTAAGCTTGTTTTGTCAGTTACAAGTGATAGAATGAACGCTAATTTTAATTATCCGAGTTAGTTTTGTCGATTAAACGTGATCAACATTATTCAAGGATTTCATGATTTCTGGAAGATATTATAATTGAATGATTTATAATTGTAATTGTCCGAGCTAGTTTTGTCGATTTTGCGTGATCCAAACGTGTCAGGGCTTGAATGATTTCTAGTAAATATAATAATAGAATGAATGATAATCTTAATTCTCCGGGCTAGTTTTGTCTTTACACGTGATAAACAATGGCCAGGGAATTAATGATGTCTATCTACAAGATATTAATAGAATTAATCAAGCTTATAATGTCCGAGGTAGTTTTGCTGATTGTACGTGATCAAAAAGGCCAGGGATTTAATTTGTTATATAGATATGTATTTAATGAATGCTGATTTAATATCTCCCAGCTAGTCTTGTTCAATTATACGTGATTAAAAGTGGCCAGGGATATACTGTTTTTATATATATTACATTCAAAAATGAATGAAATTTACATACGTTTAATTGCAACGCTTTCGCTCATTTGCCAACTATTATAACGCGTGATTGATGTTACTTCCGCACACTTGTAGACCTAAACCGTCCGTACTATATGATCCTTGAAACTAATATCGTGTAAGGAAAAAAAGCTTAATTTATATATACACATGAACAGTAGAATAATATGATTTACATTATTCTGCTATCGAACATATTGAAAATATCAATTATTGTCATATTTCTTTATAATAATTATTGATAGAGATTACACTATTTGAGGGCTCAAACCTATAAAAGGACACCATGCATATATGAACTGTAATCTATTGAATATCAAGTATGCTAGGCACGATTATAAGTAGCAAGTTTTTTTTTAATATAAATTATAATAAATTTCAATGGATGCATATTTTAAATACCCGGAATATTATTTAGCGAATGACTACAATACTTGTGAACCCTCAGATGACAACCCAGTTCATTGAATAGGACCGAAAGATTTGGAAAGTGCAGTGTTGTTGCTTTTTCCCACTTCTGCTGCGCAAAATATTTACCGTATGTTCAATCATATTTCATTACACTATTTTGTAATTTATCGGATCCGTGGTCTTAAACGAACTAGCTTTATATGTCAGGTTTGAGACCCGCTAACCCTAGATCCTGCTACATGCTACTACACTCGTCTTTCGCCTAAAACGTGAAGCCGGGGGAGGGGGGGGGCAGTGTTCTAGTTCATAGTATTTTCTTGTTGTGGTAAATTTCTAACTTAACGTTTTCAATTAAAAGTGAGAGCGTTGAAATTTCCATCTGAATTAACTATATCCCGGTCTATGACATTTTATAAAGAATTGATTACAAACGTATGTATCTACAAATGTTCATAATTCAGACTTGCTAACCCTAGATCCTGCTACATGCTACTACATTCGTCTTTCGAATGAAACTTTAACCCGGGTGTGGGGGGGGGGGGGCAGTGTACTAGTTCATAGTCTTTTCTTGACAACATTTAATGTTTTTTATAAAGAATTGATTACAAATGTATGTATCTACGAATAATTAATCAGATATGTTTAGGTGGTATAACAACTAACCGATAAGCCAGATATGATGCCTACACCATTTAGCGTTGTCTAAATATTACAATCTTTCTGAATAATATTATGAAGTCACTGTTTTCAACACAATCAAACAGCGCAAATTCAAACAAAATTAGTGCGTTTGATAAAAAAAATTTAATCATCGTATTCATTTGGTACTTTGAATAAAAATAGAGAAACAAACTGTAGAAATATTTTCGGTACCAAATTGAATATAGAACATAGATTACACGAAATGCATACATTTTAAGACCTTTCATTTTATGTTTACACAGGACGTGCAAAAAGACGAAATTCTGATAGGAATTGCCATTGTCAGTCATTTATAAAATTAATCACAATCCCAATACCAGGCTAGCTGATATTGCTTGTAATATCATAAGTAGTATATGACTGCAATTAAAAGGAATAAGAACTAATACATTCATAATGTTGATCCAGTTTGCATTTTGATCTATGAAGAATCTATATAAATTGATATAAAAATAACAATTATATATACAGAAAACAAACGATATTTACATACAATTATGCAGTAATCATAATGCATGAAACTTAATACATGTATAATTTAACATTATCTGGAAACGGACACAATGGCCCTGATAAGTTGACAGAAATTTAAAGAAAATGAACACTTCTGAAATGTCGCAAGTTGCAATCTTGCAAAAAAATGAAGCACCCAATATACTGCCACACATAAATGCGAACTATGTTACTAATTGTTATTGTCTCAGCGACAAACAATGTATCTAGATTTATTTCACATGCAATGAATCTCCGTGACGAAAAATTAACAGCTCTTGCTGCTTCTTAATAATACAATGTTTATACGTTATATATATTGATATAGCTACCTTGACTTTCATAACTATGCTTTGTATGAATTGTGTTTGTGAATATATATATATTGTTATGGCCAAAGGCTATTTGCCGATTTGCCAATAAACTTGAAACTGAATAAACTTGAAACTATAATTAGATATGCACACATATCCTTTTTGCCAAAAGAATCACATTTTAGCATAATCATGTGGAACAATCTGCTTATGGATTTAAGAAAATAAAATACGATCATTCAAAAGTGCATATACAATAATTGCTTGAAAATGTCAAATAGATGTAACACTTGTTATAGATATATATTAAAATCGATTTAATTATTATTATTATGTTATTATATTTTATTATTATGAATATGTATCAAGGCCATATGAAAATAAGATATGTTTTTGTCATGACAAATATGATGTCTTATATGTGATCTTCGTTGAATATAAAAGTATGATTAATATTATACGGTTCTTCTTCTTCTTCTTCTTCTTCTTCATGATTTTCTTCTTCTTCTTCTTATTATTATTGTTGTTGCTGTTGTTGTTGTTATAAAAAATATTACATTTATTAGTATTAATATTTTATTATTATTATTATTATTATTACAATAAAAATAATAATACTAATAAAAATAATAATACTAATAATAATAATGATAATAGTAATTAAAAAATATTAAATATTATTATTATTATTATATAATAAAATTATTATTAGTATTGTTATTAAATACAATAAATACAAACAAATGTATTACTTTGAAAATGCCAAACGCATTCTAACGCAATTTTATTCATCTACATCATCATCATCAACAGCAGCAGCAACACATGTTTAAGGAGATCATTAGATTAGCAGAATTAGTTGTAGTAGCGGTGATAGAACAATACCGTATTAAACTAAACATTGTTGTAGCAGAGATATATTTAATATGTCTTTAACATCCATGAACCAAAAGGCTGAATAGGAGGGATCCAAGCAGTGTCCGAGCTAGTTTTGTCGAGGTCAGGTGATCAAAAACGGCTATCGATTTGATGTTTTGGTGTAGATAAAATGAATGCTAATTTTAATATCCGTGCTGCTAGTCGTTTAGTCGATTGTACACGTGATTTTAATTGGTCGGGCATTTCATGTATATAGACGTGTATGGAATGAAATCTTATTTTCAATGTCCGCGCTATTTAGTTTTGTTGAGAACAGGTGGTCACAAATGGTCAGGATTTAGTGATTTCTAGCAGTACTGTATATATTATAATCGAAGGAATGTTAATTTTATCTGCCCGAGCCAGTTCTGTTATGAGGAGGTGATCACAAATGACAAGGTATTTAATGATTTGTAGCATATATTATATTAAAATGAATACTAATTTTATAAGTGCGAGCTAGTTTTTTCAGCCACAAGTGATAAAATATAATATTATTGATATTATAATAGAATGGACGTTTATTTTTATTATCCGAGTTAGTTTTGTCGATTAAACGTTTCAAAATTATTATCTTTCTTATTTTTATTTGTATTGCCTTTAAGCGTTACAACGCTCCTAGCATGATATAATGAATACAACACACGATGTAGACAATCAGATAACATACATTTTGTTAACAAACCAACAATAACAGAAGCTTTATGGTTTAATAAACGGTTACTGAAGTCCAATTGATAAAACAATACTTCTTAGTTTTTGAAATTATGTAAATTAACATTATTATGTAGTCAATCAAATCATATATACATGTTGTAAACCAATAAACAACTAAAGTTTTACGTTATATAACATGTTAATAAAATAATATTCATAAAAACATCCATGTTTCATGTCTTTTCTGTAAATACATCATATATGACGTTACAATTGTAACAGAGTCTCATATATTAATTTAATAGCAAAAACATATGTTTGTTTGTTTGGATTTATCGCCGTATTCAACAGTATTTCAGTCGGCGGTCAGTTAACTTACTCACACTTTTCCTGGGTAAGCTGGTTTGCCAGTATTGAGTGCACATACTTATGCCAGTAACTGACAACTGCCCTACTTGAATCAGACGTAGAAATAATTTCATGACCAATCCCCACAAAAGTTCTTTGACCGGGCCGGGAATCGAAACCGCGATCCTCGGATTGGTAGTCCAGCGCTCTACCAACTGAGCTAGCCGGCCCGACAACAAACAAAATATATGTATTTTGGTAGATTTAACATTTCCTTCTTATTCATTGTTTGCATTAATTGGTTTAATTTATTTAACGTGGGCCATCGACAGTAATATGATTTGAAATATTCGCGTCTCAGATCACCGTATAAAGGGCAAGTAAAAAGAAAAAGATATTCGTTTTCGATTTGTCGAAAGTTACAAAGCTTACAATTTCGATTATCACGAGTTATATTTGTATATCGACCGCGTTCAAGCTCTGTGAAGATACTCTGTATCGTGCAAATGCAATTCTTTATTTCTTGAAAAGTATTTAAAAAGGGTTGAAGGTGAGCATATGTTTCTAATCTGGATGAAATGTTAATTGAATTTGTACCAACTCTGTTTGTGATTGTCAGTGAGTCGCTGTTTTATTAAGTTGAAAGCATATATTTCGTTATTTGATTCCAAAAGATGTGTCTGATCTACCTTTATATATGATAGCCCCAATTGATCTTACACGCAATTTAAATGATGCGCCCAGTTTTGGTTGTTAAAGGTATTACTATTTTCTGCATCATTATACAATATAATATATGCCTGCTTTATGAGGCTGTCATCGATTGATTATTAATTTGAAACCAATATTTAACTATTCGTAATTTTCTTATTAATGATAATAGAAGTCTGTCTAATTCTCCATATAAACAAGATACATTCATTGACTGATTTACGCATAATAATTTACGAAGAATATTTTAATGAATGGTTTCTATATATGTCTTTCCCAGGACAGAATCCCCACACGTCTGAGGAATAGTTAAGTATGGGTGAAACGAGTTTGTCACACATTTATTTTCTCCTGGGTTTCAAAGGAGTATTGATTGCAAATTGAAAATAATATATGCATACCTTTGGTTGCATTTTGAGCTATCGATTTTTGAGTTCGGTATCAGTTACCGTTCTTCAATAAATGTACGCCTAAGTATTTAAACGACTCGATGGTTTCTATATCTTCATTATAGGATTTAAATGTTCGCTGAGCTCGTTCGAATATCAGTATTTTTGTTTTATTTGTGTTAATTTATAAGCTCCATTGGTTACAGTAATGTTCCATATCGTTTAACATTGACTGGAGTGAATTCGGTTATGTGGAGAATAAAACTTGATAATAGGCGAATAACATAAAGAAGAAGTTAGTCTCATTGATATAAACAATTCCTTCTGTGTTCCAATTAATGTGTTTCATTATCTCGTTGACAAAAATCATGAACAGTGAACTTGAACACGGGTCTCCTTGTTTGACTCCTATTGATGAGTATATGAAATCTGACGTTTATTATTGTATATTAAGGCTGATTTGACAGAAGAGTACATTGCCTGGACGGCTTTCGCCATGTTTGTTTTTATTTTCTCAGCTTTAAGCTTTGTCCATACACATATCGATTAATTTTATTGTAACATTTTTCGTAAACAATAAATGCAGCATATAATTTTTGACCTGAATTTAGATTTGTGTTGACAATAGTATCAAGTACACAGATGCAATCAATGGTACTTTTACCTTTTTGGTCGCCAAATGGGTATTTCGATATTTTATTGTACTTTTCTGACCACTTTGTAAACCTGTTCAGCAATATCTGAGAATAATGTTTTGAGAGAATACTATTTAGCGTTATGCCTTTGTACGTTTTTGCTTCGCTTGGTTTACCTCCTTTAAAAATGGGAAAAATGTACTCTATTCCACACGATTCTGGATATACTGGATTATCAAACAACGAGCTAAATATCACTCTCAGGTGTTATTTAATTGTTTTATATGCCGTTTTAACAATTTATGCGGGTATTTCATCACGTCCGCTAGATTGGTTATTATTTTGTTTAAAAACTGCTATTTTTATGTCATTGTCGGTTATGAATGAATCGAGTTCCTCTGAAATCGATGCAAAATTAAATTTTGTATCACATTCTTCGGTCTCGCCCGATGCCTCGCCGTATAGCGAATTAAATTAATCGATACTTTTTGAATGGAAATATTTTTAGATGTGTCATGTATATTATTATAACATTTGTAATTAATTTCGAAAACTGTATAGGCTTTTTATTAGCGATTTTTTTCCAGACGATGCGCTTCGTGAATTTTATATTAATTTTCCCTAGTTCTACCTACGAACTTTATTATTTTTAGTTCTGCTTTTAACAAAATGTAACATTGTAAAATTATTATTTGTTTTTCAAATAAGTTCAATTTTGCCATCTCGTTAGTAGTATCAAACCACAATGGTTTATTTGATTTGCGCGCATTTTGCTTTTTTGTTCGTTTTACTCTTTTCCCATATATCTTGGTGTTACATGTGTGAAGAGTATTCGTTTGAATCTGAATTTTCTTTTCGAACAGCGTATCTGGGTAAGGAATATCGTTAAGTGTGTTCGCATTACTTTCTAAACAAACTCGAATTTTTTGTTCGAATACTATATTCGTTACTACGTTATCGCTTGTATTCCGTACATTACTTTTGTGTATTCTGCCCGCTTTTGTGACACTGATGCACAGTCCTGCGTGATCGGAAAATTCCGACCAATCAAGCACTTCAAAATTACGAATGTATTTACAGTTATGTGATTGTAGTAATAAATAGTTGGTGACACTTTGTCCTCGTTGAACACTCAATGGAAAGTTTCCCGCTTTGTCGCCGGGCAACCTACCGTTAGCGATAATACTATTGGTCGTTACGCACATTGATACTAGTTTTCGACCGCTGCTGTCAATTACGTGATCTTTATTACATATTTTTTGTAAACAAACATGTGTATTCGAAGTATAGTATGTTTACTTATAAAAGAAAAACGTCTAAATGTTTGTCATATTCTATTGTATCAAACAGATGGCCTGTTTTAGCGTTAAAATCTCCAATTATATATGTTTGAACAAGTATTAATATTTTTCTATGTACCATTTTCAACTTCTTCGAAAAAATCAACATTTGTCCATATAGTACATTTATCCTACTAGTGGAATATAACAAAAACATAAAAATACAGTTTCATTGAAGATAAAAAGTGATGCATCTAGATTGATCCAAGCAATGCCATATTTGTTTGTCACTACTAAAGAAATGTATTGTTTAATGTTTTTTAATATAAATAGAAATACATCGAGCATAACGTCATTTTCTTATTTCTTGCTTATTATTCAGGGATTTCATGATTTCTGGTAGTATAATTTTAATTGTCCGAGCTAGGTTTGTCGATTACACTTGATCCAAAATTGTCGGGGATTGAATGATTTCTAGTAAATATTACAACAGAGTGAATGACAATCTTAATTCTCCGGGCTAGTTTTGTCTTTACACGTGATAACAATGGCCAGGGATTTAATTATTTCTATATACTAGATATTACTAGGCTTAATCATGCTTATAACTTGCGAGCTAGTTTTGCGGATTGTACGTGATCAAAAGGGCCAGGGATTTAATTTTGTAATATAGATATTAATTTAATGAATGCTGATTTAATATCTTTCATGTAATTTTGTTCAATTATACGTGATTAAAAGTGGCCAGAGATTTACTGTTTTTATAAATATATTAGATTAAAAAATGAAAGAAATTTTCATACGTTTAATTGCAACGCTTTCGTTCATTGCCAACTATTGTAACGCGTAATTGCTGTTACTTCCGCACACTTGTAGACCTAAACCGTCCGCACTATTTGATCCTTGAAACTAATATCGTGTTAGGAAAAAAGCTTAATTTATATATACACATGAACAGTAGAATAATATGATTTACATTATTCTGCTTTCGAACATATTGAAAATATCAATTATTGTCATATTTCTTTATAATAATTATTGATAGAGATTACACTATTGGACGGCTCAAACCTAAAAAAAGACACCATGTATATATTAATTGTAATCTATAGAGTATCAAATATGCTAGGCACGATTATAAGTGGCAAGTTTTTTTAAATATAAGTTATAATAAATTTAATGGATGCTTATTTAAATACCCGGAATATTTTTTATCGAATGACTACACTACTTGTGAACCCTCAGATGACAACCCAGTTCATTGAATAGGACCGAAAGAGTTGGAAAGGGTTTGTGCAGTGTTGTTGCTTTTTCCCATTTCTGCTGCGCAAAATATATATGTTCAATCATATTTCATTACACTATTTTGTCATTTATCGGATCCGTGGTCTTAAACCAACTAGCTTTATATGTCAGGGTTGAGACCCGCTAACCCTAGATCCTGCCACATGCTAACATGCTACTACAGTCGTCTTTCGAATGAAACGTTAACCCGGGGGAGGCAGTGTACTAGTTAATAGTCTTTTCTTGACAACATTTAATGTATTTTATTTATTATAAAGAATTGATTACAAATGTATATGTATCTACGAATAATTAAGCATATATGTTTAGGTTGTATATCAACTAACCGATCAGCCAGATATGATGCCTACACCATTTAACGTTGTCTAAATATTACAATCTTTCGAAATCATATTATGAAGTCACTGTTTTCAACACAATAAAACAGCGTAAATCCAAACAAAATGATTATGTTTGATAAAGATAAAAATGAATCACTGCATTCGTTTGGGATGTGAACTTTGAATAAACATACAAAACACTGTAGAAATATCTTTGGTCCCAAATTGAACATGAATACACTAAATGCAGAAATTTTAAGACCTATCATGTTATATTTACACAGGACGTGCAAACAGACGAAATTCTGACAGGAATTGCCCCTGTCAAAGATCTATAAAATTAATCACAATCCCTATCCCAGGCTAACTGATATTACTTGTAGTATTATAAGCTGTATATGAATGCAAATAAAAGGAATAAGAACTAATACATTAATATTGTTGATCCATGTTGCATTTAGATATATAAAGAATCTATATAAATTGATATAAAATAAAAATTATGCATACAGAAAACAAACGACATTTACTCCGTATCATATGCAGCAATCAAAATGCATGAAACTTCAAATACGTGCATTTCAGTGAAAACTTTCTCAAGCTACAGTACAGTTGTTTATAGTAGGCATGCGCATAGTGGTACTTCATGTACATTTCATTCATATCGATTTTATTACTACTAATAATATTCCAGCGCCCACGAAATGTGTAATGGTGACCAATTTTTATAATAATTTTACCAGCCTGGTGAAGATGTTTTGTACATTCAGGACATCTATTTAAATGGTGAATGAAGTAGTATGTTCAATGAATTAAATGTTCCATTTACTGATTAGGACATTATGAAAGGCTCTAAACAGATAAATCAGCTAGACCTGGTTATCTACTTAATGATTTGGTATGTAAAGTAGTATATTTTCAAATAGGGTGTGAACTTTCATTACAACGTGAATGTGGACAATTTGATGTGAAGGTTTTATTGTTTCTATACATAAAGAAAGAAAGATGGATAAAACCAACCTACCGGGGAATCACATTATTAGGAACATTTAGGAAATTGGGCTGAAAGAGTATAATGTTTATATATATAGTCTCAGGCAGGATTCAGACAAAATGTGGGAACTATTAAAATTAATTAATTATTAATATGTTTGTATTACCAATTAAAAGAAAAAAGAGAATGTATGATGTATCTGCTGACTTTACTGAAACGTTCGATTACCTCGTGAGAGATCATTTGGTACAAATTGTCCAAGCCAGGCGTTCGAGAAAATATGATTAATTTCATTAAATCTATGAATGCAAATGTTAAGTGAAGTTTTAAGTGAGGTCATACATTGTAATGAAGATTTCTCGTGTTTATTTTGTGTAAGACAGGTTTCATCATTATCACCCTTTTACGGTATATTCTATTAATTTGAATGACTAGAGGAATATTATATTTTAAATGGCGTTAATGCTATAAATATTGGTTTGTTGTAATTGTTTTGCTATTGTATGCAGACGACAGTGTAATTACGTCTGAATCTGAGGAAGATTTAAAGAAAGGCTTTGTGCTTATTATAAGAATACTGTGATAGGTGTAAACTATTTGTGAATTCAAATAAAATGAAAGTAATGTTTTTAAAGAAAGGTGGCCAGTTAAGGAGAAATATGAACTTTTATTATAAAGGACAGGCATTGGAAATTATTAAAACTTGTACAAACTTGAGAATTGAATTTATTACATGAGGATCATTTGCAGTACTTTTGAAACACTTGCAGGCCAGGCTTCAAAAGCTGTTTTTAAATTAAATTCACATTTAATGTCCTTTAATCTCAATACATACCAAGTAACAGTTGTTTGATATACTTGGTGCACCCATTTTAAATTACGGCTCAGAGGTTTGGAGTTAAATACAGTCTATGACACTAGAAGAGCTAATTTAAATGTTTGAACATAAAAAAATAGGTGTGAAATTTTCAAACCCCAAATAATTGCGTATCTGGAAAACTTGGTAGAAATTCTTCGATTACCAAAAGAACTTGTAATGTGATAAGTTACTGGCTAAAGGTTGTTCAGTTAGATGTGCATGAATATTTTAAGTGTATTTATTTACATATGTGCAACAATTGTATGAGCATTATAGGAAAACAATAATGCAAAGCATCATAGGGCGCCGTACAAAAGCAAACTTAAAGCGTAAAGAGAAATGAGAACCATGTATTAAATTAAAGTACATTTTCATTCTAGAGTTATCAATACAGTATACTTTTTATCCTGGGGCTGTTATTAAATAACTACTTTGGAAACACGAAACTGTGACTTATGTTAAATATAAATTCCATTGTTATGTAATGTCCGTAAATTTAAATGATCTTACCACCGCATGAAGCCAACATTAAATTTAAGTAAATATGCATGATGTGGTTAAACAAAACAGTAAACCCATTTTATCCTGGGACTGTTATTGTAAGGCTACTTTAGAAACACGAAACTATGAAGAAAAAACTTATGTTTAAGATAAATTCCATTGTTATGTAAATTATCTTACCACCTCATGTTTTTCATCAATGATACTTGTATAATCTAAACAATTTACGTAAACATGTATATTTTAAGATTTTTCCGACATGTAATAGCGGGAATGAGTACAAGTGAGCTGTCAAACAATTATTTAGTCTATGTATACCAAATAAAAACAATCGACTGGACACATTCATCACATTCAAATAATGATTTGACTAATGATACTCAAAACAAATGTTTGTGCGTATAATTATAATAGTAAACAATGAACTTATAATAAGAACATAAAGTAAAACTAACCATAATTAAATGAAATGTTCCAATGTTTGGAATTAAATAACGACGTATTTCGATGCTTCAGACGATCTTGCATCTGTACAGAAGTTAAGAGAAAAATGTAATTCCAAATAATTCGTAATGAAACTGCTATTCAAATAAACATGCATGGTGTATTTATAAATAGAAATTCTACACTCATTATTATCTGTATTGTATGATTTTCTGGATGATTGCAAAGGTGTTGCAAGTATTTTAACATAATTGATACATCCTGCATTACAAAAACATATTGATCATGCTGGGCATTATAAATTAAAAGAAAATTAGGCAAGTCAAACTGTATTAAATGTATACACAGTTGTTAATTAAGTATTTACAATGTACATGTATTTCACAGGCGATGGAAACTAGAAAGATAAAGCTCACTCCGGCAAAACACGTAAGTTCCGTTCTTAAACATGTACGGATACATTCTTCGTATTCGGGTAATATCTTGTCAAACATGTGTACGATATCACTATTTTTCGGAATGAATGTATAACGTACAATTAAAATGTTATGTCCGGAAACAATGCACTATTAACACACGATTTTCAAAAAGTGTGAATACTTTTGGTGATAGATCACGTTTTATCGTGACAAGAAACCAGTTTTTGTGTTTGAAACAGAAGCAAGAAATGTCTTTTAAAAAGAAAATCGGCGTTGAAGATAATCTTGAGATGTCATTTTTTGCTCTAAATATAATACAAGAGGACCAAGATGTTCGGTCACGTGACTTCTCGGACCCCAGATTTGTCGGTCCCTACACAGGAGACTTCTCCGACCCCAGAATTTTTGGTCCCTACTAAGGAGACTTCTCGGACACTAGATTTTTCAGACACCATACGAAAATGTATCGGCCCCCAAATTAATTTGAGATCAACTCAATTATTATTAATATCTATACCGTGAATAAACCGATCACATACCGCCCCATGTTTTCACCAGTGATGCATGAGTAACCTTAATACTAGTAATTTACGTAAACATAATTGATACATAAATTTGTCAGGCAAATTTGACAAATTAAAATTGACAGAAAATAATAGCAGGAATGAATGAAAATTATTATATATATCAGACCTGTGTACATAGTAATGTTAAATAATATACTATATGTATCATTAGTATTGCACATGGGTATTCATTCTACGCAAATGAAGTTAGAGTAACATTTCGACGTATTACGAGATTTCTTTCACCACATAGATGTTTAACATTTTTATTGATTGAATGACATCTACTATGCAATTATAAATAATTCTTAATAAAACGTAACCACAATTCAAATATAAATTAACATGAATAGTAAGTTTATACATTTAAATTCCCCATTTATTAAAAATCTCGGATTTAGGACTCTCCTGACGCTAATTGATGCGTTTGTATTAACACACCTGGTCGCTATTTTTATAATAATTCACTCACCTGCTGGAGTGTGTTGTACTCGATATAATAATTATTGGGAACCCAAGTTGGTTACAACGTAAAATATTATTTTTACACAATGATACAATAAAAGGAAATATAAGCTCCATCAAATTTTCTAATATTTTTTGCTTAGTTATCAGAAAAATACGAGAAATTTACCACTTTGTATTTTGTGCTTGTCACGAGAAACCTCAATACTATTGACAGGCAGCCGTGGCGCGAGCTCAACAGGCAACATTTTACGTTGTGACCGACTGTGGTCCCCGTGAATTGTAGCATTGAAATTGCTATTTATAGAGCGCGCCTTTTATGTAGGCTAAACAAAATAATTAGTTGATTATGTGAATGAATATAACATTCTGATCATGACCTACAGTGATAAAAATTGTTCATAATTATGTTCAGTTTTAGAGTATATATCGGAGATATGTTTATAACTTTATTTGAACCGCTTATTAAAACAATTATGTAAATTTTAATCCCCAGAAGTATGCAACCGTTATTGGTATACATTAAAGCATTGTTGAAAGTTTGCATTCCTTAAAATTAAAAATTTGCCCAATGCTATTGGCATTCAATTTTCTCGCTGCATAATTATTGCAAGAAATCGAGGTCAATGTGATCTTAAGCAGCCACGCCGATAAAAGTGTAACGTTTTGTGAATAAATAGTTCTGCTTTTACTCATAACGTGTTAAACGTTTATCATTGCAACCATTTGAAAATAGACGATTTAAAATTTATGTTTGGCGCCGCGCATGATGAGTCTTACCGGAAGCATATAAAAGGAGCGGTTTTATATTTAATGTTTAGAAACACCAACTTGCTGAGTGGAACTGGGCATTGTATTGAACTACACGTTTAAAGAAAATGTAATATTTCCGCTTTCGCCAACACTTTCGATACGTATTTAAACGAAATAGCATTACATTAATTGCTAATCCCTGTATTTTTCACAGGTCGCGGAGTCAAAATTGAATTTTCTCCGGCGTCTAGTCTAACATCTTCAAGAAGTAGGTTGTGAATCATTCTAAAAATAGCAAAGTAGAGATGGCTGAGACAAATGCGTAGCCGGTAACATGTGTATGGTGGCGTTTGTGTATGGAAACAATGTGAGCATATCGGTTTTGACGCTGAAACGTTTATATAGATACTATCTGAGTGTTGGAAAAAGTTCAAGTTTATCATGCTCGGCTCGAGACAGGGTAGCGCTCGGCTATCCAACACTCACATAATATTATATTTATTTTTTATTTCATTTTTTTAAAGAATAAGTGCAAAATTCTGCATACAAATGGTTTGACTGAGTGGTTGGTCTTTCCAATTTTGACATCGTTGCTAGCATTATTTGGAAAAACCCGACTTTATCATTCCGCTTGCACTTCGTCGAGACGAAAAAAGTCCATGATGTAATCGAGTTTGTATTTATTTAACAATATTTTTTAAATTATTCTTTATTTAATGTATATGTGTTTGTATAGTCGATTTTTCTTTGAATGTTTATAACAAGAAAACAATTATTTTTTGCAATTTAAGTGTTGAAAAAAAAACACACAAATATGTGGCACTTGAGTTACTGTCATTCGTGATTATCAGCCGATCTACAAAGAGCGATCGAATAAGCATGATCTAAAAATATAGATGAGTTGTTATTATATCGAGTTACTTGTACTAATAAGATACATTTAAAATTTATAATAATTATTTCAATAATAACGGTATTTGAAATAAAGTATTTTGTCATTCATTTCTTTTACATGTTCTTAAGTTTGTGTTTGTCGTGATCAATGGGACACTTATGTTTACTAATTTTATAATATAAAGTGGTTAGTTTTGAGAACTGGTATTTTATTTTAACAAACACGTGCACAAAGTCGCTGAGACAACTGAGAAGTGTTGCCTTATAATATTTGCTTAATGATAAGTTATTATGCATACATCAGTTTTTTTGAATATGTATTAAACCGAAATATATTGCCATTAATTGTTGCGCGTTGGCTCAATGAAAGCTCGAGACCTCAATTACAACGTAGTTATTGCATGGGATGTAAGCTTGCCGGCGTGTAAAGAAATAGTCAGTAGTTTTCAACACTGACACGTTTGAATAAAACATTGATGCTAATTAACAGTGAAGGCATTTTAACTTTAAAATATAACACATTTTGTTTATTTTACTTGTTTGCTATTTAAGTATTTAATGCTTTAAATACGTGATCACCTGTGTGCAAAAGGAGCATATTACCTCGTTATAGATATTTTTTTTTGGCGATTCTGACTTGACTAATTTGCATTCTGTTACAAATCAAGGAATACTTATGCATTGCAATATACCTGTAAAACGGTAAAAATAATTTATCAATTTGCCAATAAGATAGGTATTGACTTGTTGCTCTGAACTACGTACGGCGCCCCATGATGCTTTGCATCAGAGGTTTTCTTGTATGGATGTTGTTATTTTGACCCTTTACTGTTAACGTTTTTACATCAGAGTTGCGAGTATTTTACATAACCATAGCGTACACGTTTTTTACAAAGCAGAATAGCGCAGTGGGATAAATTACTGTCTACTGTCATTTCATCACATAACATTCGACTAGCGGTGTTCTAGTTTATTTTTATTTTTTAAAATGAAACATCTAATTTATTTATTATACTATTTGTTCTTTATTTAATGTATATGTGTTATTATAGTCGATTTATATCATCTAATATCATTGATAGTGCAATAGGAAACCAATTTTGCGTTGACATATTCCCTTTAACCAAAATTAAATACGATATTTGTTCACTATACCAAACTTACATTTTTATGGTTTCTTTTTCTTTTATATACACAAAAATAATAATTTAAAATCTACTTTCTAAATGTTATTACATTTATTTCGTAATGTCCCTTAAATGGGATTATATTAAGTGCATACACTAGAAATCAGCATTGGTATAGCAAATGCAGCTTTGTACATGATTTATTATAGAATGAAATCCATCCACAACATCTACGATTTATGTTTCAATCAATAAAACATGTTACTGCTATAATGTATTTTTCCACGAAAGGTTACTTACAAAGTATACGTTATTCTATTTTGATATCGCAAACGTCTGACACCGATGGCTGAAAAGACTACATCCTCCAAGCAAAGGATCCACCCGGGTATACTGTCAGGACAGTTAATTATTATATTGGTAATATACATATTAACACCTGGAAATGATATTGTATTTATTAAAAAAGCATTACCTGTAAACATATCTTGTAGGCCCTAAAATAAACGCCATAACTGATTTTCATATTTCTACAAAGTATGATTTATTGATCAAATGTCTTAAATATCGGTCACGAAATGTATAATGTATGTGTAATCGCATATATTTTCAGTGTCAGTATTTGGATCACCTAGGAAACCTCCGAGAATTGTTTACCACTAAGGTTCTGATTTGGCAAACAGTTCTGCACGGAACAAACTCTGAAAGAAGAAACATCGAGCCACAAGATGAACCATTGACAACGAATATGGTTTTCCCGCTGGTCTTACAGGTGCATTTTTTCTGAGATCAGTACGAAACTTAGTTCGTTTCAAGAATCTCACATTACATACATTCGCATTAATGCACTGATTAATGTTGCTCCTAAACATGTGCAACTTTATTAAACTTGTTCCTACATATAATTGTATAACATGGAAAAGATACTCAAGAAGACCTTAGCGAGACTAAGAGAAGAAGGAATTGAAAATGGAAACGTGGCAAAGATACTCATAACATGCAAGAAAGGATAATGCATGGAGGTGGATAAAAAACGTTCTGACAAAAGATAGCTTTATGTTTGTTTTTTGACCTGCAAAGAAATTCGCAACCAGTGAACAATGCTAGCGTACAATACTGTTGGGCTGGTGATTGGTTATTTGTACAACTTTGCCATTCTCAGCCACATTGGAATAGTGTCACAGTTGTGAGCATAGATGTAATAGTAAAGAACAGTCATTGGATGCATTTTTGTATTTTCATTTAACAGCTTTCAGTACTCTGTCTCTATAAACTATATACACCATTCATTGAAATACTTTTCCCACGGTATGTGTATGAATATAATTATAACCGCCAGTTAAAAAATATGAATTAAAAAACCTTTCTGACACTTTCGTTTGCAATTATTGGTCTGCGGATATCTTTGTATACATATTGTTGTCTTGTTAACGCGCTGTGACTCACACATTTTTTCATGTCTGGGAAATATGACATTTTGCGATCATCTAAATTTGAGAACCTTCAAAACGTTTCTTTGGCAACATTTGAACGTATTAGTATTTTTCACATCGGTTAGCACGTGGGACACTTATCGAACGTTTCTCTGATTAGAGAGAATCTAACGGCTTGGCGTCTGCATCAATCAGACCTATGTACAGATATTTTCTTTGACGTTAATGAAACAAAACTAAATATACCCAAACGGTAAGATAGTTTTTAAAATGTGTATGAATATATAGGGGTCATTTATTCAACATCTATGAGTTATCTGCGATTTAAACCTCTATGGAGGCGCTCGTGTTCCATGTTTGTAAAACGATCTTTATATGTGTGTATTATAATTGAAATTATCTAACACCAGTACATATGGTAAAGGTACATAGTGGCAACATTTTTTTTTTTACATTACCCATTGCAATCTGTAACTGCCTACTGTTAGTAAGAATGTTACATACATGTACGCATGTTCATGCTAACCGTTGCTCCCTTATATAAAACACACGTTTCGTACTTGTTTAAAACAAAACAGTTTTTAAAGATATTTCTTTTATTTAGAGAAAAGACTGGAACAGAACAGTACATTGTGAAGCAAATATCTGACGACGAACATGACGATGGAAGTATTACATTGATCGTGAGCAAAACCAGGTACCTAGTGTTACGTTTTTCATGACTGTGTCATACTGACATTAGTGTCAATGACTGAGATCGCAGTAAGCTTTTACAACACATGCTATATGGTTTTATAAGTTATTTCTATCTCTTGGTGCAGTGAAGATGCAGTAGCATCAATATCAACATATATGCAGAGTAACAACTCGAGCAAAGCAATGACAGACAGACGCATAAAATGAAGCTGCATCAGAGAAAGAAAGAAAAGGTACTAAATACATGTACTTTTGCCGACTATCATGTCGATATCATTTGGGTATCTTAGACTGTATCCTTTCATTTAAATGAATATACACATTGCAATATGAAAATGTAAACAACGAGTTGTTTCTAATAGAATTTCACATACACACGTATTTTCGCGGTGATATTTTAATATAAGACATATATCATATTACTGTGCAGGCAGCTTGACCTCAGGTATAATTAGGGCGCCGCAGATTGTTTTCTATCCGTCCTTCTGTCCGTCCGTCTGACCGTCCGTCCACATTTATTACGTTTTTTCAGTCGATAACGGATTTTCTTGAAATTTGTCTTCATTGTAGAGGGTAATTTGTAATTGTGCTTTAACATGTGCGTTAAGATGAGGATTTCAATTGTTCTTCCTCCATTCGCAAATTCCTTGGCGCTTTGATTATTTTTCTTTATTGACTGTATAGAGAATATTCCTTGTAAACGCACCTCCTTCTATTGAGGGTAGCGTGTAGTTGTGCGTTAAGATGGGGATTTAAAATTTTATCAAAAATACTTATATTTTCATTTCCTACCATAACTTAAAAAAACTTACTGGCCCAATCTTCAAACAAGCTTTCATTCGGGGCCCTTTGTCACTCCTGCGACAAAGTTCCAGTTGTTTTTGTCTCATGATACTCTACTATTTAGTGCTAACTTGAATAAGTATTATTTGTAACATGATACGTGTTATCGTCATAAAATAACCAATATCTAGTGTCACCGCATTGTGTCATGGTTGTTCTTCTTTTACCAGGTAAACCTAAACGGCCCTGTCCATTTCGTGGTTTTATTTCGGCCAAATTACCTGATCATATGTAAAGTCAGCATACATCTGAAAAGGAAGTAATTGCTGCAATGAAATTACCAAAGCCAGAACAACATCATGCATTTGCCAGTTTGAGAACGAAGGGTATATATCTAGCAAATATGAAACAAATAAGAGATGGAAATACAAAGGATTTAATTCAAGAAAGAAAACAAGGCAATGATGAGATCGTTACATGTTCAGTGTGTAAAGCGTTTTTATCAAAGACATCCTTTTACAAACACAAGAAAAAATGTCATTCAGCTGTTTCAGAAGCGTCATCAAGCGCAATAAATGTTACTCTCCTGCAATATGAAAACACTGGTGAAAAATACGTAGACTATCAGGCAAAAATTTTGAGTCGATTTCGTGACAATGGTGTCGGCAACATGTGTAGAAATAAAATACATTTGAAGGATTTTGGCTTCCACAGATATATTGCAAAGGGCGGTAACCAGAGCAAAGAGGCTGAAAATAACAAATCTCTTATGACAATGTTAAGACAGTTAGCAAAATTGTTTTTGGACTTCAAAGATATATACAGAAATAGAACGAATAAAGACTGCACATCCATCACAGAAATGTTTGTTAGAGACAATTTTGAATTTCTAAAAGAGGTTTTGCAGAGCCGTAAGGACTCCAAAAATGACTTGAAGTTATCTCTAGGGTATACAATGAAGAAGTTTGCTAAGTTTAAATATCTATCCGTGGGAAAAGATGAAAAAGCGAATGAACACATAAGGTTTCACAATGTCTTGGCACACAATTGTCCAATTTTATTCGGAGAAATGGAGGGCCAAGCATTTCTCAGTCGGACAGAAACGAGGAAGCCAAAAGAGTTACCTGTTGAGGAAGACGTACAAACGTTAACCAAGTATGTGCTACATCAATTCAGAGAACTAACAACAGACAGATACAATTTTATTTCAAACGACGAATTTACACTTCTCAGAAATTTAGTTTTATGTCGAGTTACATTATTTAATGCTAGAAGAGGTGGAGAACCCAGTAGATTGACTCTTGAACAATGGAAGAAAGCGTAGAATGATGAATGGCTGGGTAAGTTTACGGACTCGGATCTATCAGAACAGGAGCGTAAAATGCTCAAAACCATGAAAGTCGCGTAGCAGACAGGCAAAAGGGACGAAAGTCTGGTCCCTGTTCTTTTTCCAGAAGATACAATCCCAGGCTTGCGAATGCTTGCAGATCCAGAAATAAGGAAAGATGGTGGCGTTAACAAATACAACAAATTTCTTTTTCCATGTACGAATTTGTCAGACAAACATGTGATCGGGTCCGACAGCATCAGGATTATATGTGCAAAGGCTTTGGTAGAAACGTTAACAGCAACGAAGTTTCGTCATCGAGTGTCGACCAAATATGCACAACTTAAAACGGACGAGCAGGAAAGGGGTGCCTTTTACCGCCACATGGGACATAGTGATGCAATCAACAGAAATGTGTACCAGTGTCCTCCGGCCGTATTAGAAGTCACAAAAGTTGAAAGATTCCTTCACAACATTGACATAGGTATGCACATATTTATGAATAACTAAAAATATACTATTTTTGTAAAACATTGTGTGCACACGGTATTGACAAGCGACGGTCCAAATGCGATTGGCTATTTTCGTTGATTTTGATTAATGTAAACAGACAAAAAAATGCCAATATCTGATGGCATGCATTGGTTGAGTAGTAGTTATCACCGTGTATATAAATGTCCAATTCTGATATTCTACTGCATAATTATATTGATTTAAAAACTAGTTATTGCATAGTGGTAACAACAGCCTGTTAATATGTTTTAAGAATGCGAGTGTATGAGATCCCAGATGACCAAATGATTATCCGGAACTTAATGGGTTTTGGTCCTTCTATCTGCTGTGTACCTTTCACTTTTAGTAGGAGAAATATTTTATGTTTAGAAAGGTCATTCTAAAATAAGAACAAATGCGCGCTTCCGTTTAAGTTTGATCCGCATGCTTTACTTGGGTAATACATTCATTGTATATGGCAGTACATGTAGTTATTACGGGCAAAAAGAAATATAAAAATAAACTGTACATGGAAGTAGATACAGGTCCGAGTTTACGTATTTTCAGTGGAGATATGTCGTAAAATTTTCATAAACAAATACAAAATCAACTGTGCAAAATAAATGCTCAAACAGTTACATGATAGCAAAATGTCACAGGTTCTGACACGAGGTGACGTCACGGAGATTACTAGATTAGCGTTTACTAAAGTTAAGCAAAGTTAGCAAGTTTGAGAAAACTTTAGCCACCGGCTTTGGTGAGTGGTTCATACGTTTTCATGCCGAACAAATAAATTTTTCTTTATTCAACACTTTCGTAATATTTTATTTTTCTCAGTTTTTATTTTTATTTTGCAAATATATGAAATAATACATACTAAATAAAAAGAAAAACATAAAATGACGTCATAAAATAGCGTAACTAGATTGCGCGTGTTGTGATAAGGCAAAGTTCATTCACCAGGGATTCATTTCGTTATATTACGTTTAAATTTTATATCATTACTCAATGGAAAACTGTTAACCTGATTATGTTGACAGAAACACAAGAACAATCAAACCAAATAATGGAACAGATCACAAACACAATGGCAAGAAACGGTAAGCTATGCTTTTGTGTTTGCCCGTAGTAATTTTCTGTAGTTAATCCTCACATAATGAAAACAGTGTTCCGTCATACTAGTATAATGACTCTTAGCCCGGACATCTCGTTCATAGAGCTTGTTCATAGACCTTGTGCTTAACCTACAGAGCTTTCCGGCCCTCATAAACCCCATAAGCGTTCTAATGCCATATCGCCGCCACTGTGGTTTTGGTTATCTTGGTTAACAGCTCTGGTAAGGTAGTCATTGTTGCATATCAGTCATTTTTTTTTATTTCTTATGCAATGTTTAATGATGTGTACTGACTTGTCAATAAAACTATTTTGCCAACAAAACATGGGCTTTGTTTGGTAAATTACGACTGGGCTACTTTGGCGGTTTGTAAAGGAAGTGTCCGTTACACAGAAAACAATTTTTTTCAGGACGATGTGTCTATGTTTACAAACATTATTTACAGAATTAATTTGGAGGTATTCACAAGTATCTTCTCCTGTACAGAATCAACCATGCGGGAATCGTTTGCTTAAAAAATGCACGATTCGGATTCTACAGAAATAAGCAGTGGCGGAGAAATTTACATCTCAATGGTAGGTTAGCATAATTATAGTAATATTTCTCAGAGTTTTCCTTACTTTGTTAAACAAACTATTCAACAATATTTAAAGGATTCGAAAATAACTAAAGACGAATCATCTGTTTGCTAAATTAATTATACTCCTATATTGATAAATTGCTGAGTTATAAAATTTGCTTTTGTTTAGGATGGCGAAGAAATCTCAATTCAGCAAGGTTCACATATTGAAGGTAAGACCCATAATTTTAATTATTGGGTTCACCAGTGTTTTTTAGCTCACCTGAGCACAAAGTGCTCATGGTGAGCTTTTGTAATTGCCCGTTGTCCGTCGTGCGTTCGTGCGTGCGTGCGTGTGTGCGTGCGTGTGTGCGTGCGTGCGTCGTCTACTTTTCATTCAAACAACAGCCCCTCCTTAACCGCTTGGCAGATTTTCACCAAACTTCTCAGGAATGATCCTTGGGGAGACTTCTTTCAATGTTGTTGAAATCTTTCCGGTCCGCTAAATATGTAGGTCACCAGAGCTAAAAAATGGATTTAAAAAGTGAAAACTTTAAAAACCTTCTTCTATGAAACCGCAAGGCTCAGAGCTTTCATATTTGATATGTGACATCCTCTAGAGGTTCTCTACAAAGATTGTTCAAATTATGCCTCTGGGGCAAAACGAGCCACGCCCAGGGGGGTCACATGGTTTATATAGAATATGTATCAAAATGATTTAACTATCTTCTCCTCTGAAACCACAAGGCCCAGAGGTTTCATATTTGGTATGTAACATCCTATAGTGGTCCTCTACAAAGATCGTTCAAATTATGCCCCGGGGGTCAAAACTGGCCGCGCCCCGGGGTTCTCATGGTTTATATAAAATATATAGCAAAATGACTTTAAAAATAGTCTCCTCTGAGCCCGCAAGGCCCAGATGTTTCATATTTGGTAAGTAACACCCTTTAGTGGTCCTTTACAAAGTTTGTTCAAATTATGCCCCTGGCGTCAAAACGGGCCAAGCCCCGGGGTCACATGGTTTATATAGAATATATAGCAAAATGACTTTAAAATTTTTCTCTTCTGAACCACAAGGCCCAGAGATTTCATATTTGGTATGTAACATCCTGAACTGGTCCTCTACAAAAATTGTTCAAATTATGCCCCTGTGGTCAAAACTGGCCACGCCCCGGGGGTCTAATGGTTTATATAGAATATATATCAAAATGACTTTAAAAAAAAAAAAATCTTCTCCTCTGAAACCGCAAGGCCCAGAGGTTTCATATTTGGTATATAACATTCTTTAGTGGTCCTTTACAAAGTTTGTTCAAATTATGCTCCATGGGTCAAAACTGACCACACCCCAGGGGTCACATGGTTTATTTACACATAAATAGCAAAATGATTTTAAAAATCTCCTCTGAAACCGCATGGCCTAGAGGTTTCATATTTAATTCATCGTACAGTTGCAGAATGTTTATAAAATGTTAAATTGCGATATTTTGGAGGTTAGTACGCTAAAATATAGCTTGAATATTTGTCATATTAAATGTATTTGTTATATTCAGATAATTAATGTGACTGCATGAGAATGGCCTGACGACTAAGGACATGGGATTTTCTTTCAAGAACCATTAACTTCTTGGCTATTTTATGAAATGTACATGATACTTTCAGAGTTAACGAATCACTCCTTCATTCCGTTGTTGTTTAGATACCCAGGGACACATTGTAATGTGTAAAGACTAAACTTAATAAAGTTTACATGTATAAGAATAACTAATATATCTTTTGTTTCAGCATATTGGCAGTAACTTTGGCAAAAGGATAAAGGTAAGTTATTGTTGCTGATAAAAACATGTCTAAATAAAAATGGGGTATTTAATGAGAATATAGCAGACTCTGCTATTTAATCAAACTGAAATTTCTAGTAAGTGTCTAATTCATAATTAGAATTGTTGCTATTCCGTTTATGAATTGAATGGTCTGATTAAAGGATGGCATGTCTTGTCTCTCTATTTATATGACCAATTCATGTGGAGAAACACGTATATTATGACAATATGTCATTCTGAGTTGGTAATGAACTCGCCAGATATGAGATTCTTGAAATCGACGGTAGCATTTCGTGAATTGAAGTCTGACTAATATTGTTTTAGTATTCTCGATATGTACCTGTTATGTGTGTGTATATGTATTATGACTAGCATACTGATTTAAAAAGAAGCCTGATATAATTTGTTGGTCTGTTATAGCGGTGCGATATAACGGGAAACAATATCATATCTTTTCGGGAAAATGCACCATAAGAAGGTGTATGACACTCACATACAGGTCTAATATATTAGATGTGTTAGTTAGAAAGATTAAGGTATTTTGCATATAAATTATTTTGAGAATTGTCTAGCTGGAAATGGAAAACAGAAGGCTGTTTTATTTTACTGTTCAGTGCTTATATTCTTCAATGCTGGTACATACACAAATATTAAAACCTGCTCTTGCAAGAAACCAATGGGCATTTCTTAATACGTTCAAGGACATGCGCTTCTGTCCTTTGTCAAAATCCTCAAGCTAGTTTGATTTTTCGAAGAAACATTGCTTCCTCAGTGAGGGTTTAGAATCCATATATGGCTATGTTAAAATCATGGAACGTTTCGTGTCTAAAATCACTGCATATTAAAGTAATATTGTTTCTTGGATAAACCTCTAAAAGTACTTTGAGACATTTATGTTTGCGAAAATGTGACGTTTAGTTTTGTTGTACGGCTCTACAGAAAATCTAATATGGTTTTGTTGTCTATTGAAGCTTTGAAAATCATGCCAGAACACAAGTGACACGTTTGCTAAAAATAACCATTGGTTAAACTCAGTTAAGCGATCTAATGCCATCGTTGCCCTCTTCTTCTATTAATAGTTTGACGGTAAACTGTATGGAAAGAAGATACCCAACGGCTGAACATATACTTTTCCAGTACAGTACACAACATGTCTAAATCGGACACTAAAGGAAATTTACCAGGTGGGTGAAATTATAAAATATGTGGATCTCCAGTTGTAAGGATCTCAATTAACAAAAGTCGCAATGCAGGTTCTAGTTATGAAAGTAAATTCATCTTGTATTCGGCAATGTTTAGCACAAAATAAATAATGTGATCTTATGACCACAGATCAAATACTTTCATTTTGTATAGCATTGTTGTGGTCACGATACCAAACTTGGTACTAATAATATTAACAACCACCATTTCATCTTCAGCTTTGTAATTACACTCACAATTTTACATTTTAGGATACTCCGGAATTCGGGAATTCACTCGTCTTCATCCTGATATTCACGCTGATCTGCCTCTCGCTGAACGATTAAAAGTAATACACGCTAAACTATTTAATGAACGTAACAAGTCCAGAAGAATAGCTCTTTTGCATTCAACACAAATGAAACGAAACAAATGTGGTGCAACACATATTTATAATGTATGGCAACAACTTTTAAAAATTAGAAAGTTATGTTCCAAGAAAGACCTCTGTGATTTAAAAGAGGACAGACGACCATAATCTGTGGACAAGAAGATCAATATGAACTCTTGTTGGAATATATAATGGTACCTTATAAGTTAGTTGCATTCTTAAACTGTTGGGTCCAGTTTCTCGAAGGCTTTACTCTTTTAAAGTATATCATCAAAATTCCTATTTAATAACCAAAAATAGTATTCATTTAGATTATCGGACATGCAAATTATTGCAATATGAAAATACTGAGCTAAAGCAAAACCAGCTTCAACAGTCTTAATATTTTTTTATAAATCGGACCCTCGGTTGAACTCTATGTTATTAGTGTAAACTGTATTGGCCAATTAAAGTAAATATATAATAAAGTGCATACATATCTTGCAGGCACATAACAAACACTTCCTGGTTAGCATTTTAAGCTCGACTATTCGAAGAAAAGGTGAGCTTTCATACTACCCCCGGCGTCGGCGTCAGAATTTGGTTAAAGTGTGTATTCAAAAGTCTTGTAACTTCAAAACTACATAAGTTATTCACTTGAACTTGTAACTTTCATCAATTCCAGTATCATGGGCAACATTCCCCATAACTCTATTTTGTATTTTTACAGAGTTATGCCCCTTTTTGACATAGATTTTCAAGTTAAAGTTTATATTCAAAAGTTGTGTAAGTGCAGTTCGACATAAAGTTATTCTCTTGAAACTTGGAATATACCTTTGTCATTAATTCCAGTATCAGGAGCAACATCTCCCATAATTATGCTTTGTCTTTTGACAAAGTAATGCCGTTTTGTTAGATAGATTTTCTGGTTCAAGTTTAAATTCAAAAGTTGTCTAACTTCAAAACCACACAAGTTGTTCACTTGAAACTTAGAATATACCTTTGTCATCAACTCCAGTATCAGAAGTAATATTCTCCATAACTCGGTTTTGTCTTTTGACAGAGTTACGTCTCTTTTTCACATTGATATTCTGGTTGAAGTTCATATTTAAAAGTTTTGTAACTTCACAACTACATAAGTTATTGTTTTGAAACTTGGAATATACTTTTGACCTCAACTCCAGTATCAGGAGGAACATTTCCCATAACCATTTTTTTTTATTCTGACGGAGTCATGCCCATTTTTCACATAGATTTTCTGGTTAAAGTTTATTTTCAAAAGTTTTGTAACTGCAGAACTACATAAGTTATTCGCTTGAAACTTGGAATATATTCATCAATTCCAGTGTCCGGGGCAACATAGTTTTACTGGTTTAGATTCAAAAGTTTTGTAACTACATAAGTTATTCACTTAAAACTTGGAATATATATGTGTCCTCAACTCCAGTATCAGGGGCAACATTCCCTATAGCTTTTGGTATTTTGACAGAGTTATACCCCTTTATCACATATACTTTTGGTTAAAATTTATATTAACAAGTTTTGTAATTTTAGAACTACATAAGTTATTCACTTGCAACCTGGACTATATCTGTGTCATCAACACCTTATCAGGTGCAACATTCCCTATAACTCTGTTTTGCATTTTGATAGAGGTATGCCCACTTGTTCCAAAGTCTTCAAATTAATAAACTACACAAGATTTTTACTTGAAACTTGGTAAATTTTGATGACATAATTGCCATAACTCAGTTGTGTATGTCGTCAAATGTATGCCCCTTCCACTTTCAAACATATGTACCAACTGAAATACTTCAACGAGTGGAGCGTGCTGTCCTCTGACAGCTCTTGTTGACACGTGTTATTACTGACATGTAAGCTTATTCATCAAGCTTTACACTCCAGAACACCACCTAAAATAAACTAAGTATTTCAGAGTATAATATCTAGGTTATTTTTAACGCTCTTTATTTTCTATGAATAGATTAAATTGAAATACATGTATACTGGAAAATATATCAAAACTCTGCTTTAAAAGAGTTTAGTATTTTAATTGTATGTATTACATGATTTAAATTGTCTATATTTGATTGTCATGTTGTAACCATGTTGTTGAATTGTTTTTTAAGTGTTATATATACATGTATATAACTACTGAAATAGACAAACTACAGTGCACATTTTGCGATTGAACGTCGTATAACATATAATTAAACTGTACATTGTGAACTAAAAATATTTACTTTATCAGTTGTATTTGCAAACAAAGAGCACGAACAAAACTGACTTAAAATTATGAACAATCCTATTTAACTACTTATAGTATTTATAATGAAAATGTGCAGAATGCAAAGTTGTAAAGTTATTATAATGAGTAACGAATAATGTTAAATGTGCAATATAGAAAATGGCGATACCAATTTTAGTCTACATTCGCATAATTTAAAACTAGAAAGAGGTAGATTTAATAGTACTGATAATATTATATGCAAATTATGTAACATGAGCACTGTTGAACCAGAATATCACTTCATTTGTTTGTGTCAATCATCCAGAGAGTTTGAGGGAAACATTGTATTTCAATTAATTGTTTAAACCTTATGAACTTAAAAATAGTATGTTGTCAAAAAAGTTCAGCAATCAACAACGTATCTAAATTGATGTTATGGACCTCGTGAAGAAAAGTAGCTCTTACTGCTTCATAATACTATAATGGATGGTTGTACTTTTATAATATTGATATACCTAGCATGCAATTTGTATATATGATGAATACCTGTGTGTTGTTTGTGAAATATGTATACATATGTGGGCTTACTCTCCCATTCGCCAAATTAACCGATGGTCTTGCATATATACTGTTAATGGCCAAATGTTGTTTGGCTCAATGCCAATGAACTTGGAATTTATATGTATACCAATTAATATTCGGATGTTAATGTTTATTCAAATATATTTTTTGCGGTTTCCATAGTATGTTCAGTCATATTTGTGTATGACTAATGACATATTGCAGTCATCGATATTTGTGTATGACTAATGTTTATGTTGCAATCATCAATATGATTACTGTTTGATAAATACTATCCTCTTATTCGGTTGATTTAACGGCAAGTTAAATACTCCACAATAATGACATCTTCAGTATAAATAAATTCTAAGGTAAATTCTCTTAATCATTTTCTATTTGAAGATATTTATTTGTTTGAAGAGTGTTATTTTTGTTTATTTTTTTATTTTTTATTAATTTATTTGTTTCTATAATACATATTTCCATAGTATAATATTTATGTAATGCATATAATGCCAAATATACATACGAAATTAATATACAACAAAATGTGAACAAAATACAAGTAGCAAAATATCAAATACACACAAGTACATGCATTACTGTATGAATTTTAATAAAGTGTGCATAAAGATGGCATGAACATTATATAATAAGAAAAAATATATATCTTTTAAATATAATTAAAATGTTTGGTTTTACTAATTTTGAATGTAATATTGATATTGTAACTGACAACTAGAAAAAGTTGGATTGTTGTATATGAGAAAAACATTTTTTTAACATATCAGCATATATGAAAGTAGTAGTTTCTATCCGAAGCGGTCCCAATTCCTACAGTGATTTCGTACTTTTTCTTCATATGAGCTACCTTAGCTTTAATTTTCATTCTGTTGTTTAGAGACTGAACGCAGCTTCGAACGGTGGGTTTGCTCTTTGAGTATTTCATTTTGCATATAAACGATTTATGGTTATATTGAAAACATCAACAAAAGGTTTCTCTCCAGTGCAACCAAAAATGCCGTTTGTTTGTATATATATTAAACTAGTTTTATTTACAAGAAATGCTTCTAATATTATAATATTCAATGTTGCTTGACCACATGAACATTCCCAAAACAAATGGTCAACAGTTTCAATACGAGACTGACAGAAGTCACCAATAGTGTTATTATGTAAATTACACTTAATTAAATATGTATTTGTTGGAATAAATCTGAATTGAAAACTACGCAACGATGTGTAAATGATTTATTTTCAATGTTGTTGTAATTCTCGTTTTGCAGCTGAATGTAATATAGTAATGCATTTGTTTTTTTTTGTAAGTGTATTTGAAAGTGTTTCTACCGGAAAATGTGTCTTTAATTTTTCTATGTTTTCTTTAATTATGTATTCATGTAGAATAGAGGTAATTAATGTGTTAAATTTCATTATATCTCTGTTATTGATGTCATATTGGTATTGAAGCCTATTAATTAGGACATTTTCTTATTTCTAAGATCATAAACATGGTATACAAATTTAATTCCGTTTAATTACCGTACAACCTGTTGAAAAATAAAGTTTAACATTTCGCAGTTATCGATTTTTTGATCAAAATTATATCTTTTTTATAACCCCCTGTGGTTATTTTGTTTTAATATTATACTCTTGATTTTAACAATACCATCGCGAAGGAATACATTTCCTCTGTATATTTATTTCGTTTATTAAATCTTTCATTGAGTTCACTGGGAAGAATGAGATTGTTTTCATAACTTTGCATTTTAAACTTCTATAATAATTTCCATTTTCCTTTGACTATATTTTAAAGGTTTAAACCTCCATTTGCGTTGTCTACATACAGTACTTTTATTTTTATTTGGTAAGGTTTAAAATCACAGATGGCGTTGACAATGATTGTGTTATATCATTTAATATTGTTATTAATGGGTTTAGAAGCACTGAAAATGGATAAATAAAGTTTGGTACTGCAAATGATTTTATCACATTGATTGACCCCCCCCCCCCATTAAAGGGGCGTATTGACGGCTAATACGGTATAATATTTTTTTAAATAAATTATATTTAAGAAGTATTTACTATCCTATATGCAATCCCAAGTGAAGTTTCAATATAAGGTATGTACATTTTAAGTTACGTTACAATACCTTAAGTCGTTCTTGAGCTGTGGAGTGTTATTTCTAGTAATGGTGACCTTGACCTTGACCCGCACACTCAAGCGGGGTCTCAATAAAAGGTATCTACATATGAAGTTTCATTACAATATTTTAATTCAAGTTATTGAGTAGAAACCGTTTTTCTATTTAAATAATGGTGACCTTCACCTCATACATCCTTAATGCTATTGCAAACGGCGATGTCTAGATATAAGGTATATACATATAAAGCTTCATTAAAATATTTGATTTCGTTATATAGTCATTGAGCGGAAACTGTTTTAAATTTTTAGTCACGGTGACCGTGACCTTGACCCCACCCGCTCATATGCAATCCCATGCGAAGTCTCGATATAAGGTGTCTATGTATGAAGGTTCATAAAAATATCTTTAATATGTTCTTAAGTTATTGAGCGGACCCCACCCACCAGATATGCATACATAGATACGTATGATGTTTCATTAAAATATCTCAATTCATTTTCAAGTTATTGAGCGGTAACCATTTTCCTATTTTAAGTAACAATGACCTTGACCTTGATTCAACCAGGAACCAATTCTTAATACAGTTGATATTGAGTTATTTACATTAAGGTCAGATATATTTTAAAACTCACTTATGTGTTAATTAATGAATTTTCACTTCCACTGTCAGTTTAAATAAAAAAAAGTGTGTAGTTGCTGTATTTAATAAACTAATTCTAAATATTGTTGATTTCGCGGTATTTAGACATAGGCCATACATATTTTTAAAGCTCATCAATGTGTTTATTAATGACTGAAAAAATGGCATTGTCTGCAAAAAATGTGTGTTTGATACCATTGTTTAATACTTTAATACCTTTTATTTCACCATTACATTCAATATTATTATAGAGAAATTGCAAACCTATGACAAATATGGAAGATGATAACGGGCAGTCTTGTCGTACATCTCTTTTTATATTGAAGCTATCTGATGTCCGTTGTTTATAATTAAGCTATTTATGATTATGCAAAATATTTATATCCACTGAATAAAGTTCGATCCAAAGTTTAGTCGCTCGAGGCATTTAACATCAAAGTGTGACCAAGACTATCAATTACCATTCAAAATCGAAAAAACTACAATCCTGGTTTGTTTGTTGAGTTCAAATAGGATATACCATCAAATATTGATCGTAAATTTTCCCGAATATATCTGTTGTGATATGAGATTAAGAGATCAGTATATTCAATCCTGGCATGAAACCTAATCATTTCAACTAAAGATGGAATATTATTGTAAATTTAAACAAGATTTTGATTTTGAAAATTATTATTTGTGTGTAAAAAATGTAAAACATTGTACGGAATTAACTCGTTGAAGCCTGCCATCACATTCTCTTGAAATTGAAACTACAGAAAATGCAAACTATGTACACAAAAATGTAGTTGAATCTGAATACCATTTTTTATTATGTTACACTGCTTATTTAGATCTTAGAAATGATTATAATATCCCATTTAATTGGCCTAATGTCACAAAATTCAAATACATTATGTCTGATAAGAGAGAAAGTAAAATAAGAAATGTATCAAAGTTTATATATCATGCAATGAATTTAATAAAAAAGTTATGTTAGACATTTACCTGCCTTTCCTTATCATGCAATTTTAAATATCACTTTACAATATATTCATATACTAGGAATAATTTGTATATCAAAGTTTATATATAATGCAATGAATTTAATAAAAAAGTTATGTTAGACATTTACCTGCTTTTCCTTATAATGCAATTTTAAATATCACTTTACAATATATACATATACTAGGAATAATTTGTATATGTCCAAGATATGGTCGAATATGTTACATGATTATCTGAATTTATCAGTATTTATACTGTGCATTATGAAAAAGAGACTAATTATTATTACAATGTTCGTGAATATATCATTGTTTATTAGGTAGTATCTTAAAACTTTATATACAGATTTGTAAAAGCATTACCGATATCTTGCTTTACGTTTATTATACATTTTTGTTTAGTTTTAATTATGAACTCGTATATTTCTACCATTTGCTGTTGTTCTCTGATAGCACCCATTGTTTCGTTTTCGCCAATAGCGCTATTTTGAAGGGAGCACAAACGTTTTGTTCTAATGATGTATTGGCTGTACTATTTGCTGTTGTTTTTCCTTGATAGCTTTCTTTAATAGGCGCTATTCTAAGAGGAACAAAAACTTATATATACTACATTGTATGTAACGCGAATGGTAGTATGAAATACAAAAAATATTAAAAGTCACTTTTTAATGATATAATATAACCCATCTAAACAAGTAATTAGTATTGTTGTAAATAACGTCATAATCCATATAATTATAGTGTTAATAGATTAATCTTTGTAACTACATATGTAATTACAATCATAGTCTAATAATGAAAATGTGATAGTCAGATATAAAAGATATGATATAATGTGTTTACACAAGCATAAAGTGATTAATGTCGTAGTATATACATATATTATATATCTTACATTAAAAAGATTTATTAATAACAGTGCAAATGTTCTACTTTGTATCATTTTTATGCATCACTGACATATATTGCAATGAGTACGTTTGCACAATTTCATCTATAATACGTGTCTTAAGCCCACAAGCAATTAGGCGAACTGAAGTAAAAATAAATTGCATATTAAGCTGCTTCTTCTCACTATATTTATAAATAGTACTTATTTAAATACCCCACATTACAATTATAACCTTGTACATTTGTTGTATGCGATTGCAAAATTATATTTATGTTATATGTGTTTTGGCCATAATTTAATTTAACGTATTGTAAATGGCCAAAGACAAATGTGCCGATTAGCCAATAAACTCGGAACTGAACTGTTGTTCATAAAACCATTTGTATCAAAGTATATCATTTGTGAAACTTTCTTAATCGGATTGCCATTGCTTTTGTTGCGATTGTGTAATCTGTGTTTAACAAACTTATCGTCGAATTAATATTGTTTTTTTCCTTGGTTTGGCAATAGTGTAATTATTCTTTGATTGTGTAAGTCTGATAATACAATTTCTCAAAATAATAAGAATAATTTTTTGAATTAATAAAGTGTGATTTTAAAATAATCCAGATTATAAACTGCTTATGTTATTATTCATGTCTGAAAATGCGATCATTATGACGCAATCGTATTCGTTTAAGTTGTCTACACATAGTAGCTTTGCTATCGTAATTACGATTGCGGCTTTTAAAAAAAAAATCATCTATTTGTCCAGATATAGCTGTTTTGTATAGGTTTCAAAGAATCGTACTTCTGCTTGTAAAATGTCGTTTTTACATGGTTATATTTCAATTTGTGAATTGTTTATTTTTTCTCGGCATTCTTTGTTCGAAATCTTTGAAAGTCTTTCTCTCTGAACGTAATTGACAAATTTCAAAATATTTCAAATATTTTTTCTTTTAATGACTACCAAATTCATATAACATATATTCGTTAACAGACCTTGTCGTCAGAGAGAGTGGCAGTTTTCCTTATATAGACATATTAAATCGAAAATTTCGGAAACTACTAGTAAACTAGACCAATAGCAAAGACATTTTGCAGAAAGCTTTCTTAAGTAACCATCCACGACGTAGACACCGTGTCTCTCACTTGTTTAGCTTTATGTGGCATCTACCACCGTCCAATCTCTTCTATTTACACAGGTCCTTCAGAAGCTTTTACTTTTTATAAGTGTAATTACGTTCATAAAAGTATGCCGAAAATGGTAAATTTAGTCTTAATAAAACGGAAACCGAGAACGTTTGTGTATATATGGTATAGGATTAATTAAAGTTGTATTTTAATAAGGAGCAATGTCTCTATGTGTATGTATTCAACACAATTACGTACAATATCTACCTCTGATTAGTGCACTTTGCACGCCTGGATGTATATAATCACTATTAACAATATTTATCTCGTTAGTCACATCAGATAAACAGTTCGTGTGACCTCACGATTTGCGCCTGGGCTAGATTTCGTTATGCATAGATGTGTCTTTTAACATTATTGAGAGTCTTTTATATTTATAGCAAATAACTCGGTTTGTATTGGTTATGAACATGTATATGCACGTTTACTAATATAGATTTCATACCGAAGAGCAGTGTGGTAAATGTGTCATTTGAGCATGGGAGTACCGTAACCCGGCAACTTGTTAATGTTGTGAAGATAATCCACAAAATCCTTGTAAAATTACAACAGTTTATATGCTGTTGCAAATAAAGCATTACTGTTATATAAGATTGATACTTCCATCTGATAAGATTGCTACTGTTAACACTTCTGCACTAAATTTGTATATTTGCTCTGTTTTCATACAATATAAATTATATATCACCAAAATGCGTTCGAAGCGAGCGCTATTTATAAAATGAATGAGTGGCAGGTCAACATATTGTCAGACAATACTACTAATAAGTAGGAATTTTGGTGTTAACATTCTTAAAGGGACTTGGGCCCGGATTTTTCTATTATTGAAATATACCATTAAACGTCTTAACTGGACAATTGGACGTATCTGAACTAAAAATATTACGTATATTCTTATTTGGGGGATCGGACAATTGCAATTTTGTGATTCTGTAAATAGGTCCCGTTAAGATATATTATTTTATAGAATTCCTTAGTCATTTTCTTTTTCGCGTGTATTACTACTATTTGTTGCATTTTATGAATTATAAGAAATTAAGTAGTATGTACCTGAATGCACTGTAATGTTGTCTACAAAAGCAATGTTAGTAAAAGTAACATTTAACTCAATAGATATAGTTGTTTCTCTTAATATGACAATATGAGAACTATGTGGATGCAAACAGATGCCATTTTAAATATTAGAAGACGGTGCGTGATCTTATACTTGTTCAGAATAAAATGAGACTACTTCACACCAACGTTGTCGTTTGAATCAACCATACGCCTGCACTTGTTTCAACTTTCAACTGTTAATCAAGAAGTGCCAAAAATATTCAGTAGAAATGATGTAAATAATCAAAACGCCGACATAGAAATACTGTTGGCGAAACATGTTAATTATGAGTGCACTTTTGCTAAAAAGGAAACATTTGTTTGAATACAGTTCAATAGCCCACCTTTAAACTTGATAATATGGCTTCTTATTATATATAAATGTATATCATCCAGTCAGCTATAGACATTCGTGCCACGTGACCGTCCAATATTTGACCAATATACGGCCTCAGGCCAAAACGACTGTCTTCAGCCCAATGTACAAGGTCAATATTAATTCAACTAATTCATGACAAGCTTATTAATTAATTATATCATGCAGCATCGTTTAGTTTTAGTAGTACAAGTATTAAAACTATTATTTCGATACAGATAGAAATAGAATACAGCATCTTTCAGTTTTACAAGGCCAGCAGTAATAACAATGTTTTTTAATGTTTAATCTCGTATTAGCGGCGTTTTTCCATATCGGCATTGGCCGAGTTTTGAAATTTATTGGCGAGGTTTACATTGTATCAAGCGAACAAAGTGACCAGATTCTCATTTAATATTGTAAAGTTAATTAATAATACAACGAAACATGGTTTAATTAACTGTTTATAACGTTACCCGTACATAAATAAAGCCTGCATGTTGCAAAGCCTACACACAATTCTGGAGTCTTGTGAAAACTGGTTTTCGTCATCACTATCCATTTTGTTTACATTTACATCGTTATTCCATGTCTGATTATCGATGAACACTTTCAATCAACTGTATAATATTCCATTCGACAACTTTAATCAGTGTGTACTACTGATTTCAACCAACGCGCTACTGAGAATCTATTACATTGTATTTTTACAAACACTTGCATGAAGTCCCTGAATCAAATTAAGAGATACAGTCTTGCATTATTTGCTTGAAGATTATTTTTCGTCTAGAAATTATTATTTTTGAAAGCGTATACAAGCTAAAATCGTGCATTCAATTCTGCTCAATAACGAAACAGAGCGAGAAGCCTGTTTAGCACACTGCAAATAGAGTAAGCGACATGTTCCAATTACCGGTTCAACAGAAGTGACTCATTCAATAATAAATATCTTGCAGTGTTGCAGGCTAGCAGCCGATGTCAAGTGTGTTAAAATACTTGCAACAAGCATCCAGAAAACTTGGTCATAGACAAGAACATGAATACCGAATAGGGAATTTATTTTTATCATCTAACCGTGCATGTTAATATGAATTACGGTTGTGTAATTTGGAATTATTTAGAATTACATTTTTCCCTCAACTAGCTTTACTCCTGAAGATGTTATTGAATTTATAAATAGAGGTTATATCTTTCTATAAATAGACTATGGCAGACGCATCCGAATCGGAGATACTAAACCTTAAGTGCTTTTGTTGATAAATACCCCTGGCTATTTTTGTGGAAAGCAGGTTGTAAGCATAGCTTCCGCGAATCAGTAAACGCCACATGCATTTTAGTCTTAGTGAATATGTATACAGGCAATTGTAATAATCACTGTTTTGTGTGATTGTATTTATTATTGTTAACAGACGGACGTATGAACAACACAGACCCGAAGTATGTTTATACTCTTTATTTACTGTCCGTAGCATTCAGCGTCACATACAACACTATCTCTAATACCAAGATACATTCAGTCATAAACCACGCCACGCGTACAGAGGTAATATTGTACTACAGAGGTGTACTTGCTTACTACAACCTCCTTTACCTTTAGATTAGAACTCATTAATTAACAATAGAAAAATATTCTGTGTTAATACTTAATTGATCATAGTTTGAACAACATAAGCAAGATGTCAACATAAGAAAGATTTTCTGCTACAAGTCTATAATTCGGACACTAGGTTAATCTTCCCATTAATTTATTCTCTTTCGCAAATATAATGTCCTGTTATCACCATGTTCTAGCTTCTCGGGTCTGGTAAACATCACTTGAGAAGAACTTTTTCACATTGCTTAGTGATCATTGTCAACTATAATTGATATTATGTGATTAACAAAACAATTATTTCAACCAACCATCTGAATATGAGAATTGTTATCAAAATATCGCTGTATTGTTTCTAGAGTGAGAAACACTGTTGACATGAGTATTATATTTCACGAATTCTTCCCACGAGAAAAATATAGATATAAATATTTCTCGAAGTAGAAATATTAGTATATCAGCACAAATGGTCAATAATCATACACAACGTATATCCACTGTGTTTACTGATTGTATAAGAGCATTATTATGGCTCTTCACTAAAACACACATGCTGTATTATTTTTCACTTAAATATACAATATAATTATCTGTCACCCATCATATAAACGCTTAGGCGGACGTCTCATTCTATGCGGACGTTGTTTTGGTTGTTGTTGTTTATCTGTCGGACGTTGTTGCTTATCTGAATGACTTGTATGTCTTTTTTCTGAACCTGAGTCTGCGGGTTGAACACCATTTTCATCTTCGATACGTCACGGTATACGTGTTTTCCCTTGTGTAAAACTGTCAACATTGAACCTTTCCTTGCTATTACAATTCCAAGTACCGGATCGAACGTAGTTTCGAATTTGTTTTTCTGTTCTCGTTTTAGCAAAACTCGATCTCCAACATGAAGTTTACTTGGCTGTGTACGTCGCCTTTTGTCTGCATATAGTTTGTTTCTTGTCTTCGCACGACTATCCTTATCACGAATTTCGCAGTCATCATTTTGAACTGGCAGTTTTGGCAATTTTGCTTTCAATTGGCGATTGAACATGAGAAAAGCATGCTTATATTCGACTTCACCGGTGCGTTCATAGACAAACTGTCCATGATTGGTGAAGACTGGATAAAAACAGAGTCTCTATCCTGAATAATGTCAATTTTTGTATATTTTTTCACAAACAAAGGGCAATAAACTGGTGTTTCTGGCCCGATTTTGCTTAGATTGGACGTCACCTTTAATATTATGGTCATAGACAAAGTCTGCAAGATTGGTGAAGATTGGATGAAAAATTCTGAATAATTACCATTTTTGCATATTTTTTTCACAAAAGGCAATTACTCAGGTGTTTATGACCCTATCTTGCTTATATTCGTATTCAACTGTAATCTAATGGTAATAGACAAACCGTGCAAGATTGGTGAAGATTGGATGAAAAATGAAGTCTCTATTCTGAATAATGTTCATTTTTCTATATTTTTTTTTCAAAAAGGGTAATAATAAATCCAGTGAAACAGAAAATACCATAAAAGCGGAAAGTGCCGTCCCGGATTAGCCCTTTCAGGCTGCACAGGTTTTCTGGGATGACACTGTACGCACATGCATTAAGCCCGGTTTTCCCACGACATGGCTCATGTTTCAATGTCGTGATCAGTGATTTAAATTCACAGAAAGGTTTAAACAAATGGCAGTAACTCTGGTTTTTCTGGCTCTATGTTGCTTATATTCAACTTAACCTGTAATCTTATGGCCATAGCAAACTGTTCAAGATTAATGACAACTGGATGAACAATAAAGTCTCTATCCCGAATAATGTCCATTTTTGCTCATTTTTTCACAAACAAAGGGCAATAACTCTGGTGTTTCTCGTCAGATCTTGGTAAAAATTGGACGAAAAAATGAAGCCTCTATCCTGAATAATGTCCATTTTTATATAATTTTCCAAAAACAAAGGGCAATACCTCCGGTGTTTCTGGCTCGATCTTGCTTATATTCAATTTGACTTGTAATCTTATGTCCACAGACAAACTGTGCAAGATTGATGAAAACTGGGCAATATCTCCGGTGTTTGAAACACGATCTGGCCGATTTATTTGGCATCTGCTGAGTTCTGATGGTAATTCACAAACTGTGAAAGTTTGGTTAAGATTAAATGGCAAATAAAATCTATATGTTGGAAAAAGACATTTTTGCACTTTTTGGCATGAAAAAGGGGCAATAACTCTAGTGTTACTGGTGTGATTAGGCTCAATAACAATCCCGTCCAAGATTGTATGGTCATACACAACTGTGCAATATTGGCAAAGATTGGATAAAAAGTGAAGTCTCTATCGTGAGAACGAAGCAAATTGTTGACGCACACGGAAGACGGACTAGTGTTTTGAACCGTACGGCCGGGTACCAGACTATGATTGTTAGTGATTTGAAGCCTATTGAGTCTAAGTATGCATGTTCTCGATTTTCCATACTACAGTTTAAAACTGATACATTGCAGTAACTGGTTGTCAAATAAACTTCGGTATCTGCATTATCTTAATCACTTAAACATGGAGATTGTGAATAGCGAAAAATAGGGGTGTCATTAGTTTGACGTGTTTTTTTTTTAGAAACCGTAATTGTAATAAATAACATGAGATACACATTATATTACACATGCCATACATTATCTTACATAATTAAAAGGGCCCTTTCAGGTTTTGATTTACTAACTGGTAGCCTGCAAAGAAAAAGAGTAGTCTTCAGCGGTTTTCGGTTATTTCGTTAACACAGCCATTTTGTAACCATTCATTGTCGGTTATTTCGTAACCATATCGATCAATTCGTTACCACTTTGTTTGTGCGTGTCTTACTAATAATATAATAAAAACAATAGGTATGAAATAATGCCTTGAATCGAGTAAAATTGAACATACGTAACATTTTAAATGTTTGGTTATGCCAAACAGTCAATCTCATTAAAATCATCTCCAGTCTGACGCTACTATATTAACAGCTGACTGGATCTGATGACTTCGCATTAGGGATCACGTTCCGTTGACCTTTTTATGAGCCAATCAAACTGTTGCATTCAAAATATTGCGGTATAACTTCATATATAAACCACAAATACTATGCACGAAATTAACGTGAACTTTGGATGTTTAGTCGCCTTAGGTACAACTATATCCATTATTTTCCCCGTGAAAATTAACTTTTAATGATTTTTTTCTCCAGAATCAGCTGGAAATGCATCACTTTTCAAAAATTGTGGCCAAAGATTGCTGTGCAAAAGGCAAGTTCATTGGACGCAGCAGGACTGATGTTTTATTGTTCGGAAGGTCATGTGAACGTGACCTGTTATTCGATGTCTTCAGATCCTAACAATGTTACGATTTGATTTTAATAAGATTGGCCGAACAGTCTTAAAACGCCATTGTGACATCATCGTTAGAAAAGCCGGGTGTTGAACAGAACAAAACAGCACGTTTATTGATATAACATGTACAATTACAGTTCATCGTTACATATACAAAATTATCATAAATTAGCCTATACATGGCAATGCGAAAGGGAACACAATATTTATAGTTGTTTCAGGTCATCAAATAAATTGTGCCTATTTAAAGCAACAAGTCTCGTCGTCGTCTATCATTAGTGTTGCATGACATTTATAACATATTTGCTTGTCTGCCATAATACATTTTTAACATATGCGATGAGTGTCTGAGTTTTGATAAAAAAAATACTTAACTTACAGCTTTAAACTTTGTCTAAATAATCTGCTAATTCAAATCGTGTTAAACTCTTTATATAATGTCAGTGAACTCTTTACATTTACATCATGTTTCTTTAAACTATGTACATGTCAATTAGTCTGGTTTTAAAAATGGGTATGTTGGACCGTATACATACATTAATATTAACTGATTCTGGATATATCCATACATCATAAAGGCCAGTATTATGAAGCCAGCCTAGCACCCTCGATAACCAATCATAATATTTTCTGCATCATATCGCATATATATTGAACACACATAAACACAAGTGGTTATTGTAAAATCGTTTTACTTTGCAAAATGGACCAAATAATTTTAGTAGATTCATAAGTCAAACTTATGCAACATACAGAAGTGTTCAGTCAAATCTATTTAAATGCTAAAAAGTTATATGCATTCAAACTTAACAAAAGTTTCTTTTTTGATTCGTTATAACAACATGCAATTTGTTTTGTTTAACAGTGTATAGCTTTATACAATATTTTTAAATTCTTACATAACGAGTTTTATACGTATAAAGGGAAGCGTCCAAGCTCACCATAGACTACTGAATTAGAAGAAATCAGTTTAATCCCTAGTATTCTTTTAACAAATCTTCTATGAACTATTTTAATATACTCAGCTTTCGAAAATAGAGGGCCATGATGGCGCAAAGCGCTCACCTGAGAACTGGTACAGAGGAAGACCATACTGTTATGACAGGTTTGAAAATTAAGGTATCTAAACAATACGAAGAGGGGGATAGTATCAATTTTGATTTAAAACATCGGTTAGTGCAATGGGCTAACTAAAGTACGAGTTGGGTAGTAGATATGCAATTTTTTGCCAATGGTTCTCAAATCATTATCTTCGATATTCTTACCTGACACTTGTTCATTAAGTCATGGACAATGCAGAGACAGTTGATTTTGATGTCTTTTTTTGCAAACAGTTTTGGAGAACTAGTTGCAATGCGATAATTGCGATGGCTGTGCTATAAGGTCAAGTATCTATCCTGAATAATGTCCATTTTTGCATATTTTTTTCACAACAAAGGGCAATAACTCTGGTGTTTCTGGTCCGATCTTGCTTATATTCGACTTCAACTGTAATCTCATGGTAATATACAAACTGTGCAAGATTGGCGAAGATTGAATGAACAAGATTCTGCGTTTGATAAACACACATGCGCCCGGTTGGTGTTGGGTAGCAAATTTCTTAGTCCAAATTAGGTCAAGGTCAAAGCAAGGTTGGGTGATATGGGTGGATTGGGAACGGTCATACGTAAAACCTGTGTACATATCCAAGTGTTGTAGTAAGCGGTGTTGGTGCTAGACGAAACGGTAAAATCTAGTTAACCAAGAAACAGCCCATTTGAATTATTCTAAGTGAAATTAGGTCAAGGTCAAGGTCAAAGTAAGGTTGGGTAATATGGGTGCATTGGGAACGATAAATGCAGTCAGTAAGATTTGAGTGATAATCCAATTATTTCAGATGATACGAGGCAGCAAACTGTTACAGCAGCTTGGTGCAAATACTCTAGCGTTCAATACATCAGAATTAGGGGAGGTCGAATAAAGAAAGGTTGTTAGTAAAATGTAATTAGCAAGCATACATGTATGTTGCAATGTATTTATAATGCTAGCAATATTACTTCTCAAAAGTAACCATCATATAGATAGTTTTAAATATTTGCTTTTTAATATTGTAGTAAAGTATAGGGCACGTTTATTTTTGGAAAACAATACGTATATGCATTTGGTTTGTTTCAAATGAATGTGTCTCAGTGTTGTTCTGATTGTCTTCGCTTGCTGGCTGTCGAAATTAAAGTTGTTTATTATAATGCATCAGTGTGGTGTCTAAAGTGTGTTCTCTGCTCTATATTGTAGTATATAATATAATATAATTGAGCCACAATTGCCTATTTGATAGATGTAATTGCATGTTTCAATGCGGTTTTCTTAAATGAGTGAAATAATATGTATCTGAGTAAGTATAAGAGTGCTCTTCTAAAAAGTCAGTGTAGCTTTCAAGCGAAAGGGCGTTTACGTTTTGTTTCAATATATTATGATGTCTTCGATACGTATGCATTTATTATATCAAAACGGATTCCATCGTGTTGTATTTCAAGTATTGCGTTACTTTCGTGTGCCTCATTTTGAAGGCATAATAGTTACTTTAACCCACATCTAGGGACAAATTAAATGTTCAGTATTCATATTAAACATGAACTTAATTTAGTTAGATAATAAATGTGAATAACCGTAATGTGACGGCATAATGTTATACTTTAATGCTTAATTTTATTTATTCTATGGTATCTTACTATTTAACTGCATCAGACTTAAACTTTTTTCCATATTTTTTATATCAGACTCTGAAACAACATTAATGGAAAATGAGACAGGATCAGTTGTTCTAAACAGTTGCAGGATATCGGACTAATTAGTTATTACATGTCATATTCATCTGTGAAGTTTTATCATTGTTCTTATAGTTGTAATAGCTATATATTCACTTTAACGGTAGTAATGGTTGTTATTAATAATATAATAACTTACTGAACATGTGTGTTGCTATGTATTTATGGTGCTAGCAATATTAAACTAACAATGTTACATGTAGTCATTATTTACTGCTAAAATTGATGACCGTTAACTTTATTAAATATTTTAGTCCACCTACAGGTTAACAAAGATTTAAACAATATGCAAGTGTGTTTTGTAATGCATTTAAGAAGAGTGCAATATACAATGCGATAAATGCAGCAAGTCAAACTTAAAGACGTTCGAAACAATTTCGTCCAATTTTTTTCCAACGACAGTTTTTTTTTTTTTTAATGTGCATAAACATGTGTCAATGCATCCTAAAACAAAAACAGTCTTAAAAAATAGGGGTCACATGCCTTGTTCCCGAAATATTGGGGTTTACATACGCTACCTGTCTAAGCCCTTTTTTCACCTTATGTGACTTGCAATGTTCACTTATATAAAGCGTTCATATTCAAACAAGGACGGAGATTTTTAAATGCATCTTTGTTTTAATCTTTCGTTTGGCAATATACAAGTGCACTTTAATGATAAAACGCGCTTTATCTATAGTTGCCATTTAAAAATGACCTTTAATGGACACTTTATGAGGTTAATTATGCATTTAATATGCCTTTGAAAACATCAATTGATTATCAAATATTCGAATATCTTTTGTTCCAAACGACAGATTTTGTTTAAATTTCCATATACATGTGTCATTGTATACTGAAACTAAAACAGTGTTAAAAAATAGGTGTCACCGGCCTTTGTCCGGAAATATTGGGTTTTGAATACGGTACCTGTCGAAGCAACTTTTTCAGTTTGGATTTTTTTATCAATGTACATGTAGGAGAGCTTTTTTTCAAACAAGGTTATGGTTCTTTCAACTGATATGTTTCCACATGTCTTATTTGGCAATATACAAGTGTATTTTGATATTAAAAAACGCTTTACCTATATTTACTGTTTAAATAATGAATTTGGCTGGACAATTACATAGGTCAAATGGGTACTAATAATACCTAGAAAACGTAATTTATGATGCATCAATATATTTTGTTCCAAACGACAGAATTTATTATATTTTCGCACATACATGCACCAATGTATACTTACATCAAAACATAAATAAAAAGAATGGGTCACCGAACTTGTTTGGGAAATATTGGACTTTAAATAGGGTACCTGTGTAGCCTTATTCACCTTTCGTGTTTACGTAAACAACGTATCAATTGTCAAAATAGAATGAAGATATTTAATGGATCTTTTATAACTAATATGTTTGGCAATACATTGTTTACGTGTGGTTTTGATAATTATAAGGCTTTATGAAGTTTTAACGATTGACAGGAACTTAATGACTTACACAGATTTATATTTATTGATTGAAATAAGTATATTATAACCTATAAACAATAAAGAAATAATGAAGCAAAAGGAGAAATTAACCCAATCATTTTCTTTTTGTTGCGAACGTCTTTAAGTGATTATCCATTTATCTCAGCTGATTCGCGTTACCAAACTTTGAGAACAGCATGGTGCTAATACACTAGAGTTCAACAAACGAGAATTGGGGGAAAATCAAATAAAGTAAGAGTGTTTGTAATAATCAAATTTACAATCATACATGTATGTTAAAATATATTAATGATCATAGCAAAATTATTTTAACAAAACAATCCATAATTTAGCGTTCTATATTTGTTCTCCCCAAACACATTTATTTGGCTTCATTTCCAGCATTCGGGTGCTCTCATTGTCTTACTTTCAGTATTATGGCGAGTTGCATGACTAGGCATCTTTTGTCAAATTATACAGTTTAATTGATAGTAATTAACCATAAATTATCCGGAATAAAGATACCGTTATGGTGTCTTTATAGCTCACCTTCTTAAGTGCGTTTTTCGATTTCTGTCACAGCTATCTTTAGCTTCTACCTCACCTTTTGATACTGCATTGTTGGTAGTGTCACATTTCCAGCATTATGTCGAAATGTAGTGCGTACTGTGTTCGTTTGTTGCTTCTACCTTCCGTTGTATACCCCCACAAAATAGGAGGCATTAGGCATTGCTCTTGGCGGTCCGTCGGACCGTACGTACGGACGTATGCACGTTTTGGAATTGTATGGATTCAAGTCCTCTTTTACTGCTGGGCGGATTTCGCTAAAACTTTCACAGATGAAGACTCTTAATGTGTGGGTGATCGTGATGGATGGAATTTTTGCTGTGACCAATTTAGGTAAAATTGCGGTCCTTTGAATATTTTCCAACACGAATATATAATTATCAATTCCTCTTCAACCGCTGGGCGAATTTAACTCACACGTTCACAGCTGAAGAAACTTAATGTGTAGGTGATCGTAAAAGAAGATATTGAGGCTGCGTCGAATTTTGGCAGGTTTATGGGTATTTGTCATTTTTATCACTATAGTACTTCTTGAAATTTTGTGGACTAAACTCTTTTTTAAGTGCTGCGCTGATTTTGCTCAAACTTTCAAAGCTAAAGAACCGTCATGTGTAGGTGATCTGAAAGGAATGAATTTCGATTGCGACCAATTTCGGCAGACTTATGGCCCTTGGCTACATTTCTACTGTAGGGTTTTTGTTAGACTGACGACTCAACTTCTCCTTGACAGCTTAAACGATTTTGCTGAATCCTTCACAGCTAAAGGGCTTTAATGTGTAGGTAATCATTAATGACGGAAATTCGGCAGCGACAAATTTTGGCAGAATTATGGCCCTTTGCCACTTTTCCATTATGGCATATATACTTCCCGATATTTTGTGGACTCATCTCCTCTTGAAATGCTTGGCGGATGGCTTTCAAACTGTCACAGTTGAAGGTCATTAATGTTTAGGTGATCGTAAAGGAAGCAATTGTGGCTGCGATCAATTTTGGCAGAATTACGGCTCTGTGTCATTTGTTCTACTATCGAATATATTTGAAAAAAAAAATTGTTCAGGCAAAAATAAGTCCTTTGTCTGTTTCCAAACACATGTCGTGGGGGCATCCGTGTCTGTGACACATCTAGTTGATACTGTATTATTGAGTGTTCCATGTTTTAAGCATTATGGCGATTTGTCGTGCTGACTGTTCGTTTGCAGCTTGTAGAAATTAAAATTACAAATTAAAATGCATACTTTCAGAGTCTACATTGTTTTGTTCTTACTTGCCTGTTTGTATGGGCAATTTAATATTTCAAGGCGGTTTACCAATATTAGTGATATATTTCTAACAAAACGAGCGCATATTTGTAAACAATCAGTGTTGTTTACATGCGTAATGGCGTTTTCTATTTGATCAAATATATGACATCTTCTGAAACATAAAACGTTATTTTTTTATTTAATTATAAACGTGTCAAATCTGGTTGTATTTCAGCATTAAGTTACATTTGTCTATTTATTTCGATAGTTTGTTGAAATGATTGCGCTTGCATCTAAGGAAAATATTAGTGTTAATTTTTTTTTGATCTTCACAAATAATTGTAATTTCATATGCTAATTGTTTTAGATTACGTATAGCTGACAGAATAATATTCCGCATTATGAATGCTGATTACTAATTAATCGATTGTCTGATTTTATCTTATTTCTCCCCATCATGTTCTTTAATTTTATACTTTTTATGCATCGATTCGATTTCTGTCTTTATCAGCTTATGCATACTCATGGCGAATGTCCTGCATAGGGATATTTTGGCAGTTCCACAGGTTTGTTTATGTATTTCATGTCATAAATGCAATTATTGCATTGGCCGTATATTATAACGCAATAGGATATCTCCCGCATGTTGTGGGGATTAAATCCCTATTGTCTGAATACATAATATCTGATGAAGCATATATTATATGCGATTTGGTCTGTAAGAAATATATGCTTACATCTTTAATTTAAATAGTTACTACGTAGACTGTTATATGTGTTTATTTAAATAAAAAATGACAATTTACATTGACTTAACATGTGAATTAAAATAAGTGCATAAGGAAAAGAAAGGACAATTTTTGTTATATTTGTAATACGTTCCCGAAATGCTTCGACGTTCTTCATTTGTTCTCAACAAATGCATTTCATTTTGCGAGATGCCGGACCACAATCCGTTTGACTACAATCAAGTTAATAATCAATTGTTTGATCATTCGTTAAATAATCCTATTACGAATACCATTACATTGTTAATTACTTTATTAAGTTCGTTGCTCGATTTCAGTCATTTCCACTACTGAGTTCTATCATTAGCTACCGTTATCTTCTTTCTGACCACTTATTGCGAGTTTCGTATACATTGATATGAGACTCGTACATGATAATACAATTAATTACGTTACATTTTGATATCATACTATTGGGTTGGCCACACTTCAAGCATTATTTTTAGTCTACTTCTGATTGTGTTCGCTTGCTGACTGGCGGAATTAAATTTACTTGTTGAAATGCATCATTTTGGTGTCTACAGTGCGTTCTAAGCCCTATGTACTAGTTTATGCTTGATCTATACTTTATAGAACCATTTTAAATATTTAGATTTTGTTTGAATATGCAATACCTTCAAAATCGTAAACTTAAGGTATTTATCATAATTAAAACGGACTCCATCGTACAGAATCCATTGTATTTAAAGTATTACGATACTTCCTTGTGCCTCTTTTCGTTGGGATAGCAATATGCTTTTACACATAACTGGAGACAACTTAGATGTTAATTAGACATATAATCAAATGAAATTAATGCTTTTGGATAGTAATTGAGGAATAACCGCAAACTGACTGCATACTTTTCTACTTTAATGGTGTCATTTGTTTTTCATTTATTCTATGGTATCTTATTATTTGACTGCGCCACCCTAAAATCTTCTTCCATATGTTGAATAACAGACTCTAAAACAACATTAATGGAAAATGATATGGGATCAGTTGTACTGAAACAGCTGCAAGATATCTTACTAACTATTAGCATCGACATACCATAATTACCTGTGTATTGAATTATCTACTGATTATATGGATGACACTTACCCAGGGTGTATATATCAATGCTTTAAAATTGTTCATACAGTTGTAATAAATGTTTATATTCTGTAATGGTTGTTATGGTTGTTATGGTTGTTAGTAACAAATCGAATGAACGAGAAAGCATGTACATGTATGCTACTATGTATTTATGATGCTAGCTGTATTATAGTAACAATAGTAGTCGTTAGTTATTGTTAAAATTGTATACATCTCTCTTCATAAAATCCACAAATAAAGGTGTATATACCCACTGTATCTACTTTTGCGTTTTCGCTGAACATTGGCGCCGGTACTACCGACTACTTAACAATTGGTAACGGACTAGGACGGGTATTTTTAAGTAAATGTGTATATTTGAAGTAACTAAGCTAGCAAAGCGAGCGAAAGAACAGCATATTTAGCCAGTTTTGACCGAGTGATATATGCCCATATATGTATAGCCCATATTTGTAAAGAAGTTACAAGAAAAAAAAATAAAAAAATAAGATAATCGATTGAGTCAGCAAACACCAAGCGAAATGTTATTCTCTCATTCAAACGTTAGCATATGGAATTAAACTTATTTGTTGATATAACAAAATAACATTTGTATTTGCCCCACACACTTGCACAAGAATCTCACCATACTACCGGAATAAATAAGCTCATATAATTTAATGCTTCAAATAAAACCAGGTTTACAATATAATATAGAAATATTGTTTATGCTTCAGAAGATATCATATATTCAGTCAAACAGAAAACACCATTACGTATGTAAACAACACAGCCTGTTTACCAATATGCGTAAGAAAAGGGTCTCTTTTAGTCACACATATTTTACTCAGTTTGGTAAACGCCTTAAAATATGAAATTGCCTCTATATAGCAGACGATTGACATTTACATGTAAACTAGTTCTATAACATATAGAACAGGTACATATATAAGACATAGAACACACTATAGACACTACAATTATGCATTTTAATTTGTAATTTTAATTTCTACAGGCTGCTAAAGAACACATTTAGCGCGACACATCGACATAATGCTGGAAATATGGCACACTCAAAAATACAGTATCAAACAAGGACGGTAGAAGCAGCAAACAATCACAGAACTACACTTTGACATAATGCTGAAAATATTGCACTATCAACAATCACAGAAATCAAACAACGCACTTAATAAAGTATGCTATCAATACATTATCATACTACGTATAATTATGTTAATTACTACCAATTAAAGTGTATTAGTTGACAAAATATGCCTTGTACTGACATTCGCCATAATACTGTAAAAAAGACAATGAGAGCACCCAAATGCTGGAAACTAGACTCAATAAATGTGTTTGGAGAGAGCAAATATAGAACGCTAAATGAGGGTTATTTGTGTTAAAATAATATTGCTAACATCATAAATACATTGTAACATACCAACTTGTAAGTAAGTAAGTAAGTTAATATTAATTAGCGTGACATATGCATTTGACAAAGTTTGATATACATTTTATGACAATAACATAGGGTTATGTTAGCATCCGGCCCTGTGGGCCTATAAGTCACCGTGTATATTAAATCTAAATAAAGATCTGTGTGAACTGGTACAAGTAAATTAACTACAATCAAAGAAAATTATTAAACAACATTAATATATATGTATAGCATGTATGTTGGGATGGGAAATTTGTTTGAACTGAGAACATTGGTACACCGGTGAATAACAGCTTGTATGAAACGTGATATAAAGGTATCTTTGCATAAATGGTACTTGTAAAATACAATAATTATTATTAACTTTTGCTATTAAACACAATTATTAAATAGCATGCATATTACAAAAACTGTCAACAATTATTATGTTATTGTCATAAAATGTATATCAAACTCATTGTCTTCTTTACAGTATTATGGCGAATTTCAGTACAATGCATATTTTGTCAACTAATACAGTTTAATTGGTAGTAATTAACAACATTATACGTAGTATGAAAATGTATTGATAGCATACTATAGTAAGTGCGTTGTTCGATTTCTGTGATTGTTGGTAGTGCAATATTTCCAGTAGTATGTCAAAGGGTAGTGCTCACTGTGATAGTTTGCTGCTTCTACCTTCCTTTTTTGATACTGTATTTTTGAGTGTGTCATATTTCCAGCATTATGTCGATATGTCCTGCTGAATATGTTCTTTAGCAGCTTGTAGAAATTAAAATTACTAATTAAAATGCATAATTGTAGTGTCTATAGTGTGTTCTATGTCTTATATCTGTACCTGTTCTATATGTTATAGAACTAGTTTACAATCTCAATTGCCTGCACTCTAGAGGCAATTGCATATTTAAAGGCGTTTACCCAACTGAGTAAAACATGTGTAACTAAAAGAGACTCTTTTCTTACGCATATTGGTAAGCAGTCTGTGTTGTTAACATACGAAATGGCGTTTTCTGTTTGATTGAATATATGATATCTTCTGAAGCATAAACACAATTTCTTTATTAGATTCTAAACGAATCAAATCTGGTTGTATTTGAAGCATTAAGTTACATGAGATTATTTATGTCGGTAGTACGGTGAGATCCTTGCGCACGCGTGTGGTGCAAATGCAAATGTTATTTTGTTATATTAACAAATAAGTTTAATTCCGTATGCTAATAAGTATGGATAACGTTTGGATGAGAGAATAACATTTCGCTTGGTGTTTGCTGACTCAATCGATTATCTTATTTTTGTCTTGTAACTTCTTTACATATATGGGCTATACATATATGGGCATATATTACTCGGTCAAAACTGGCTAAATATACTGTTCTTTCGCTCGCTTTGCTAGCTTAGTTACTTCAAATATACACATTTACTTAAAAATACCCGTCCTAGTCCGTTACCTATTGTTAAGTACTCGGTAGTACCGGCGCCAATGTTCAGCGAAAACGCTAACGTAGAGACAGTGGGTATATATACCTTTATTTGTTGATTATATGAAGATACATGTATACAATTTTAATAATAACTAACGACTACTATTATTACTATAATATAGCTAGCATCATACATATATAGTAACATACATGTGCATGCTATCTTGTTCATTCGATTTATTACAAACAACCATTACAACCATTACAGACAACATACATTTATTACAACTGAAAGAACAATTTTAAAGCTTTGAAATATAAACCCTGGGTAAGTGGCATCCATATGATCCATACATAATTCGATACACAGGTTATTATGGTATGTCGAAGCTAACAATTAGAAATATATCTTTCAGCTGTTTCAGTACAACTGATCCCATATCATTTTCCATTAATGTTGTTTTAGAGTCTGTTATACAACATATGGAAGAAGATTTTAGGGTGGCGCAGTCAAATAATAAGATACCATAGAATAAATGAAAAACAAATGACACCATTACAGTAGAAAAGTATGCTGTCAGCGTACGGTTATCCTCAATTACTATCAAAAAGCATTACTTTCATTTGATAATATGACTTATAAACATCTAAGTTGTCTCCAGTTGTGTGTAAAAGCATATTGCTATCCTTCCGAAAAGAGGCACAAGAAAGTATCGTAATACTTGAAATACAATGGATTCTGTACGATGGAATCCGTTTTAAATATGATAAATACCTTAAGTTTACGATTTTGAAGGTATCGCATATTCAAACAAAATGTAAATATTTAAAATGGTTCTATAAAGTATAGATCAAGCATAAACTAGTACATAGGGCTTAGAACGCACTGTAGACACCAAAATGATGCATTTCAACAAGCAATTTTAATTCCGCCAGTCAGCAAGCAAACACAATCAGAAGTAGGCTAAATTTAATTCTTGAAGTGTAGCCAACCCAATAGTATGATATCAAAAAGTAACGTAATTAATTGTATTATCATGTACGAGTCTCATAACAATGTATTCGAAACTCGCAATAAGTGGTCAAAAAAAAGATAACGGTAGCTAATGATAGAAACTCAATGGTGGAAATGACTGAAATCGAGCAACGCACTTAATAAAGTAATTATCAAGACAATGTAATGGTATTCGTAATATGATTATTTAACGAGTGATCAAGCAATTGATTATTAACTTGATTGAAGTCAAACGGATTGTGGTCCGGCATCTCGCAAATGAAATGCATTTGTTGAGAACAAATGTAGAACGTCGAAGCATTTCGGGAACGTATTACACATATTACAAAAATTGCCCTTTCTTTTCCTTATGCACTTATTTTAATTAGCATGGTAAGTTAATGTAGATTGTCATTTTTTATTTAAATAAACACATATAACAGCCTACGTAGTAACTACTTAAATTAAATATGTAAGCATATTTTTATTACAGACCAAATCGCATATAATATATGCTTCATCAGATAGTATGTATTCAGACAATAGGGATTTAATGCCCACAAAATGCGGGAGATATCCTATTGCGTTATAATATACGGCCAATGAAATAATTGCATTTATGACATCAAATACATTTACAAACCTGTGGAATTGCTAAGATATCCCTTTGCAGAAATTCGCCATAAGTATGCATAAGCTGATAAAGACAGAAATCGAATCGATAGTATGCATAACAAATTTAAAATTGAAAAACGTGATGGAGAGAAATAAGATAATGAAGACAATCGATTAATCCGTAATCAGCATACACAATGCGGAATATTATTCTGTCAGCTAGACGTAATCTAAAACAATTAGCATATGAAATTACAATTATTTGTGAAGCTCAAAAAAATTAACATTGATATTTGCCTAAGATGCATGAGCAAGCATCTCAACATACTATCGAAAGAAATAAACGCATGTCACTTAATGCTTGAAATACAACCAGATTTCACACGTTAATAATTTAATAAAAATAAAACTTTTTATGTTTCAGAAGATGTCATATATTTAATCAAATAGAAAACGCCATTACGCATGTAAACAACACTGCTTGTTTACAAATATGCGCTCGTTTAGTTGCAAATATATCACTCATATTGGTAAACCGCCTTGAAATATTAAATTGCCCATAAAAACAGGCAAGTAAGAACAAAAATTGTTCTATAATATATAACAATTATATAAATATATGACAGAGAACGCACTGTAGACGCTGAAAATATTCATTTTAATTTTTAATTTCGATTTCTACAAGCTGCAAACGAACAGTCAGCACGACAAATCAAAATAGTGATACAAATATTGCACACTCAACAATACAGTGTCAACTAGATGTGTCACAGACACGGACGCCCCCGCGACATGTGTTTGGAAACAGACATAGACGTGTCGCCAGCACTAATTATTGCCGCAACAATTTAATTTCAAATATATTCGATAGTAGAACAAATGACAGAGCCGTAAATCTGCCAAAATTGATCGCATCCAAAATTCCTTCCTTTACGATTACCTAAACATTAATGTCCTTCAGCGTTTACAGTTTGATAGCCATCCGCCAAGCATTTCAAGAGATGAGTCCACAAAATATCGGGAAGTATATATGCCATAATGGAAAAGTGGCAAAGGGCCATAATTCTGCCAAAATTGGTCGCCGCCGAAATTCCCTAATTAGTGATTACCTGCACATTAAAGCCGTTTAGCTGTGAAATATTGTGCAAAATCGTTTAAGCTGTTAAAGAGTCGTCAGTCTAACACTAACCATACAGTAGAAAAGTAGCCAAGGGCCATAAGTCTGCCGAAATTGGTCGCAATCGAAAATTATTCCTTTCAGATCACCTACACATGACGGTTCTTTAGCTTTCAAAGTTTCAACTAAATCAGCCCAGCACTTGAAAAGGAGTTTAGTCCACAGAGTTTCAAGAAGTACTATAGTGATAAAAATGACAAATAGCCATAAACCTGCCAAAATTGGACGCACCCTAAATTTCTTCTTTTACGATCACCTACACATTAAGTTTCTTCAGCTGTGAACGTGTGAGTTAAATTCGCCCAGCGGTTGAAGAGGAATTGATAATTATATATTCTTGTTGGAAAATGACAGAGGACCATAATTCTACCTAAATTGGTCACAGCAAAAATTCCATCTCTCACGATCACCCACACATTAAGGATCTTCAGCTGTGAAAGTTTTAGCGAAATCCGCCCAGCAGTAAAAGAGGTGTTGAATACATTAAATTTTAATGACGTGCATACGTACGTACGTACGGACCGACGGACCGCCAAGATCATGCCTAATGCCTCCTATTTTGTGGGGGCATAAAACTGAATGTAGAAGCAACACACGAACACAGTACGCACTACATTTCGACATAATGATGGAAATGTGACACTACTAACAATGCAGGATCAAAAGGTGAGGAATAAGCTTAAGATAGCTGTAACAGAAATCGACAAACGCACTTAACAAGGTGAGCTATAAAGGCACCATAACGGTATCCTTACTCCAGAGAATTTATTGTTGATTACTATCAATTAAACTGTATAATTTGACAAAAGATGCCTATTCGCGCAACTCGCCATAATACTGAAAATAAGACAATCAGAGCACCCGAATGCTGGAAATGAAGCTAAATAAATGTGTTTGGGGAGAACAAATATAGAACGCTAAATAATGGATAGTTTTGTTAAATAATTTTGCTATTATTATTAATATATTTTAACATACATGTATGATTGTTAATTCGATTATTACTAAAACGTTTAATTTATTTGATTTACCCCCAATTCTCGTTTGTTGATCTCTAGTGTATTGGCACCATCCTGTGGTCACAGTTTGGTAACGCGAATCGTCTGAGATAAATGGATAATCATTCAAGTTTTACTGACTGCATGTATCGCATTTTATATTGCACTCTTCTTAAATGCATTAAAGAACACAGTTGCATATTTTTTATATCTTTGTTGACCTGTAGGTGGACTACAATATCAAATAAAGTTAACGGTCATCAATTTTAGCAGTAAATAATGACAACATGTAACATTGTTAGTTTAATATTGCTAGCATCATAAATACATAGCAATTTACATGTTTTATATCTTACTATATTATTTATAACAACCATTACTACCGTTAAAGTAAATATATAGTTATTACAACTATACGAACAAGGATAAAACTTTACAGAATATGGCATGTAATAAACTAATAATTAGTCAGATATCCTGCAGCTGTTTTAGAACAACTGATCCTGTCTCATTTCCCATTAATGTTGTTTCAGAGTCTGATGTAAAAATTATGGAAAAAAGTTGAAGTCTGATGCAGTAAAATAATAAGAAACCATAGAATAAATAAAATTAAACATTAAAGTAGAATATTATGCCGTCACATTACGGTTATTCACATTTACTATTAAAAATGAATTTAGTTCATTTTTAATATGAATACTTAACGTTTAATATGTCCCCAGATGTGGATTAAAGCATCCCGCTATGCCTTCGAAATGAGGCACAAGAAAGTAACGCAATACTTGAAATACAACACGATGAAATCCGTTTTAATATAATAAATGCATACAGATAACGCTATTGAAGACATCATAATATATTGAAACAAACGTAAACGCCCTTTCGAATGAAAGCTACACTGATTTTTTAGAAGAGCACTCTTATAATTACGCAAATACATATTATTTAAATCTTTTAAGAAAACCGCATTGAAACATGCAATTACATCTCTCAAATAGGCAATTGTGGCTCAATTATAGATCATGCATATACTACCATATAGAGCATAGAACACACTTTAGACACCACAATGATGCATCATAATAAACAACTTTAATTTCGACAGCCAGCAAGCGAAAATAATCAGAACAAAACTAGACACTTATCATTCACTTGAAACAAACCAAATGCATATACATATTGTGTTTAAAACATAAACGTGCCCTATATTTTACTACAATATTAAAAAGCGAAACACTATTTAAGACTACCTATATGATGGTTACTTTTGAGAAGTAATATTGTTAGCATTATAAATACATTGCAACATACATGTATGCTTGCTAATTATTACTAACAACCTTTATATTCGACCTCCCCCAATTCTGATGTTTTGAACGCTGGAGTATTTGCACCATTCTGCTGTCACAGTTTGCTGTCTCGTATCGTTTGAGATAATTGGATCATCAATCAAATCTGATTGACTGCATTTATTAGGCTTTATATTGCACTCCTGTTAAATGTATTGCCAATAAAAAAACGTCCATAATGTTTAAATATTTGTTTACCAGTAGGCAGACTAAAACGTATGATAAAGATCAAGGCCAACAGTTTTAACAATACATAACAACTAATATAGTCAGAATAGGTTTGATAGCATCAACGTTACATAGTAACACACACGTTTTCATGCTTATTCGATTATTACTAATAACCAATACTGCCATTAATTACATTATATATTTATTGCAGCTAGATAACATGAAATACATTTACAAACCTGTACAATTGCCATGATATCCCTACACACGACATTCGCCATATGTATGAATAAGCTGATAAAGATAGAAATTGAATGCATAGTATGCATAAAAAGCTTACAATTAAAAGCATGATGGAGAGAAATCAGAGAAAATAAGACAATCGAATAATCAGCATACATAATGCGGAATATTATTCTGTCCGTTAGCCGTTTACCACAAATATAAGCATATGGAATTACAATTATTTGTGAAAATAAATAAAAGAACATTTGTTTTTGCCCCACATTCATGCGCAAGCATCTCAAGATAATTCCAAAATAAAATAAATGCATGCATATTAATGCTTGCAATACAATCAGATTTGGTACGTTATATTTTAAAAAAGAATACCTTCATGCTTCAGAAGATATCATATATTTAATCAAATAGAAAACGCCATTACGCATGTTAAAAACACTAACTGTTTACAAATATGCGCTCTTTCAGTTACCAACAGATCACTCATATTGGTAAACCGCCTTGAAATATGCAATTGCCAATATAAAACACCCAAGTGTGAATTAAACTTGCTCAATAACATATAGAAAAAGAAAATATGGTACACTGAACAGAACAGTATCTACTAGATGTGTCACAGACACGGGTTCCCCCACCTTACATGTTTGGAAACAGACAAAGGACTTGTCACCAACACTAATTCTTGCCTTAACAAATACTTTTTAAAACTATTTTATAGTAAACAAATGACAAATGGTAATAATTCTGCCGAAATTGGTCGCAACCGAAATTTCTTCCTTTGCGATCGCCTAGACATTAATGTCCTTCAGCTTTGACAGTTTGAACGCCATCCGCCAAGCATTTCAAGAGAGACTGAATCCACAAAATATCGGGAATTATATATTATATGGTAGAAAAGTGGAAGAGGGCCATCATTCTGCCAAAATTAGTCGCTGCCTTCAGATATGATCACCTACACATTAAGGCTCTTTATTTGTAAAAGTTTGAACGAACTTTATCAAACTGTTAAATAGAAGTGGAGTCCTCCGCCTATATTCTACAGTATAAAAATGGCCAAGGGACATAAATATGCAAAAATTGGTCGTAGCCAAAATTCATTCCTTTCAGATCGTATACACATAATGGTTCCTCAGCTTTAAACATTGAAGCAAAATCAGCCTAACAGTTCAAAAAGTGTTGAGTCGAAAAAATTTCAAGAAGTACTATAGTCGTAAACATGAAAAATAGCAATAAATCTGCCAAAATTGGACGCAGTCTAAATTTCGCCTTTTACGATCACCTACACATTAAGGTTCTCCAGCTGTGAACGTTTCAGTTAAATCCGCCCAGCATTGTAAGACGAGTTCATAATTTGGATATTCTATAGTGGAAATAATGACAAAGGGCCATAATTCTACCAAATGTAGTCTCAGCAAAAATTCCATCTCTCACGATCACCCACACATTAAAGTTCTTAAGCTGTGAAAGTTTGAGCGAAATCCGCCCAGCAGTAAAAGAGGAGTTAAATACATACAATTTCAGGACGTGCGTGCGTACGTACGTACGACCCGACGGACCGCCGAGAACAATGCCTAATGCCTCCCAATGTGTGGGGACAGAAAAAGAAAGGTAAAAGCAAGAAACCAGCACAGTAGGCAATACATTTCGACATAATGCTGGAAATTTGACACTGCCAATAATGCAGTATCAAAAAGAGAGGTAGAAGCTATATATTGCAGTGACAGAAATAGAAAAAAACGCACTTAATAAGGTGAGCTATAAAGACACGATCATGGTATCCTTACCCAGGAGAATTTATGGTTAATTGCTATCAATAAAACTGAATGAGTTGTCAAAACATGCCTACTTTTGCAACTCGCCATAATACTGTAAATAAGAAAATGAGAGCACCCGGATGCTCGAAATAAAGCCAAATCAATGTGTTTGGGGAGAACAAATATAGAACGCTAAATAATGGAAAGATTTGTTTAAATAATATTGCAAGCATCATAAATATATTTAACAATACATGTACGATTGTTAATAAGATTATTACTAACACTCTTTCTTTATTTGACTCTCCCCAATTCTCGTGTGTTGAACTCTAGTGTATTGGCACCATCCCGTTGACACAGTTTGGAGAATCGAATCATCAGAGATAAATGGATAATCACTTAAATTTGACTGACTGTATTTATGGCATTTTATATTGCACTCCTCTCAAATGCGTTGATAAAAAGCACTTGCATAATTTTTAAATATTTGTTAACCTGTAGTTGGACTAAAATATATAATGATGATAAAGGTCAATAATTTTAACAATCAATAATAACTAATTTTGTCAGAATAGTATTGATAGCATCAACATTACATATTAACACACACGTGTTCATGCTTATTCGATTATTACTAATAACCATTACAGCCATTAATGAAAATATATAATTATTGAAGCTATAACAACACTGATAAATATTTGATGTATAAACCCAGGGAAAGTGTCACATTTTTAGCCCATACAGATTTCGATTCATATGTAATACTGGTATATCAAAACTAACGACAATATCAGATTTCCTGCATCTGTTTTAGTACAACTGATCCAATCTCATGATACATGAATGTTGTTTGAGAGTCTTTTGTACAGCATATGGAAGAAGGTTTTAGTCTGGCGCAGTAAAATAATAAGATACCATGGAATAAAAATAAAAGTTCAAAAATTTGATGCCGTCAGCTTATGGTTACTCGCAATTACCCTCAAAAAGGAATTAAATTAATTTGTTAATATCACAAATTAACATCGAATTAGCACCCAGATGCGTGTCAAAGCATATCGCCTGCTATCGAAATGAGGCACAAGCTAGTTACGTAATACTTGAAATACAATACGACTGAATACGATAATAAATGCATAGAGTTTACGCTATTGAAGATAACAAAACGTAACCGGCCTTACGCATCAAAACTACACTGAATATTTAGTGGAGGCCTCTTATAATTACATTATAGGTAAGACAAGGGCATTTAGTGATGCAATTATACCTATCAAATAGGCAATTGTGGCTTAAACTGGTATTTAAATCTTTGATAATGCAAATACTAGTATATAGAACACACCGTAGACACCACAATGACGTATTATAAGAAGCAGTTTTGATTACGACAAACAGCAAGCGAACACAATCAGTACTACACTTCGAAATTATGCTTGAAGTGTGACCAACACAATAGTATAGTATCAACATGTAAGGTATACTAATTAATTTTATTATTATGTACGAGCCTCATAACTGTGTAGACGAAACTCATTGTAAGTTAAAAATAAGCTAATGATAGCAACTCAATGCACGAAATGGCTGAAACCGAACAAAGTATTTTAAAAAAAATGTTAGAAATACAATATATTGTTATCAGTAATATGGATCATTAAACTGGAGATCAAATAATGTAGTATTAACTATTTATGTGTAGTCAAACGCTGTGAGGCCCGGCAACTCGCCAAATGGAAAGTATTTGTAGAGAACAAATGAAGGACGTATACGCATTTCGGGAACGTATTACATATACAACAAACATGATCCTTCTCTTCCTTAAGTTATGCACTAATTTAAATTCACACCGTGCTTTGTTAGTTATTTCTTGGGTGGGGATAATTTCAACAATGACACTTATCATTCACTTAAAACAACCCGAATGCATATACACATTTTTTTCCAAAAATAAACGTGCGCTATTCTTTCAGACCATATGTAAAAGCAAAACACTATTTAAAATATGTGGGTGCCGAATAAGTAAGCAAATTAATTACATTTGTTTGGATATACTTCAATATGATATGGGTAAGTATTAAATATATAGAGATAGTACTTTAAATCAAAGTACATTGTCCTTTTTATTGAAACAAAGATACATAACATTCTTCATAGAAACTACTTAAATTAAAGGTGTAAGGATATTTTTCTAACAGATCAATACGCATTTAATATATGCTTGGTAAGATACTATGTATTCAGACAATAGGGATTTAATCCCCGCTATCCATTTGCGTTATAATATATGGCCAATGCAGTAACTGCATTTAAGACATGAAATACATTTACAAACCTGTGCAATTGCCAAGATATGCATACACCCGAAATTGCCCATAAGTACGCATAAGGTGATAAAGATTGAAATCGAATTCATTGTATGAACAAAAAGCTTACAATTAAAAACATGATGGAGAGAAATTAGAGAGAATAAGACAATCGAATAATCAGCATACATAATGCGGAATATTATTCTGTCCGTTAGCCGTTTACCACAAATATTAGCATATGGAATTACAATTATTTGTGAAAATAAATAAAATAACATTTGTATTTGCCCCACATGCATGCACAAGCATCTCAACATACTTCCAAAAGAAATAAACGCATGTAACTTAATGCTTGAAATGCAGCCAGATTTAATACCTTTATAATTTAATAAAGAATACCTTTATGCTTCAGAAAATATCATATATTTAATCAATAGAAAACGTCATTACGCGTGTAAAAAAAACTGACAATTATGCGCTCTTTTAGTTAAAAATATGTCACTCATATTTGTAAACCGCCTTGAACTATGCAATTGCCAATATAAAACAGGTAAGTGAGACCCAAACTTGCTTAATAACATATAGAACAAGAACAGATGTAGGTCATAAAACGCACTGTAGACCCTAAATTATGCATTTCAAATTTTAATTTTTATTTCTACAAGCTGTAAGCGAATACTCAGCACGCTAATCGACATATTTCTGAAAATATGGTACACTCAACAGTACGGTATCAACTAGATGTGTCACAGACACGGATGCCCCCACCACATATGTTTGAAAACAGACAAAGGACTTTTCGCCAACACTAATTATTGCCTCAATTTTTTTTTTATTTTTTTTTATTTTATAGTAGAAATATGACAAAGGGTAACCCTTCTACAGAAATTGGTCGCAGCTGAAATTTCTTCCTTTACGATCGCCTAGACATTAATGTCCTTCAGCTTTGACAGTTTGAACGCCATCCGCCAAGCATTTCAAGAGAGACTGAGTCCACAAAATATCGATAAGTATATATTCTATGGTGGAAAAGTGGAAAAGGGCCATAATTATTCCAACATTTGTCGATGAAGAAATGCCTTCATGTATGCTCACCCACACATTAAGGCCCTTTTGTTGTAAAAGTTTGAACAAAGTTTATCAAACTGTTAAAGAGAAGTTGAGTCTTTATGTCTATATTCTATAGTACAAAAATGGCCAAAGGCCATACGTGTTCCAAAATTCATTCCTTTTAGATCATCTACACATAATGGTTCCTCAGCTTTAAACATTGAAGCAAAATCAGCCTAGCACTTAAAGAAGAGTTGAGTCCAACACATTTCAGGAAGTACTATAGTAGTAAAAATGAAAGATAGCAATAAATCTGCCAAAATTGGACGCAGCCTAAATTCCGTCTTTTACGATCACCTACACATTAATGTTCTCCAGCTGTGAACGTTTCAGTTAAATCCGCCCAGCACTGTAAGAGGAGTTCATATTTTGTATATTTTATAGTGGAAATAATGACAAAGGGCCATAATTCTACCAAATGTAGTATCAGCAAAAATTCCATCTCTCACGATCACCGACACACCAAGGTTATAAAGCTGTGAAAGTTTGAGCGAAATACGCCCAGCAGTAATACAGGAGTTTAATCCATACAATTTCAGGACGTGCGTACGTACGTTTGTACGACCCGACGGACCGCTAAGAACAATGTCTTATGCCTTCCAGTGTGTGGGGACATAACAAGAAAGGTATAAGCAAGAAACGAACACAGTAGTCACTACATTTCGACATAATGCTGGAAATGTGACACTGCCAATAATGCAGTATCAATAAGTGAGGTAGAAGCTATAAATAGCAGTGACAGAAATCGGAAAATAACGCACTTAATACGGTGAGCTATAAAGACCGATCATGGTATCCTTACCCCGGATAATTTATGGCTAATTGCAATCAATAAAACTGTATCAGTTGTCAAAACATGCTTAGTTCTGCAACTCGCCATAATACTGTAAATAAGACAATGAGAGCACCCGAATGCTGGAAAAAAACCCAGATCAATGAGTTTGGGGAGAATAAATATAGAACGGTAAATAATGGAAGTTTTGTTTCAATAATATTGCTAGCATCTTAAATATATTTAACAACACATGTATGATTGGTAATTCGATTATTACTAACACTCTTGCTTTATTTGACTATCCCCGATTCTCGGGTGTTGAAATCTAGTGCACTGGCACCATCCTGTTGTCACAGTTTGGAGAATCGAATCATCTGAGATAAATGGATAATCACGCAAATTTGACTGACTTTATTTATGGCATTTATATTGCACTCCTCTCAAACGCGTTGATAAAACACACTTGCATAATGATTAAATCTTTGTTAACCTGTAGTTGGACTAAAATATGTAATGGTGATAAAGGTAACTAATTTAAACAATCAATAATAACTAATTTTGTCACAATAGTATTGATAGTATCAACGTTACATTGTAACACACACGTTTTCATGCTTATTCGATTATTACTAATAACCATTACAGCCATTAATGAAAATATATAATTATTGCAGCTATAACAACACTGATACAGCTTTAATGTATACACCCAGGGAAAGTGTCACATTTTTAGCCCATGCAGATTTAGATACACCTGTAATAATGGTATATCAAACCTAACGATTATTCAGATTTCCAGCAGCTGTTTTAGTACAACTGATCCATGCTCATGTTCCATTAATGTTGTTTGAGAGTCTGTTGTACAGCATATGGAAGAAGGTTTTAGTCTGGCGCAGTAAATAAGAAGATACCATAGAATAAAAATATTGACAACATTAAAGTAGAAAAAGTTGATGCTGTCAGCTTACGGTCACTCGCAATTACCCTCAAAAAGGAATTAAATTAATTTGTTAATATCACAAATTAACATCGAATTTGCTGCCAGGTGCGTATCATACCATATCGCTATGCTATCGAAAAGAGGCACAAGCTAGTTACGTAATACTTGAAATACAATACGATTGAATACGATTTTAATATAATAAATGCATAGAGTTTACGCTATTGAAGATAACAAAACGTAAATGGCCTAACGTATGAAAACTACTCTGACTCTTTAGAGGGGCCCTCTTATAATTACATTATAGCCAAGAAAATCGCATTGAGTCATACAATTATACATATCAAATAGGCAATTGTATAGGCAATTATGGCTTAACTGGTTCTTAAAATCTTTGATAACGCAAATATTAGTATATAGGGCATAAAACACACCGTAGACACCACAATATTATAAGAAGCAATTTTGATTACGACAGACAGCAAGCGAACATAATCAGTACTACACTTCGAAATAATGCTTGAAGTGTGGCCAACACAATAGTATAGTATCAAAATGTAAGGTATACTAATTAATTTTATTATTATGTACGAGCCTCATAACTGTGTAGACGAAACTCGTTGTAAGTTAAAAATAAGCTAATGATAGCAACTCAATGCACGAAATGACTGAAACCGAACAAAGTATTTAAGAAATGTGTTAGAAAGACAATATATTGTTATCAGTAATATGGATCATTAAACGAGAGATCAAATGTAGTATTAGCTATTTATTTGTAGTCAAACGCTGTGAGGCACGGCAACTCGCCAAATGGAATGTATTTGTAGGACGTATACGCATTTCGGGAAAGTATTACATATACAACAAACATGATCCTTCTTTTCCTTAAGTTATGCACTAATTTAAATTCACACCGTGCTTTGTTAGTTTGTTTCTTGGGTGGTTCCAACAATGACACTTATCATTCACTTAAAACAAACCGAATGCAGATACACATTTTTTCCAAAAATAAACGTGCGCTATTCTTTCAGACCATATGTAAGAGCAAAACACTATTTAAAATATGTGGGTGCCGAATAAGTAAGCAAATTATTTTCATTTGTTTTGATATACTTCAATATGATATGGGTAAGTATTAAATACATAGAGATAGTACTTTAAATCAAAGTACATTGTCCTTTGTTATTGAAACAAACATACATAACATTATTCATAGAAACTACTTAAATTAAAGGTGTAAGGATATTTTTCTGATTGATCAAAACGCATTTAATATATGCTTGGTAAGATACTATGTATTCAGACGATATGGATTTGATCCCCGCTATCCTATTGAGTTATAATATATGGCCAATGCAATAACTGCATTTAAGACATGATATACATTTACAAACCTGTGCAATTGCCAAGATATGCATACACACGACATTCGCCATAAGTACGCATAAGCTGATAAAGATAGAAATCGAATCCATAATATGAATAAAAAGTTTACAATTAAAAACATGATGGAGAGAAATAAGAGAGAAAAAGACAATCGAATAATCAGCATACATAATGCAAATATTATTCTGTCCGTTAGCCGTTTACCACAAATATTAGCATATGGAATTACAATTATTTGTGAAAATAAATAAAATAACATTTGTATTTGCCCCACATGCATGCAAAAGCATCTCAACATACTTCCAAAAGAAATAAACGCATGTAACTTAATGCTTGAAATGCAGCCAGATTCAATACCTTTATAATTTAATAAAGAATACCTTTATGCTTCAGAAAATATCATATATTTAATCAAAAAGAAAACGTCATTACCATTGTAAAAAAAACTGCCAAATATGCGCTCTTTTAGTTACAATTATATCACTCATATATGTATACCGCCTTGAACTGTGCAATTGCCAATATAAAACAGCAAGTGAGACCCAAACTTGCTTAAAAACATATAGAACAAGAACAGATGTAAGTCATAAAACGCACTGTAGACCCTAAATTATGCATTTCAAATTTTATTTCTACAACCTGTAAGCGAACACTCAGCACGCTAATCGACATATTTCTGAAAATATGGTTCACTCAACATTACGGTATCAACTAGATGTGTCACAGACACGGATGCCCCCACCACATATGTTTGGAAACAGACAAAGGACTTTTCGCCAACACTAATTATTGCCCTATTTTATTTTATTTTTTTTATTTTATAGTAGAAAAATGACAAAGGGTAATACTTCTACAGAAATTGGTCGCAGCTGAAATTTCTTCCTTTACGATCGCCTAGACATTAATGTCCTTCAGCTTTGACAGTTTGAACGCCATCCGCCAAGCATTTCAAGAGAGACTGAGTCCACAAAATATCGATAAGTATATATTCTATGGTGGAAAAGTGGAAAAGGGCCATAATTCTGCCAACATTAGTCGCTGCCGAAATGCCTTCATGTATGATAACCCACACATTAAGGTCCTTTTGTTGTAAAAGTGTGAACAAAGTTTATCAAACTGTTAAAGAGAAGTTGAGTCTTTATGACTATATTCTATAGTACAAAAATGGCCAAAGGCCATACATCTTCCAAAATTCATTCCTTTTAGATCATCTACACGTAATGGTTCCTCAGCTTTAAACATTGAAGCAAAATCAGCCTAGCACTTCAAAAAGTGTTGAGTCCAAAACATTTCAAAAAGTACTATAGTAGTAAAAATGAAAAATAGCAATAAATCTGCCAAAATTGGACGCAGCCTAAATTCCGTCTTTTTCGATCACCTGCACTTTAATGTTCTCCAGCTGTGAATGTTTCAGTTAAATCCGCCCAGCACTGTAAGAGGAGTTCATATGTTGTATATTTTATAGTGGAAATAATGACAAAGGGCCATAATTCTACCAAATGTAGTCTCAGCAAAAATTCCATCTCTCACGATCACCCACACACCAAGGTTCTAAAGCTGTGAATGTTTGAGCGAAATCCGCCCAGCAGTATAAGAGGAGTTGAATCCATTCAATTTCAGGACGTGCGTACGTACGTTCGTACGACCCGACGGACCGCTAAGAACAATGTCTTATGCCTCCCAGTGTGTGGGGACATAAAATAGGTAGAAGCAGTAAACGACCACAGTGGTCACTACATTTAGACATAATGCTGGAAATGTGACACTGCCAATAATGCAGTATCAAAAAGTGAGATAGAAGCTATATATAGCAGTGACAGAAATCGAAAAAAACGCACTTAATACGGTGAGCTATAAAGACACGATCATGGTATCCTTGCCCCGGATAATTTATGGCTAATTGCAATCAATAAATAATATCACAAATTAACATCGAATTTGCTTCCAGGTGCGTATCATACCATATCGCTATGCTATCGAAAAGAGGCACAAGCTAATTACGTAATACTTGAAATACAATACGACTGAATACGATTTTAATATAATAAATGCATAGAGTTTACGCTATTGAAGATAACAAAACGTAAACGGCCTTACGTATGAAAACTACACTGACGCTTTAGAGGGGCCCTCTTATAATTACATTATAGCCAAGAAAATCGCATTGAGTCATACAATTATACATATCAAATATGCAATTGTATAGGCAATTATGGCTTAAACTGGTTCTTAAAATCTTTGATAATGCAAATACTAGTATATAGGGCAAAAAGCACACCGTAGACACCACAATATTATAAGAAGCAATTTTGATTACGACAGACAGCAAGCGAACATAATCAGTACTACACTTCGAAATAATGCTTGAAGTGTGGCCAACACAATAGTATAGTATCAAAATGTAAGGTATACTAATTAATTTTATTATTATGTTCGAGCCTCATAACTGTGTAGACGAAACTCGTTGTCAGTTAAAAATAAGCTAATGATAGCAACTCAATGCACGAAATGACTGAAACCGAACAAAGTATTTAAGAAATTTGTTAGAAAGACAATATATTGTTATCAGTAATATGGATCATTAAACGAGAGATCAAATGTAGTAATTGCTATTTATTTGTAGTCAAACGCTGTGAGGCACGGCAACTCGCCAAATGGAATGTATTTGTAGAGAACAAATGTAGGACGTATACGCATTTCGGGAACGTATTACATATACAACAAACATGACCCTTCTTTTCCTTAAGTTATGCACTTATTTAAATTCACACCGTGCTCTGTTAGATTGTTTCTTGGGTGGTTCCAACAATGACACTTATCATTCACTTAAAACAAACCGAATGCAGATACACATTTTTTCCAAAAATAAACGTGCGCTATTCTTTCAGACCATATGTAAGAGCAAAACACTATTTAAAATATGTGGGTGCCGAATAAGTAAGCAAATTATTTAGATTTGTTTTGATATACTTCAATATGATATGGGTAAGTATTAAATACATAGAGATAGTACTTTTAATCAAAGTACATTGCCATTTGTTATTGAAACAAACATACATAACATTATTCATAGAAACTACTTAAATTAAAGGTGTAAGGATATTTTTCTGATAGATCAAAACGCATTTAATATATGCTTGGTAAGATACTATGTATTCAGACAATAGGGATTTGATCCCCGCTATCCTATTGAGTTATAATATATGGCCAATGTAATAACTGCATTTAAGACATGAAATACATTTACAAACCTGTGCAATTGCCAAGATATTCATACACACGACATTCGCCATAAGTACGCATAAGCTGATAAAGATAGAAATCGAATCCATAATATGAATGAAAAGCTTACAATTAAAAACATGATGGAGTGAAATCAGAGAGAAAAAGACAATCGAATAATCAGCATACATAATGCGGAATATTATTCTGTCCGTTAGCCGTTTACCACAAATATTAGCATATGGAATTACAATTATTTGTGAAAATAAATAAAATAACATTTGTATTTGCCACACATGCATGCACAAGCATCTCAACATACTTCCAAAAGAAAGAAACGCATGTAACTTAATGCTTGAAATGCAGCCAGATTTAATGCCTTTATAATTTAATAAAGAATACCTTTATGCTTCAGACAATATCATATATTTAATCAAATAGAAAACGTCATTACGCATGTAAAAAAAACTGCCAAATAGGCGCTCTTTTAGTTACAAATATATCACTCATATTTGTAAACCGCCTTCAACTGTGCAATTGCCAATATAAAACAGGCAAGTGAGACCCAAACTTGCTTAATAACATATAGAACAAGAACAGATGTAGGTCATAAAACGCACTGTAGACCCTAAATTATGCATTTCAAATTTTTTTTTCTACAAGCTGTAAGCGAACACTCAGCACGCTAATCGACATATTTCTGAAAATATGGTACACTCAACAGTACGGTATCAACTAGATGTGTCACAGACACGGATGCCCCCACCACATATGTTTGGAAACAGACAAAGGACTTTTCGCCAACACTAATTATTACCTCAATTTTTTGTTTATATATTATTTCATAGTAGAAAAATGACACAGGGTAATACTTCTACAGAAATTGGTCGCAGCTGAAATTTCTTTATTTGCGATCGCCTAGACATTAATGTCCTTCAGCTTTGACAGTTTGAACGCCATCCGCCATGCATTTCAAGAGAGACTGAATCCACAAAATATCGATAAGTATATATTCTATGGTGGAACAGTGGAAAAGGGCCATAATTCTGCCAACATTAGTCGCTGCCGAAATGCCTTCATGTATGATAACCCACACATTAAGGCCCTTTTGTTGTAAAAGTTTGAACAAAGTTTATCAAACTGTTAAGGAGAAGTTGAGTATTTATGACTATATTCTATAGTACAAAAATGGCCAAAGGCCACACATCTTCCAAAATTCATTCCTTTTAGATCATCTACACGTAATGGTTCCTCAGCTTTAAACATTGAAGCAAAATCAGCCTAGCACTTCAAAAAGTGTTGAGTCCAAAACATTTCAAGAAGTACTATAGTAGTAAAAATGAAAAATAGCAATAAATCTGCCAAAATTGGACGCAGCCTAAATTCCGTCTTTTACGATCACCTACACATTAATGTTCTCCAGCTGTGAACGTTTCAGTTAAATCCGCGCAGCACTGTAAGAGGAGTTCATATTTTGTATATTTTATAGTGGAAATAATGACAAAGGGCCATAATTCTACCAAATGTAGTCTCAGCAAAAATTCCATCTCTCACGATCACCAACACCAAGGTTCTAAAGCTGTGAAAGTTTGAGCGAAATCCGCCCAGCAGTAAAACAGGAGTTGAACCCATACAATTTCAGGACGTGCGTACTTACGTTCGTACGACCCGACGGACCGCTAAGAACAATGTCTTATGCCTCCCAGTGTGTGGGGACATAAAAAGAAAGGTAGAAGCAAGAAACGAACACAGTAGTCACTACATTTCGACATAATGCTGGAAATGTGACACTACCAATAATGCAGTATCAAAAAGTGAGGTAGAAGCTATAAATAGCAGTGACAGAAATCGAAAAAAAACGCACTTAATACGGTGAGCTATAAAGACACGATCATGGTATCCTTATCCCGGATAATTTATGGCTAATTGCAATCAATAAAACTGTATCAGTTGTCAAAACATGCTTAGTTCTGCAACTCGCCATAATACTGTAAATAACACAAAGAGAGCACCCGAATGCTGGAAAAAAAGCCAGATCAATGAGTTTGGGGAGAACAAATATAGAACGGTAAATTATGGAAAGTTTTGATTCAGTAATATTTCTAGAATCATAAATATATTTAACAACACATGCATGATTGGTAATTCGATTATTTCTAACACTCTTTCTTTATTTGACTCTCCCCGATTCTCGGGTGTTGAAATCTACTGCATTGGCACCATCCTGTTGTCACAGTTTGGAGAATCGAATCATCTGAGATAAATGGATAATCACGCAAATTTGACTGACTTTATTTATGGCATTTATATTGCACTCCTCTCAAACGCGTTGATAAAACACACTTGCATAATGATTAAATCTTTGTTAACCTGTAGTTGGACTAAAATATGTAATGGTGATAAAGGTAACTAATTTAAACAATCAATAATAACTAATTTTGTCACAATAGTATTGATAGTATCAACATTACATAGTAACACACACGTTTTCATGCTTATTCGATTATTACTAATAACCATTACAGCCATTAATGAAAATATAAAATTATTGCAGCTATAACAACACTGATACAGCTTTAATGTATACACCCAGGGAAAGTGTCACATTTTGAGCCCATAGAGCTTTCGATACACATGTAATAATGGTATATCAAAACTAACGATAATTCAGATTTCCAGCAGCTGTTTTAGTACAACTGATCCAAGCTCATGTTCCATTAATGTTGTTTGAGAGTCTGTTGTACAGCATATGGAAGAAGGTTTTGGTCTGGCGCATTAAAATAATAAGATACCATAGATTAAAAATATTGACAACATTAAAGTAGAAAAAGTTGATGCTGTCAGCTTACGGTTACTCGCAATTACCCTCAAAAAGGAATTAAATTAATTTGTTAATATCACAAATTAACATCGAATTTGCTCCCAGGTGCGTATCATACCATATCGCTATGCTATCGAAAAGAGGCACAAGCTAGTTACGTAATACTTGAAATACAATACGATTGAATTCGATTTTAATATAATAAATGCATAGAGTTTACGCTATTGAAGATAACAAAACGTAAACGGCCTTACGTATGAAAACTACTCTGACTCTTTAGAGGGGCCCTCTTATAATTACATTATAGCCAAGAAAATCGCATTGAGTCATACAATTATACATATCAAATAGGCAATTGTATAGGCAATTATGGCTTAAACTGGTTCTTAAAATCTTTGATAATGCAAATACTAGTATATAGGGCATAAAACACACCGTTGACACCACAATATTATAAGAAGCAATTTTTATTACGACAGACAGCAAGCGAACATAATCAGTACTACACTTCGAAATAATGCTTGAAGTGTGGCCAACACAATAGTATAGTATCAAAATGTAAGGTATACTAATTAATTTTATTATTATGTACGAGCCTCATAACTGTGTAGAAGAAACTCGTTGTAAGTTAAAAATAAGCTAATGATATCAACTCAATGCACGAAATGACTGAAACCGAACAAAGTATTTAAGAAATTTGTTAGAAAGACAATATATTGTTATCAGTAATATGGATCATTAAACGAGAGATCAAATGTAGTATTAGCTATATATTTGTAGTCAAACGCGGTGAGGCCCGGCAACTCGCCAAATGGAATGTATTTGTAGAGAACAAATGTAGGACGTATACGCATTTCGGGAAAGTATTACATATACAACAAACATGATCCTTCTTTTCCTTAAGTTATGCACTAATTTAAATTCACACCGTGCTCTGTTAGTTTGTTTCTTGGGTGGTTCCAACAATGACACTTATCATTCACTTAAAACAAACCGAATGCATATACACATTTTTTCCAAAAATAAACGTGCGCTATTCTTTCAGACCATATGTAAGAGCAAAACACTATTTAAAATATGTGGGTGCCGAATAAGTAAGCAAATTATTTACATTTGTTTTGATATACTTCAATATGATATGGGTAAGTATTAAATACAGAGATAGTACTTTAAATCAAAGTACTTTGTCCTTTGTTATTGAAACATACATAATATTATTCATAGAAACTACTTAAATTAAAGGTGTAAGGATATTTTTCTCATTGATCAAAACGCATTTAATATATGATTGGTAAGATAGTATGTATTCAGACAATATGGATTTGATCCCCGCTATCCTATTTAGTTATAATTATGGCCAATGCAATAACTGCATTTAAGACATGATATACATTTACAAACCTGTGCAATTGCCAAGATATGCATACACACGACATTCGCCATAAGTACGCATAAGCTGATAAAGATAGAAATCGAATCCATAATATGAATAAAAAGCTTACAATTAAAAACATGATGGAGAGAAATAAGAGAGAAAAAGACAATCGAATAATCAGCATACATAATGCGGAATATTATTCTGTCCGTTAGCCGTTTACCACAAATATTAGCATATGGAATTACAATTATTTGTGAAAATAAATAAAATAACATTTGTATTTGCCCCACATGCATGCAAAAGCATCTCAACATACTTCCAAAAGAAATAAACGTATGTAACTTAATGCTTGAAATGCAGCCAGATTTAATACCTTTATTATTTAATAAAGAATACATTTATGCTTCAGAAAATATCATATATTTAATCAGATAGAAAACGTCATTACGCATGTAAAAAAACTTCCAAATATGCGCTCTTTTAGTTACAAATATATCACTCATATTTGTAAACCGCCTTGAACTATGCAATTGCCAATATAAAACAGGCAAGTGAGACCCAAACTTGCTTAAAAACATATAGAACAAGAACAGATGTAGGTCATAAAACGCACTGTCGACCCTAAATTATGCATTTCAAATTTTAATTTTTATTTCTACAAGCTGTAAGCGAACACTCAGCACGCTAATCTACATATTTCTGAAAATATGGTTCACTCAACATTACGGTATCAACTAGATGTGTCACAGACACGGATGCCCCCACCACATATGTTTGGAAACAGACAAAGGACTTTTCGCCAACACTAATTATTGCCCCAATTTTTTTTATTTTTTTATTTTATAGTAGAAAAATGACAAAGGGTTATACTTCTACATAAATTGGTCGCAGCCGAAATTTCTTCCTTTGCGATCGCCTAGACATTAATGTCCTTCAGCTTTGACAGTTTGAACGCCATCCGCCAAGCATTTCAAGAGAGACTGAGTCCACAAAATATCGATAAGTATATATTCTATGGTGGAAAAGTGGAAAAGGGCCATAATTCTGCCAACATTAGTCGCTGCCGAAATGCCTTCATGTATGATAACCCACACATTAAGGCCCTTTTGTTGTAAAAGTGTGAACAAAGTTTATCAAACTGTCAAAGAGAAGTTGAGTCTTTATGACTATATTCTATAGTACAAAAATGGCCAAAGGCCACACATCTTCCAAAATTCATTCCTTTTAGATCATCCACACGTAATGGTTCCTCAGCTTTAAACATTGAAGCAAAATCAGCCTAGCACTTCAAAAAGTGTTGAGTCCAAAACATTTCAAAAAGTACTATAGTAGTAAAAATGAAAAATAGCAATAAATCTGCCAAAATTGGACGCAGCCTAAATTCCGTCTTTTTCGATCACCTGCACTTTAATGTTCTCCAGCTGTGAATGTTTCAGTTAAATCCGCCCAGCACTGTAAGAGGAGTTCATATGTTGTATATTTTATAGTGGAAATAATGACAAAGGGCCATAATTCTACCAAATGTAGTCTCAGCAAAAATTCCATCTCTCACGATCACCCACACACCAAGGTTCTAAAGCTGTGAATGTTTGAGCGAAATTCGCCCAGCAGTATAAGTGGAGTTGAATCCATACAATTTCAGGACGTGCGTACGTACGTTCGTACGACCCGACGGACCGCTAAGAATAATGTCTTATGCGTCCCAGTGTGTGGGGACATAAACAGAAAGGTAGAAGCAATAAACGACCACAGTGGTCACTACATTTCGACATAATGCTGGAAATGTGACACTACCAATAATGCAGTATCAAAAAGTGAGGTAGAAGCTATATATAGCAGTGACAGAAATCGAAAAAAAACGCACTTAATACGGTGAGCTATAAAGACACGATCATGGTATCCTTACCCCGGATAATTTATGGCTAATTGCAATCAATAAAAATGTATCAGTTGTCAAAACATGCTTAGTTCTGCAACTCGCCATAATACTGTAAATAACACAAAGAGAGCACCCGAATGCTGGAAAAAAAGCCAGATAAATGAGTTTGGGGAGAACAAATATAGAACGGTAAATAATGGAAAGTTTTGTTTCCATAATATTGCTAGCATCCTAAATATATTTAACAACACATGCATGATTGGTAATTCGATTATTTCTAACACTCTTTCTTTATTTGGCTCTCCCCGATTCTCGGGTGTTGAAATCTACTGCATTGGCACCATCCTGTTGTCACAGTTTGGAGAATCGAATCATCTGAGATAAATGGATAATCACGCAAATTTGACTGACTTTATTTATGGCATTTATATTGCACTCCTCTCAAATGCGTTGATAAGACACACTTGCATAATGATTAAATCTTTGGTAACCTGTAGTTGGACTAAAATATGTAATGGTGATAAAGGTAACTAATTTAAACAATCAATAATAAGTAATTTTGTACAATAGTATTGATAGTATCAACATTACATAGTAACACACACGTTTTCATGCTTATTCGATTATTACTAATAACCATTACAGCCATTAATGAAAATATATAATTATTGCAGCTATAACAACACTGATACAGCTTTAATGTATACACCCAGGGAAAGTGTCACATATTTAGCCCATACAGATTTCGATTCACATGTAATAATGGTATATCAAACCTAACGATTATTCAGATTTCCAGCAGCTGTTTTAGTACAACTGATCCAATCTCATGTTCCGTTAATGTTGTTTGAGAGTCTGTTGTACAGCATATGGAAGAAGGTTTTAGTCTGGTGCAGTAAAATAATAAGATACCATAGAATAAAAATATTGACAACATTAAAGTAGAAAAAGTTGATGCCGACATTGTACGGTTACTCGCAATTACCCTCAAAAAGGAATTACATTAATTTGTTAATATCACAAATTAACATCGAATTTGCTGCAAGATGCGTATCATACCATATCGCTATGCTATCGAAAAGAGGCACGAGCTAATTACGTAATACTTGAAATACAATACGACTGAATACGATTTTAATATAATAAATGCATAGAGTTTACGCTATTGAAGATAACAAAACGTAAACGGCCTTACGTATGAAAACTACACTGACTCTTTAGAGGGGCCCTCTTATAATTACATTATAGCCAAGAAAATCGCATTGAGTCATACAATTATACATATCAAATAGGCAATTGTATAGGCAATTATGGCTTAAACTGGTTCTTAAAATCTTTGATAATGCAAATACTAGTATATAGGGCAAAAAACACACCGTAGACACCACAATATTATAAGAAGCAATTTTGATTACGACAGACAGCAAGCGAACATAATCAGTACTACACTTCGAAATAATGCTTGAAGTGTGGCCAACACAATAGTATAGTATCAAAATGTAAGGTATACTAATTAATTTTATTATTATGTTCGAGCCTCATAACTGTGTAGACGAAACTCGTTGTAAGTTAAAAATAAGTTAATGATAGCAACTCAATGCACGAAATGACTGAAACCGAACAAAGTATTTAAGAAATTTGTTAGAAAGACAATATATTGTTATCAGTAATATGGATCATTAAACGAGAGATCAAATGTAGTATTAGCTATTTATTTGTAGTCAAACGCGGTGAGGCCCGGCAACTCGCCAAATGGAATGTATTTGTAGAGAACAAATGTAGGACGTATACGCATTTCGGGAACGTATTACATATACAACAAACATGATCCTTCTTTTCCTTAAGTTAAGCACTAATTTAAATTCACACCGTGCTCTGTTAGATTGTTTCTTGGGTGGTTCCAACAATGACACTTATCATTCACTTAAAACAAACCGAATGCATATACACATTTTTTCCAAAAATAAACGTGCGCTATTCTTTCAGACCATATGTAAGAGCAAAACACTATTTAAAATATGTGGGTGCCGAATAAGTAAGCAAATTATTTACATTTGTTTTGATATATTTCAATATGATATGGGTAAGTATTAAATACATAGAGATAGTACTTTAAATCAAAGTACATTGTCCTTTGTTATTGAAACAAACATACATAACATTATTCATAGAAACTACTTAAATTAAAGGTGTAAGGATATTTTTCTGATAGATCAAAACGCATTTAATATATGCTTGTTAAGATACTATGTATTCAGACAATAGGGATTTGATCCCCGCTATCCTATTGAGTTATAATATATGGCCAATGCAATAACTGCATTTAAGACATGAAATACATTTACAAACCTGTGCAATTGCCAAGATATTCATACACACGACATTCCCCATAAGTACGCATAAGCTGATAAAGATAGAAATCGAATCCATAATATGAATAAAAAGCTTACAATTAAAAACATGATGGAGAGAAATCAGAGAGAAAAAGACAATCGAATAATCAGCATACATAATGCGGAATATTATTCTGTCCGTTAGCCGTTTACCACAAATATTAGCATATGGAATTACAATTATTTGTGAAAATAAATAAAATAACATTTGTATTTGCCCCACATGCATGCACAAGCATCTCAACATACTTCCAAAAGAAATAAACGCATGTAACTTAATGCTTGAAATGCAGCCAGATTTAATGCCTTTATAATTTAATAAAGAATACATGAATGCTTCAGAAAATATCATATATTTAATCAAATAGAAAACGTCATTACGCATGTAAAAAAAAACTGCCAAATATGCGCTCTTTTAGTTACAAATATATCACTCATATTTGTAAACCGCCTTGAACTATGCAATTGCCAATATAAAACAGGCAAGTGAGACCCAAACTTGCTTAATAACATATAGAACAAGAACAGATGTAGGTCATAAAACGCACTGTAGACCCTAAATTATGCATTTCAAATTTTAATTTTTATTTCTACAAGCTGTAAGCGAACACTCAGCACGCTAATCGACATATTTCTGAAAATATGGTACACTCAACAGTACGGTATCAACTAGATGTGTCACAGACACGGATGTCCCCACCACATATGTTTGGAAACAGACAAAGGACTTTTCGCCAACACTAATTATTGCCTGAATTTTTTTTTAAATATTATTTTATAGTAGAAAAATGACAAAGGGTAATACTTCTACAGAAATTGGTCGCAGCTGAAATTTCTTCCTTTGCGATCGCCTAGTCATTAATGTCCTTCAGCTTTGACAGTTTGAACGCCATCCGCCAAGCATTTCAAGAGAGACTGAGTCCACAAAATATCGATAAGTATATATTCTATGTTGGAAAAGTGGAAAAGGGCCATAATTGTGCCAACATTAGTCGCTGCCGAAATGCCTTCATGTATGATAACCCACACATTAAGGCCCTTTTGTTGTAAAAGTTTGAACAAAGTTTATCAAACTGTTAAGGAGAAGTTGAGTCTTTATGACTATATTCTACAGTACAAAAATGGCCAAAGGCCACACATCTTCCAAAATTCATTCCTTTTAGATCATCTACACGTAATGGTTCCTCAGCTTTAAACATTGAAGCAAAATCAGCCTAGCACTTCAAAAAGTGTTGAGTCCAAAACATTTCAAGAAGTACTATAGTAGTAAAAATGAAAAATAGCAATAAATCTGCCAAAATTGGACGCAGCCTAAATTCCGTCTTTTACGATCACCTACACATTAATGTTCTCCAGCTGTGAACGTTTCAGTTAAATCCGCCCAGCACTGTAAGAGGAGTTCATATTTTGTATATTTTATAGTGGAAATAATGACAAAGGGCCATAATTCTACCAAATGTAGTATCAGCACAAATTCCATCTTTCACGATCACCCACACACCAAGGTTCTAAAGCTGTGAAAGTTTGAGCGAAATCCGCCCAGCAGTAAAACAGGAGTTGAATCCATACAATTTCAGGACGTGCGTACGTACGTTCGTACGACCCGACGGACCGCTAAGAACAATGTCTTATGCCTCCCAGTGTGTGGGGACATAAAAAGAAAGGTAGAAGCAAGAAACGAACACAGTAGTCACTACATTTCGACATAATGCTGGAAATGTGACACTACCAATAATGCAGTATCAAAAAGTGAGGTAGAAGCTATAAATAGCAGTAAAAGAAATCGAAAAAAAACGCACTTAATACGGTGAGCTATAAAGACACGATCATGGTATCCTTATCCCGGATAATTTATGGCTAATTGCAATCAATAAAACTGTATCAGTTGTCAAAACATGGTTAGTTCTGCAACTCGCCATAATACTGTAAATAACACAAAGAGAGCACCCGAATGCTGGAAAAAAAGCCAGATCAATGAGTTTGGGGAGAACAAATATAGAACGGTAAATAATGGAAAGTTTTGATTCAGTAATATCGCTAGCATCATACATATATTTAACAACACATGCATGATTGGTAATTCGATTATTTCTAACACTCTTTCTTTATTTGACTCTCCCCGATTCTCGGGTGTTGAAATCTACTGCATTGGCACCATCCTGTTGTCACAGTTTGGAGAATCGAATCATCTGAGATAAATGGATAATCACGCAAATTTGACTGACTTTATTTATGGCATTTATATTGCACTCCTCTCAAACGCGTTGATAAAACACACTTGCATAATGATTAAATCTTTGTTAACCTGTAGTTGGACTAAAATATGTAATGGTGATAAAGGTAACTAATTTGAACAATCAATAATAACTAATTTTGTCACAATAGTATTGATAGTATCAACATTACATAGTAACACACAAGTTTTCATGCTTGTTCGATTATTACTAATAACCATTACAGCCATTAATGAAAATGTATAATTATTGCAGCTATAACAACACTGATACAGCTTTAATGTATACACCCAGGGAAAGTGTCACATTATTAGCCCATACAGATTTCGATTCACATGTAATAATGGTATATCAAACCTAACGATTATTCAGATTTCCAGCAGCTGTTTTAGTACAACTGATCCAATCTCATGTTCCGTTAATGTTGTTTGAGAGTCTGTTGTACAGCATATGGAAGAAGGTTTTAGTCTGGCGCAGTAAAATAATAAGATACCATAGAATAAAAATATTGACAACATTAAAGTAGAAAAAGTTGATGCCGTCAGCTTACGGTTACTCGCAATTACCCTCAAAAAGGAATTAAATTAATTTGTTAATATCACAAATTAACATCTAATTTGCTCCCAGGTGCGTATCATACCATATCGCTATGCTATCGAAAAGAGGCACAAGCTAGTTACGTAATACTTGAAATACAATACGAATACGATTTTAATATAATAAATGCATAGAGTTTACTCTATTGAAGATAACAAAACGTAAACGGCCTTACGTATGAAAACTACACTGACTCTTCAGAGGGGCCCTCTTATAATTACATTATAGCCAAGAAAATCGCATTGAGTCATACAATTATACATATCAAATAGGCAATTGTATAGGCAATTATGGCTTAAACTGGTTCTTAAAATCTTTGATAATGCAAATACTAGTATATAGGGCAAAAACACACCGTAGACACCACAATATTATAAGAAGCAATTTTGATTACGACAGACAGCAAGCGAACATAATCAGTACTACACTTCGAAATAATGCTTGAAGTGTGGCCAACACAATAGTATAGTATCAAAATGTAAGGTATACTAATTAATTTTATTATTATGCACGAGCCTCATAACTGTGTAGACGAAACTCGTTGTAAGTTAAAAATAAGCTAATGATAGCAACTCAATGCACGAAATGACTGAAACCGAACAAAGTATTTAAGAAATTTGTTAGAAAGACAATATATTGTTATCAGTAATATGGATCATTAAACGAGAGATCAAATGTAGTATTAGCTATTTATTTGTAGTCAAACGCGGTGAGGCCCGGCAACTCGCCAAATGGAATGTATTTGTAGAGAACAATGTAGGACGTATACGCATTTCGGAAACGTATTACATATACAACAAACATGATCCTTCTTTTCCTTAAGTTATGCACTAATTTAAATTCACACCGTGCTCTGTTAGTTTGTTTCTTGGGTGGTTCCAACAATGACACTTATCATTCACTTAAAACAAACCGAATGCATATACACATTTTTTCCAAAAATAAACGTGCGCTATTCTTTCAGACCATATGTAAGAGCAAAACACTATTTAAAATATGTGGGTGCCGAATAAGTAAGCAAATTATTTACATTTGTTTTGATATACTTCAATATGATATGGGTAAGTATTAAATACATAGAGATAGTACTTTAAATCAAAGTACATTGTCCTTTGTTATTGAAACAAACATACATAACATTATTCATAGAAACTACTTAAATTAAAGGTGTAAGGATATTTTTCTGATAGATCAAAACGCATTTAATATATGCTTGGTAAGATACTATGTATTCAGACAATAGGGATTTGATCCCCGCTATCCTATTGAGTTATAATATATGGCCAATGCAATAACTGCATTTAAGACATGAAATACATTTACAAACCTGTGCAATTGCCAAGATATTCATACACACGACATTCGCCATAAGTACGCATAAGCTGATAAAGACAGAAATCGAATCCATAATATGAATAAAAAGCTTACAATTAAAAACATGATGGAGAGAAATCAGAGAGAAAAAGACAATCGAATAATCAGCATACATATCGCGGAATATTATTCTGTCCGTTAGCCGTTTACCACAAATATTATCATATGGAATTACAATTATTTGTGAAAATAAATAAAATAACATTTGTATTTGCATCACATGCATGCACAAGCATCTCAACATACTTCCAAAAGAAATAAACGCATGTAACTTAATGCTTGAAATGCAGCCAGATTTAATGCCTTTATAATTTAATAAAGAATACATGAATGCTTCAGAAAATATAATATATTTAATCAAATAGAAAACGTCATTACGCATGTAAAAAAACTGCCAAATATGCGCTCTTTTAGTTACAAATATATCACTCATATTTGTAAACCGCCTTGAACTATGCAATTGCCAATATAAAACAGGCAAGTGAGACCCAAACTTGCTTAATAACGTATAGAACAAGAACAGATGTAGGTCATAAAACGCACTGTAGGCCCTAAATTATGCATTTCAAATTTTAATTTTTATTTCTACAAGCTGTAAGCGAACACTCAGCACGCTAATCGACATATTTCTTAAAATATGGTACACTCATCAGTACGGTATCAACTAGATGTGTCACAGACACGGATGCCCCCACCACATATGTTTGGAAACAGACAAAGGACTTTTTGCCAACACTAATTATTGCCTGAATTTTTTTTAAAATTATTTTATAGTAGAAAAATGACAAAGGGTAATACTTCTACAGAAATTGGTCGCAGCTGAAATTTCTTCCTTTGCGATCGCCTAGACATTAATGTCCTTCAGCTTTGACAGTTTGAACGCCATCCGCCAAGAATTTCAAGAGAGACTGAGTCCACAAAATATCGATAAGTATATATTCTATGGTGGAAAAGTGGAAAAGGGCCATAATTGTGCCAACATTAGTCGCTGCCGAAATGCCTTCATGTATGGTAACCCACACATTAAGGCCCTTTTGTTGTAAAAGTTTGAACAAAGTTTATCAAACTGTTAAGGAGAAGTTGAGTCTTTATGACTATATTCTATAGTACAAAAATGGCCAAAGGCCACACATCTTCCAAAACTCATTCCTTTTAGATCATCTACACGTAATGGTTACTCAGCTTTGAACATTGAAGCAAAATCAACCTAGCACTTCAAAAAGTGTTGAGTCCAAAACATTTCAAGAAGTACTATTGTAGTAAAAATGAAAAATAGCAATAAATCTGCCAAAATTGGACGCAGCCTAAATTCCGTCTTTTACGATCACCTACACATTAATGTTCTCTAGCTGTGAACGTTTCAGTTAAATCCGCCCAGCACTGTAAGAGGAGTTCATATTTTGTATATTTTATAGTGGAAATAATGACAAAGGGCCATAATTCTACCAACTGTATTCTCAGCAAAAATTCCATCTCTCACGATCACCCACACACCAAGGTTCTAAAGCTGTGAAAGTTTGAGCGAAATCCGCCCAGCAGTAAAACAGGAGTTGAATCCATACAATTTCAGGACGTGCGTACGTACGTTCGTACGACCCGACGGACCGCTAAGAACAATGTCTTATGCCTCCCAGTGTGTGGGGACATAAAAAGAAAGGTAGAAGCAAGAAACGAACACAGTAGTCACTACATTTCGACATAATGCTGGAAATGTGACACTACCAATAATGCAGTATCAAAAAGTGAGGTAGAAGCTATAAATAGCAGTGACAGAAATCGAAAAAAAACGCACTTAATACGGTGAGCTATAAAGACACGATCATGGTATCCTTATCCCGGATAATTTATGGCTAATTGCAATCAATAAAACTGTATCAGTTGTCAAAACATGCTTAGTTCTGCAACTCGCCATAATACTGTAAATAACACAAAGAGAGCACCCGAATGCTGGAAAAAAAGCCATATCAATGAGTTTGGGGAGAACAAATATAGAACGGTAAATAATGGAAAGTTTTGATTCAGTAATATTGCTAGAATCATAAATATATTTAACAACACATGCATGATTGGTAATTCGATTATTTCTAACACTCTTTCTTTATTTGGCTCTCCCCGATTCTCGGGTGTTGAAATCTACTGCATTGGCACCATCCTGTTGTCACAGTTTGGAGAATCGAATCATCTGAGATAAATGGATAATCACGCAAATTTGACTGACTTTATTTATGGCATTTATATTGCACTCCTCTCAAACGCGTTGATAAAACACACTTGCATAATGATTAAATCTTTGTTAACCTGTAGTTGGACTAAAATATGTAATGGTGATAAAGGTAACTAATTTGAACAATCAATAATAACTAATTTTGTCACAATAGTATTGATAGTATCAAAATTACATAGTAACACACAAGTTTTCATGCTTATTCGATTATTACTAATAACCATTACAGCCATTAATGAAAATGTATAATTATTGCAGCTATAACAACACTGATACAGCTTTAATGTATACACCCAGGGAAAGTGTCACATTATTAGCCCATACAGATTTCGATTCACATGTAATAATGGTATATCAAACCTAACGATTATTCAGATTTCCAGCAGCTGTTTTAGTACAACTGATCCAATCTCATGTTCCGTTAATGTTGTTTGAGAGTCTGTTGTACAGCATATGGAAGAAGGTTTTAGTCTGGCGCAGTAAAATAATAAGATACCATAGAATAAAAATATTGACAACATTAAAGTAGAAAAAGTTGATGCCGTCAGCTTACGGTTACTCGCAATTACCCTCAAAAAGGAATTAAATTAATTTGTTGATATCACAAATTAACATCTAATTTGCTCCCAGGTGCGTATCATACCATATCGCTTTGCATATCGAAAAGAGGCACAAGCTAGTTACGTAATACTTGAAATACAATACGAATACGATTTTAATATAATAAATGCATAGAGTTTACGCTATTGAAGATAACAAAACGTAAACGGCCTTACGTATGAAAACTACACTGACTCTTCAGAGGGGCCCTCTTATAATTACATTATAGCCAAGAAAATCGCATTGAGTCATACAATTATACATATTAAATAGGCAATTGTATAGGCAATTATGGCTTAAACTGGTTCTTAAAATCTTTGATAATGCAAATACTAGTATATAGGGCAAAAAACACACCGTAGACACCACAATATTATAAGAAGCAATTTTGATTACGACAGACAGCAAGCGAACATAATCAGTACTACACTTCGAAATAATGCTTGAAGTGTGGCCAACACAATAGTATAGTATCAAAATGTAAGGTATACTAATTAATTTTATTATTATGTACGAGCCTCATAACTGTGTAGACGAAACTCGTTGTAATTTTAAAACAAGTTAATGATAGCAACTCAATGCACGAAATGACTGAAACCGAACAAAGTATTTAAGAAATTTGTTAGAAAGACAATATATTGTTATCAGTAATATGGATCATTAAACGAGAGATCAAATGTAGTATTAGCTATTTATTTGTAGTCAAACGCGGTGAGACCCGGCAACTCGCCAAATGGAATGTATTTGTAGAGAACAAATGTAGGACGTATACGCATTTCGGGAACGTATTACATATACAACAAACATGATCCTTCTTATCCTTAAGCTATGCACTAATTTAAATTCACACCGTGCTCTGTTAGATTGTTTCTTGGGTGGTTCCAACAATGACACTTATCATTCACTTAAAACAAATCGAATGCATATACACATTTTTTCCAAAAATAAACGTGCGCTATTCTTTCAGACCATATGTAAGAGCAAAACACTATTTAAAATATGTGGGTGCCGAATAAGTAAGCAAATTATTTACATTTGTTTTGATATATTTCAATATGATATGGGTAAGTATTAAATACATAGAGATAGTACTTTAAATCAGAGTACATTGTCCTTTGTTATTGAAACAAACATACATAACATTATTCATAGAAACTACTTAAATTAAAGGTGTAAGGATATTTTTCTGATAGATCAAAACGCATTTAATATATGCTTGTTAAGATACTATTTATTCAGACAATAGGGATTTGATCCCCGCTATCCTATTGAGTTATAATATATGGCCAATGCAATAACTGCATTTAAGACATGAAATACATTTACAAACCTGTGCAATTGCCAAGATATTCATACACACGACATTCCCCATAAGTACGCATAAGCTGATAAAGATAGAAATCGAATCCATAATATGAATAAAAAGCTTACAATTAAAAACATGATGGAGAGAAATCAGAGAGAAAAAGACAATCGAATAATCAGCATACATAATGCGGAATATTATTCTGTCCGTTAGCCGTTTACCACAAATATTAGCATATGGAATTACAATTATTTGTGAAAATAAATAAAATAACATTTGTATTTGCCCCACATGCATGCACAAGCATCTCAACATACTTCCAAAAGAAATAAACGCATGTAACTTAATGCTTGAAATGCAGCCAGATTTAATGCCTTTATAATTTAATAAAGAATACATGAATGCTTCAGAAAATATCATATATTTAATCAAATAGAAAACGTCATTACGCATGTAAAAAAAAACTGCCAAATATGCGCTCTTTTAGTTACAAATATATCACTCATATTTGTAAACCGCCTTGAACTATGCAATTGCCAATATAAAACAGGCAAGTGAGACCCAAACTTGCTTAATAACATATAGAACAAGAACAGATGTAGGTCATAAAACGCACTGTAGACCCTAAATTATGCATTTCAAATTTTAATTTTTATTTCTACAAGCTGTAAGCGAACACTCAGCACGCTAATCGACATATTTCTGAAAATATGGTACACTCAACAGTACGGTATCAACTAGATGTGTCACAGACACGGATGTCCCCACCACATATGTTTGGAAACAGACAAAGGACTTTTCGCCAACACTAATTATTGCCTGAATTTTTTTTTAAATATTATTTTATAGTAGAAAAATGACAAAGGGTAATACTTCTACAGAAATTGGTCGCAGCTGAAATTTCTTCCTTTGCGATCGCCTAGTCATTAATGTCCTTCAGCTTTGACAGTTTGAACGCCATCCGCCAAGCATTTCAAGAGAGACTGAGTCCACAAAATATCGATAAGTATATATTCTATGTTGGAAAAGTGGAAAAGGGCCATAATTGTGCCAACATTAGTCGCTGCCGAAATGCCTTCATGTATGATAACCCACACATTAAGGCCCTTTTGTTGTAAAAGTTTGAACAAAGTTTATCAAACTGTTAAGGAGAAGTTGAGTCTTTATGACTATATTCTACAGTACAAAAATGGCCAAAGGCCACACATCTTCCAAAATTCATTCCTTTTAGATCATCTACACGTAATGGTTCCTCAGCTTTAAACATTGAAGCAAAATCAGCCTAGCACTTCAAAAAGTGTTGAGTCCAAAACATTTCAAGAAGTACTATAGTAGTAAAAATGAAAAATAGCAATAAATCTGCCAAAATTGGACGCAGCCTAAATTCCGTCTTTTACGATCACCTACACATTAATGTTCTCCAGCTGTGAACGTTTCAGTTAAATCCGCCCAGCACTGTAAGAGGAGTTCATATTTTGTATATTTTATAGTGGAAATAATGACAAAGGGCCATAATTCTACCAAATGTAGTATCAGCACAAATTCCATCTTTCACGATCACCCACACACCAAGGTTCTAAAGCTGTGAAAGTTTGAGCGAAATCCGCCCAGCAGTAAAACAGGAGTTGAATCCATACAATTTCAGGACGTGCGTACGTCCGTTCGTACGACCCGACGGAACGCTAAGAACAATGTCTTATGCCTCCCAGTGTGTGGGGACATAAAAAGAAAGGTAGAAGCAAGAAACGAACACAGTAGTCACTACATTTCGACATAATGCTGGAAATGTGACACTACCAATAATGCAGTATCAAAAAGTGAGGTAGAAGCTATAAATAGCAGTAAAAGAAATCGAAAAAAAACGCACTTAATACGGTGAGCTATAAAGACACGATCATGGTATCCTTATCCCGGATAATTTATGGCTAATTGCAATCAATAAAACTGTATCAGTTGTCAAAACATGCTTAGTTCTGCAACTCGCCATAATACTGTAAATAACACAAAGAGAGCACCCGAATGCTGGAAAAAAAGCCAGATCAATGAGTTTGGGGAGAACAAATATAGAACGGTAAATAATGGAAAGTTTTGATTCAGTAATATCGCTAGCATCATACATATATTTAACAACACATGCATGATTGGTAATTCGATTATTTCTAACACTCTTTCTTTATTTGACTCTCCCCGATTCTCGGGTGTTGAAATCTACTGCATTGGCACCATCCTGTTGTCACAGTTTGGAGAATCGAATCATCTGAGATAAATGGATAATCACGCAAATTTGACTGACTTTATTTATGGCATTTATATTGCACTCCTCTCAAACGCGTTGATAAAACACACTTGCATAATGATTAAATCTTTGTTAACCTGTAGTTGGACTAAAATATGTAATGGTGATAAAGGTAACTAATTTGAACAATCAATAATAACTAATTTTGTCACAATAGTATTGATAGTATCAACATTACATAGTAACACACAAGTTTTCATGCTTGTTCGATTATTACTAATAACCATTACAGCCATTAATGAAAATGTATAATTATTGCAGCTATAACAACACTGATACAGCTTTAATGTATACACCCAGGGAAAGTGTCACATTATTAGCCCATACAGATTTCGATTCACATGTAATAATGGTATATCAAACCTAACGATTATTCAGATTTCCAGCAGCTGTTTTAGTACAACTGATCCAATCTCATGTTCCGTTAATGTTGTTTGAGAGTCTGTTGTACAGCATATGGAAGAAGGTTTTAGTCTGGCGCAGTAAAATAATAAGATACCATAGAATAAAAATATTGACAACATTAAAGTAGAAAAAGTTGATGCCGTCAGCTTACGGTTACTCGCAATTACCCTCAAAAAGGAATTAAATTAATTTGTTAATATCACAAATTAACATCTAATTTGCTCCCAGGTGCGTATCATACCATATCGCTATGCTATCGAAAAGAGGCACAAGCTAGTTACGTAATACTTGAAATACAATACGAATACGATTTTAATATAATAAATGCATAGAGTTTACTCTATTGAAGATAACAAAACGTAAACGGCCTTACGTATGAAAACTACACTGACTCTTCAGAGGGGCCCTCTTATAATTACATTATAGCCAAGAAAATCGCATTGAGTCATACAATTATACATATCAAATAGGCAATTGTATAGGCAATTATGGCTTAAACTGGTTCTTAAAATCTTTGATAATGCAAATACTAGTATATAGGGCAAAAACACACCGTAGACACCACAATATTATAAGAAGCAATTTTGATTACGACAGACAGCAAGCGAACATAATCAGTACTACACTTCGAAATAATGCTTGAAGTGTGGCCAACACAATAGTATAGTATCAAAATGTAAGGTATACTAATTAATTTTATTATTATGCACGAGCCTCATAACTGTGTAGACGAAACTCGTTGTAAGTTAAAAATAAGCTAATGATAGCAACTCAATGCACGAAATGACTGAAACCGAACAAAGTATTTAAGAAATTTGTTAGAAAGACAATATATTGTTATCAGTAATATGGATCATTAAACGAGAGATCAAATGTAGTATTAGCTATTTATTTGTAGTCAAACGCGGTGAGGCCCGGCAACTCGCCAAATGGAATGTATTTGTAGAGAACAATGTAGGACGTATACGCATTTCGGAAACGTATTACATATACAACAAACATGATCCTTCTTTTCCTTAAGTTATGCACTAATTTAAATTCACACCGTGCTCTGTTAGTTTGTTTCTTGGGTGGTTCCAACAATGACACTTATCATTCACTTAAAACAAACCGAATGCATATACACATTTTTTCCAAAAATAAACGTGCGCTATTCTTTCAGACCATATGTAAGAGCAAAACACTATTTAAAATATGTGGGTGCCGAATAAGTAAGCAAATTATTTACATTTGTTTTGATATACTTCAATATGATATGGGTAAGTATTAAATACATAGAGATAGTACTTTAAATCAAAGTACATTGTCCTTTGTTATTGAAACAAACATACATAACATTATTCATAGAAACTACTTAAATTAAAGGTGTAAGGATATTTTTCTGATAGATCAAAACGCATTTAATATATGCTTGGTAAGATACTATGTATTCAGACAATAGGGATTTGATCCCCGCTATCCTATTGAGTTATAATATATGGCCAATGCAATAACTGCATTTAAGACATGAAATACATTTACAAACCTGTGCAATTGCCAAGATATTCATACACACGACATTCGCCATAAGTACGCATAAGCTGATAAAGACAGAAATCGAATCCATAATATGAATAAAAAGCTTACAATTAAAAACATGATGGAGAGAAATCAGAGAGAAAAAGACAATCGAATAATCAGCATACATAACGCGGAATATTATTCTGTCCGTTAGCCGTTTACCACAAATATTATCATATGGAATTACAATTATTTGTGAAAATAAATAAAATAACATTTGTATTTGCATCACATGCATGCACAAGCATCTCAACATACTTCCAAAAGAAATAAACGCATGTAACTTAATGCTTGAAATGCAGCCAGATTTAATGCCTTTATAATTTAATAAAGAATACATGAATGCTTCAGAAAATATAATATATTTAATCAAATAGAAAACGTCATTACGCATGTAAAAAAACTGCCAAATATGCGCTCTTTTAGTTACAAATATATCACTCATATTTGTAAACCGCCTTGAACTATGCAATTGCCAATATAAAACAGGCAAGTGAGACCCAAACTTGCTTAATAACGTATAGAACAAGAACAGATGTAGGTCATAAAACGCACTGTAGGCCCTAAATTATGCATTTCAAATTTTAATTTTTATTTCTACAAGCTGTAAGCGAACACTCAGCACGCTAATCGACATATTTCTTAAAATATGGTACACTCATCAGTACGGTATCAACTAGATGTGTCACAGACACGGATGCCCCCACCACATATGTTTGGAAACAGACAAAGGACTTTTTGCCAACACTAATTATTGCCTGAATTTTTTTTAAAATTATTTTATAGTAGAAAAATGACAAAGGGTAATACTTCTACAGAAATTGGTCGCAGCTGAAATTTCTTCCTTTGCGATCGCCTAGACATTAATGTCCTTCAGCTTTGACAGTTTGAACGCCATCCGCCAAGAATTTCAAGAGAGACTGAGTCCACAAAATATCGATAAGTATATATTCTATGGTGGAAAAGTGGAAAAGGGCCATAATTGTGCCAACATTAGTCGCTGCCGAAATGCCTTCATGTATGGTAACCCACACATTAAGGCCCTTTTGTTGTAAAAGTTTGAACAAAGTTTATCAAACTGTTAAGGAGAAGTTGAGTCTTTATGACTATATTCTATAGTACAAAAATGGCCAAAGGCCACACATCTTCCAAAACTCATTCCTTTTAGATCATCTACACGTAATGGTTACTCAGCTTTGAACATTGAAGCAAAATCAACCTAGCACTTCAAAAAGTGTTGAGTCCAAAACATTTCAAGAAGTACTATTGTAGTAAAAATGAAAAATAGCAATAAATCTGCCAAAATTGGACGCAGCCTAAATTCCGTCTTTTACGATCACCTACACATTAATGTTCTCTAGCTATGAACGTTTCAGTTAAATCCGCCCAGCACTGTAAGAGGAGTTCATATTTTGTATATTTTATAGTGGAAATAATGACAAAGGGCCATAATTCTACCAACTGTAGTCTCAGCAAAAATTCCATCTCTCACGATCACCCACACACCAAGGTTCTAAAGCTGTGAAAGTTTGAGCGAAATCCGCCCAGCAGTAAAACAGGAGTTGAATCCATACAATTTCAGGACGTGCGTACGTACGTTCGTACGACCCGACGGACCGCTAAGAACAATGTCTTATGCCTCCCAGTGTGTGGGGACATAAAAAGAAAGGTAGAAGCAAGAAACGAACACAGTAGTCACTACATTTCGACATAATGCTGGAAATGTGACACTACCAATAATGCAGTATCAAAAAGTGAGGTAGAAGCTATAAATAGCAGTGACAGAAATCGAAAAAAAACGCACTTAATACGGTGAGCTATAAAGACACGATCATGGTATCCTTATCCCGGATAATTTATGGCTAATTGCAATCAATAAAACTGTATCAGTTGTCAAAACATGCTTAGTTCTGCAACTCGCCATAATACTGTAAATAACACAAAGAGAGCACCCGAATGCTGGAAAAAAAGCCAGATCAATGAGTTTGGGGAGAACAAATATAGAACGGTAAATAATGGAAAGTTTTGATTCAGTAATATTGCTAGAATCATAAATATATTTAACAACACATGCATGATTGGTAATTCGATTATTTCTAACACTCTTTCTTTATTTGGCTCTCCCCGATTCTCGGGTGTTGAAATCTACTGCATTGGCACCATCCTGTTGTCACAGTTTGGAGAATCGAATCATCTGAGATAAATGGATAATCACGCAAATTTGACTGACTTTATTTATGGCATTTATATTGCACTCCTCTCAAACGCGTTGATAAAACACACTTGCATAATGATTAAATCTTTGTTAACCTGTAGTTGGACTAAAATATGTAATGGTGATAAAGGTAACTAATTTGAACAATCAATAATAACTAATTTTGTCACAATAGTATTGATAGTATCAAAATTACATAGTAACACACAAGTTTTCATGCTTATTCGATTATTACTAATAACCATTACAGCCATTAATGAAAATGTATAATTATTGCAGCTATAACAACACTGATACAGCTTTAATGTATACACCCAGGGAAAGTGTCACATTATTAGCCCATACAGATTTCGATTCACATGTAATAATGGTATATCAAACCTAACGATTATTCAGATTTCCAGCAGCTGTTTTAGTACAACTGATCCAATCTCATGTTCCGTTAATGTTGTTTGAGAGTCTGTTGTACAGCATATGGAAGAAGGTTTTAGTCTGGCGCAGTAAAATAATAAGATACCATAGAATAAAAATATTGACAACATTAAAGTAGAAAAAGTTGATGCCGTCAGCTTACGGTTACTCGCAATTACCCTCAAAAAGGAATTAAATTAATTTGTTGATATCACAAATTAACATCTAATTTGCTCCCAGGTGCGTATCATACCATATCGCTTTGCATATCGAAAAGAGGCACAAGCTAGTTACGTAATACTTGAAATACAATACGAATACGATTTTAATATAATAAATGCATAGAGTTTACGCTATTGAAGATAACAAAACGTAAACGGCCTTACGTATGAAAACTACACTGACTCTTCAGAGGGGCCCTCTTATAATTACATTATAGCCAAGAAAATCGCATTGAGTCATACAATTATACATATTAAATAGGCAATTGTATAGGCAATTATGGCTTAAACTGGTTCTTAAAATCTTTGATAATGCAAATACTAGTATATAGGGCAAAAAACACACCGTAGACACCACAATATTATAAGAAGCAATTTTGATTACGACAGACAGCAAGCGAACATAATCAGTACTACACTTCGAAATAATGCTTGAAGTGTGGCCAACACAATAGTATAGTATCAAAATGTAAGGTATACTAATTAATTTTATTATTATGTACGAGCCTCATAACTGTGTAGACGAAACTCGTTGTAATTTTAAAACAAGTTAATGATAGCAACTCAATGCACGAAATGACTGAAACCGAACAAAGTATTTAAGAAATTTGTTAGAAAGACAATATATTGTTATCAGTAATATGGATCATTAAACGAGAGATCAAATGTAGTATTAGCTATTTATTTGTAGTCAAACGCGGTGAGACCCGGCAACTCGCCAAATGGAATGTATTTGTAGAGAACAAATGTAGGACGTATACGCATTTCGGGAACGTATTACATATACAACAAACATGATCCTTCTTATCCTTAAGCTATGCACTAATTTAAATTCACACCGTGCTCTGTTAGATTGTTTCTTGGGTGGTTCCAACAATGACACTTATCATTCACTTAAAACAAACCGAATGCATATACACATTTTTTCCAAAAATAAACGTGCGCTATTCTTTCAGACCATATGTAAGAGCAAAACACTATTTAAAATATGTGGGTGCCGAATAAGTAAGCAAATTATTTACATTTGTTTTGATATACTTCAATATGATATGGGTAAGTATTAAATACATAGAGATAGTACTTTAAATCAAAGTATATTGTCCTTTGTTATTGAAACAAACATACATAACATTATTCATAGAAACTACTTAAATTAAAGGTGTAAGGATATTTTTCTGATAGATCAAAACGCATTTAATATATGCTTGTTAAGATACTATGTATTCAGACAATAGGGATTTGATCCCCGCTATCCTATTGAGTTATAATATATGGCCAATGCAATAACTGCATTTAAGACATTAAATACATTTACAAACCTGTGCAATTGCCAAGATATTCATACACACGACATTCCCCATAAGTACGCATAAGCTGATAAAGACAGAAATCGAATCCATAATATGAATAAAAAGCTTACAATTAAAAACATGATGGAGAGAAATCAGAGAGAAAAAGACAATCGAATAATCAGCATACATAATGCGGAATATTATTCTGTCCGTTAGCCGTTTACCACAAATATTAGCATATGGAATTACAATTATTTGTGAAAAAAAATAAAATAACATTTGTATTTGCCCCACATGCATGCACAAGCATCTCAACATACTTCCAAAAGAAATAAACGCATGTAACTTAATGCTTGAAATGCAGCCAGATTTAATGCCTTTATAATTTAATAAAGAATACATGTATGCTTCAGAAAATATCATATATTTAATCAAATAGAAAACGTCATTACGCATGTAAAAAAAACTGCCAAATATGCGCTCTTTTAGTTACAAATATATCACTCATATTTGTAAACCGCCTTGAACTATGCAATTGCCAATATAAAACAGGCAAGTGAGACCCAAACTTGCTTAATAACATATAGAAAAAGAACAGATGTAGGTCATAAAACGCACTGTAGACCCTAAATTATGCATTTCAAATTTTAATTTTTATTTCTACAAGCTGTAAGCGAACACTCAGCACGCTAATCGACATATTTCTGAAAATATGGTACACTCAACAGTACGGTATCAACTAGATGTGTCACAGACACGGATGTCCCCACCACATATGTTTGGAAACAGACAAAGGACTTTTCGCCAACACTAATTATTGCCTGAATTTTTTTTTAAATATTATTTTATAGTAGAAAAATGACAAAGGGTAATACTTCTACAGAAATTGGTCGCAGCTGAAATTTCTTCCTTTGCGATCGCCTAGTCATTAATGTCCTTCAGCTTTGACAGTTTGAACGCCATCCGCCAAGCATTTCAAGAGAGACTGAGTCCACAAAATTTTGATAAGTATATATTCTATGGTGGAAAAGTGGAAAAGGGCCATAATTGTGCCAACATTAGTCGCTGCCGAAATGCATTCATGTATGATAACCCACACATTAAGGCCCTTTTGTTGTAAAAGTTTGAACAAAGTTTATCAAACTGTTAAGGAGAAGTTGAGTCTTTATGACTATATTCTACAGTACAAAAATGGCCAAAGGCCACACATCTTCCAAAATTCATTCCTTTTAGATCATCTACACGTAATGGTTCCTCAGCTTTAAACATTGAAGCAAAATCAGCCTAGCACTTCAAAAAGTGTTGAGTCCAAAACATTTCAAGAAGTACTATAGTAGAAAAAATGAAAAATAGCAATAAATCTGCCAAAATTGGACGCAGCCTAAATTCCGTCTTTTACGATCACCTACACATTAATGTTCTCCAGCTGTGAACGTTTCAGTTAAATCCGCCCAGCACTGTAAGAGGAGTTCATATTTTGTATATTTTACAGTGGAAAAAATGACAAAGGGCCATAATTCTACCAAATGTAGTCTCAGCAAAAATTCCATCTCTCACGATCACCCACACACCAAGGTTCTAAAGCTGTGAAAGTTTGAGCGAAATCCGCCCAGCAGTAAAACAGGAGTTGAATCCATACAATTTCAGGACGTGCGTACGTACGTTCGTACGACCCGACGGACCGCTATGAACAATGTCTTATGCCTCCCAGTGTGTGGGGACATAAACAGAAAGGTAGAAGCAAGAAACGAACACAGTAGTCACTACATTTCGACATAATGCTGGAAATGTGACACTACCAATAATGCAGTATCAAAAAGTGAGGTAGAAGCTATAAATAGCAGTGACAGAAATCGAAAAAAAACGCACTTAATACGGTGAGCTATAAAGACACGATCATGGTATCCTTATCCCGGATAATTTATGGCTAATTGCAATCAATAAAACTGTATCAGTTGTCAAAACATGCTTAGTTCTGCAACTCGCCATAATACTGTAAATAACACAAAGAGAGCACCCGAATGCTGGAAAAAAAGCCAGATCAATGAGTTTGGGGAGAACAAATATAGAACGGTAAATAATGGAAAGTTTTGATTCAGTAATATCGCTAGCATCATACATATATTTAACAACACATGCATGATTGGTAATTCGATTATTTCTAACACTCTTTCTTTATTTGACTCTCCCCGATTCTCGGGTGTTGAAATCTACTGCATTGGCACCATCCTGTTGTCACAGTTTGGAGAATCGAATCATCTGAGATAAATGGATAATCACGCAAATTTGACTGACTTTATTTATGGCATTTATATTGCACTCCTCTCAAACGCGTTGATAAAACACACTTGCATAATGATTAAATCTTTGTTAACCTGTAGTTGGACTAAAATATGTAATGGTGATAAAGGTAACTAATTTGAACAATCAATAATAACTAATTTTGTCACAATAGTATTGATAGTATCAACATTACATAGTAACACACAAGTTTTCATGCTTATTCGATTATTACTAATAACCATTACAGCCATTAATGAAAATGTATAATTATTGCAGCTATAACAACACTGATACAGCTTTAATGTATACACCAAGGGAAAGTGTCACATTATTAGCCCATACAGATTTCGATTCACATGTAATAATGGTATATCAAACCTAACGATTATTCAGATTTCCAGCGGCTGTTTTAGTACAACTGATCCAATCTCATGTTCCGTTAATGTTGTTTGAGAGTCTGTTGTACAGCATATGGAAGAAGGTTTTAGTCTGGCGCAGTAAAATAATAAGATACCATAGAATAAAAATATTGACAACATTAAAGTAGAAAAAGTTGATGCCGTCAGCTTACGGTTACTCGCAATTACCCTCAAAAAGGAATTAAATTAATTTGTTAATATCACAAATTAACATCTAATTTGCTCCCAGGTGCGTATCATACCATATCGCTATGCTATCGAAAAGAGGCACAAGCTAGTTACGTAATACTTGAAATACAATACGAATACGATTTTAATATAATAAATGCATAGAGTTTACTCTATTGAAGATAACAAAACGTAAACGGCCTTACGTATGAAAACTACACTGACTCTTCAGAGGGGCCCTCTTATAATTACATTATAGCCAAGAAAATCGCATTGAGTCATACAATTATACATATCAAATAGGCAATTGTATAGGCAATTATGGCTTAAACTGGTTCTTAAAATCTTTGATAATGCAAATACTAGTATATAGGGCAAAAAAAACACTGTAGACACCACAATATTATAAGAAGCAATTTTGATTACGACAGACAGCAAGCGAACATAATCAGTACTACACTTCGAAATAATGCTTGAAGTGTGGCCAACACAATAGTATAGTATCAAAATGTAAGGTATACTAATTAATTTTATTATTATGTACGAGCCTCATAACTGTGTAGACGAAACTCGTTGTAAGTTAAAAATAAGCTAATGATAGCAACTCAATGCACGAAATGACTGAAACCGAACAAAGTATTTAAGAAATTTGTTAGAAAGACAATATATTGTTATCAGTAATATGGATCATTAAACGAGAGATCAAATGTAGTATTAGCTATTTAAATGTAGTCAAACGCTGTGAGGCCCGGCAACTCGCCAAATGGAATGTATTTGTAGAGAACAATGTAGGACGTATACGCATTTCGGAAACGTATTACATATACAACAAACATGATCCTTCTTTTCCTTAAGTTATGCACTAATTTAAATTCACACCGTGCTCTGTTAGTTTGTTTCTTGGGTGGTTCCAACAATGACACTTATCATTCACTTAAAACAAACCGAATGCATATACACATTTTTTCCAAAAATAAACGTGCGCTATTCTTTCAGACCATATGCAAGAGCAAAACACTATTTAAAATATGTGGGTGCAGAATAAGTAAGCAAATTATTTACATTTGTTTTGATATACTTCAATATGATATGGGTAAGTATTAAATACATAGAGATAGTACTTTAAATCAAAGTACATTGTCCTTTGTTATTGAAACAAACATACATAACATTATTCATAGAAACTACTTAAATTAAAGGTGTAAGGATATTTTACTGATAGATCAAAACGCATTTAATATATGCTTGGTAAGATACTATGTATTCAGACAATAGGGATTTGATCCCCGCTATCCTATTGAGTTATAATATATGGCCAATGCAATAACTGCATTTAAGACATGAAATACATTTACAAACCTGTGCAATTGCCAAGATATTCATACACACGACATTCGCCATAAGTACGCATAAGTTGATAAAGACAGAAATCGAATCCATAATATGAATAAAAAGCTTACAATTAAAAACATGATGGAGAGAAATCAGAGAGAAAAAGACAATCGAATAATCAGCATACATAACGCGGAATATTATTCTGTCCGTTAGCCGTTTACCACAAATATTATCATTTGGAATTACAATTATTTGTGAAAATAAATAAAATAACATTTGTATTTGCCCCACATGCATGCACAAGCATCTCAACATACTTCCAAAAGAAATAAACGCATGTAACTTAATGCTTGAAATGCAGCCAGATTTAATGCCTTTATAATTTAATAAAGAATACATTTATGCTTCAGAAAATATCATATATTTAATCAAATAGAAAACGTCATTACGCATGTAAAACTGCCAAATATGCGCTCTTTTAGTTACAAATATATCACTCATATTTGTAAACCGCCTTGAACTATGCAATTGCCAATATAAAACAGGCAAGTGAGACGCAAACTTGCTTAATAACGTATAGAACAAGAACAGATGTAGGTCATAAAACGCACTGTAGACCCTAAATTATGCATTTCAAATTTTAATTTTTATTTCTACAAGCTGTAAGCGAACACTCAGCACGCTAATCGACATATTTCTTAAAATATGGTACACTCATCAGTACGGTATCAACTAGATGTGTCACAGACACGGATGCCCCCACCACATATGTTTGGAAACAGACAAAGGACTTTTTGCCAACACTAATTATTGCCTGAATTTTTTTTAAAATTATTTTATAGTAGAAAAATGACAAAGGGTAATACTTCTACAGAAATTGGTCGCAGCTGAAATTTCTTCCTTTGCGATCGCCTAGACATTAATGTCCTTCAGCTTTGACAGTTTGAACGCCATCCGCCAAGAATTTCAAGAGAGACTGAGTCCACAAAATATCGATAAGTATATATTCTATGGTGGAAAAGTGGAAAAGGGCCATAATTGTGCCAACATTAGTCGCTGCCGAAATGCCTTCATGTATGATAACCCACACATTAAGGCCCTTTTGTTGTAAAAGTTTGAACAAAGTTTATCAAACTGTTAAGGAGAAGTTGAGTCTTTATGACTATATTCTATAGAACAAAAATGGCCAAAGGCCACACATCTTCCAAAATTCATTCCTTTTAGATCATCTACACGTAATGGTTACTCATCTTTGAACATTGAAGCAAAATCAGCCTAGCACTTCAAAAAGTGTTGAGTCCAAATCATTTCAAGAAGTACTATAGTAGTAAAAATGAAAAATAGCAATAAATCTGCCAAAATTGGACGCAGCCTAAATTCCGTCTTTTACGATCACCTACACATTAATGTTCTCCAGCTGTGAACGTTTCAGTTAAATCCGCCCAGCACTGTAAGAGGAGTTCATATTTTGTATATTTTATAGTGGAAATAATGACAAAGGGCCATAATTCTACCAAATGTAGTCTCAGCAAAAATTCCATCTCTCACGATCACCCACACACCGAGGTTCTAAAGCTGTGAAAGTTTGAGCGAAATCCGCCCAGCTTTAAAACAGGAGTTGAATCCATACAATTTCAGGACGTGCGTGACCCGACGGACCGCTAAGAACAATGTCTTATGCCTCCCAGTGTGTGGGGACATAAACAGAAAGGTAGAAGCAAGAAACGAACACAGTAGTCACTACATTTCGACATAATGCTGGAAATGTGACACTACCAATAATGCAGTATCAAAAAGTGAGGTAGAAGCTATAAATAGCAGTGACAGAAATCGAAAAAAAACGCACTTAATACGGTGAGCTATAAAGACACGATCATGGTATCCTTATCCCGGATAATTTATGGCTAATTGCAATCAATAAAACTGTATCAGTTGTCAAAACATGCTTAGTTCTGCAACTCGCCATAATACTGTAAATAACACAAAGAGAGCACCCGAATGCTGGAAAAAAAGCCAGATCAATGAGTTTGGGGAGAACAAATATAGAACGGTAAATAATGGAAAGTTTTGATTCAGTAATATCGCTAGCATCATACATATATTTAACAACACATGCATGATTGGTAATTCGATTATTTCTAACACTCTTTCTTTATTTGACTCTCCCCGATTCTCGGGTGTTGAAATCTACTGCATTGGCACCATCCTGTTGTCACAGTTTGGAGAATCGAATCATCTGAGATAAATGGATAATCACGCAAATTTGACTGACTTTATTTATGGCATTTATATTGCACTCCTCTCAAACGCGTTGATAAAACACACTTGCATAATGATTAAATCTTTGTTAACCTGTAGTTGGACTAAAATATGTAATGGTGATAAAGGTAACTAATTTGAACAATCAATAATAACTAATTTTGTCACAATAGTATTGATAGTATCAACATTACATAGTAACACACAAGTTTTCATGCTTATTCGATTATTACTAATAACCATTACAGCCATTAATGAAAATGTATAATTATTGCAGCTATAACAACACTGATACAGCTTTAATGTATACACCAAGGGAAAGTGTCACATTATTAGCCCATACAGATTTCGATTCACATGTAATAATGGTATATCAAACCTAACGATTATTCAGATTTCCAGCGGCTGTTTTAGTACAACTGATCCAATCTCATGTTCCGTTAATGTTGTTTGAGAGTCTGTTGTACAGCATATGGAAGAAGGTTTTAGTCTGGCGCAGTAAAATAATAAGATACCATAGAATAAAAATATTGACAACATTAAAGTAGAAAAAGTTGATGCCGTCAGCTTACGGTTACTCGCAATTACCCTCAAAAAGGAATTAAATTAATTTGTTAATATCACAAATTAACATCTAATTTGCTCCCAGGTGCGTATCATACCATATCGCTATGCTATCGAAAAGAGGCACAAGCTAGTTACGTAATACTTGAAATACAATACGAATACGATTTTAATATAATAAATGCATAGAGTTTACTCTATTGAAGATAACAAAACGTAAACGGCCTTACGTATGAAAACTACACTGACTCTTCAGAGGGGCCCTCTTATAATTACATTATAGCCAAGAAAATCGCATTGAGTCATACAATTATACATATCAAATAGGCAATTGTATAGGCAATTATGGCTTAAACTGGTTCTTAAAATCTTTGATAATGCAAATACTAGTATATAGGGCAAAAAAAACACTGTAGACACCACAATATTATAAGAAGCAATTTTGATTACGACAGACAGCAAGCGAACATAATCAGTACTACACTTCGAAATAATGCTTGAAGTGTGGCCAACACAATAGTATAGTATCAAAATGTAAGGTACACTAATTAATTTTATTATTATGTACGAGCCTCATAACTGTGTAGACGAAACTCGTTGTAAATTAAAAATAAGCTAATGATAGCAACTCAATGCACGAAATGACTGAAACCGAACAAAGTATTTAAAAAAATTGTTAGAAAGACAATATATTGTTATCAGTAATATGGATCATTAAACGAGAGATCAAATGTAGTATTAGCTATTTATTTGTAGTCAAACGCTGTGAGACCCGGCAACTCGCCAAATGGAATGTATTTGTAGAGAACAAATGTAGGACGTATACGCATTTCGGGAACGTATTACATATACAACAAACATGACCCTTCTTTTCCTTAAGTTATGCACTAATTTAAATTCACACCGTGCTCTGTTAGTTTTTTATTGGGTGGGGATAATTCCAACAATGACACTTATCATTCACTTAAAACAAACCGAATGCATATACACATGTTTTTCCAAAAATAAACGTGCGCTATTCTTTCAGACCATATGTAAGAGCAAAACACTATTTAAAATATGTGGGTGCCGAATGAGTAAGCAAATTATTTACATTTGTTTTGATATACTTCAATATGATATGGGTAAGTATTAAATACATAGAGATAGTACTTTAAATCAAAGTACATTGTCCTTTGTTATTGAAACAAACATACATAACATTATTCATAGAAACTACTTAAATTAAAGGTGTAAGGATATTTTTCTGATAGATCAAAACGCATTTAATATATGCTTGGTAAGCTACTATGTATTCAGACAATAGGGATTTGATCCCCGCTATCCTATTGAGTTATAATATATGGCCAATGCAATAACTGCATTTAAGACATGAAATACATTTACAAACCTGTGCAATTGCCAAGATATTCATACACACGACATTCGCCATAAGTACGCATAAGCTGATAAAGATAGAAATCGAATCCATAATATGAATAAAAAGCTTACAATTAAAAACATGATGGAGAGAAATCGGAGACAATCGAATAATCAGCATACATAACGCGGAATATTATTCTGTCCGTTAGCCGTTTACCACAAATATTAGCATATGGAATTACAATTATTTGTGAAAATAAATAAAATAACATTTGTATTTGCCCCACATGCATGCACAAGCATCTCAACATACTTCCAAAAGAAATAAACGCATGTAACTTAATGCTTGAAATGCAGCCAGATTTAATGCCTTTATAATTTAATAAAGAATACATTTATGCTTCAGAAAATATCATATATTTAATCAAATAGAAAACGTCATTACGCAGGTAAAAAAACTGCCAAATATGCGCTCTTTTAGTTACAAATATATCACTCATATTTGTAAACCGCCTTGAACTATGCAATTGCCAATATAAAACAGGCAAGTGAGACCCAAACTTGCTTAATAACGTATAGAACAAGAACAGATGTAGGTCATAAAACGCACTGTAGACCCTAAATTATGCATTTCAAATTTTAATTTTTATTTCTACAAGCTGTAAGCGAACACTCAGCACGCTAATCGACATATTTCTTAAAATATGGTACACTCATCAGTACGGTATCAACTAGATGTGTCACAGACACGGATGCCCCCACCACATATGTTTGGAAACAGACAAAGGACTTTTTGCCAACACTAATTATTGCCTGATTTTTTTTTATAATTATTTTATAGTAGAAAAATGACAAAGGGTAATACTTCTACAGAAATTGGTCGCAGCTGAAATTTCTTCCTTTGCGATCGCCTAGACATTAATGTCCTTCAGCTTTGACAGTTTGAACGCCATCCGCCAAGAATTTCAAGAGAGACTGAGTCCACAAAATATCGATAAGTATATATTTCTATGGTGGAAAAGTGGAAAAGGGCCATAATTCTGCCAACATTAGTCGCTGCCGAAATGCCTTCATGTATGATAACCCACACATTAAGGCCCTTTTGTTGTAAAAGTTTGAACAAAGTTTATCAAACTGTTAAGGAGAAGTTGAGTCTTTATGACTATATTCTATAGAACAAAAATGGCCAAAGGCCACACATCTTCCAAAACTCATTCCTTTTAGATCATCTACACGTAATGGTTACACAGCTTTGAATATTTGAAGCAAAATCAGCCTAGCACTTCAAAAAGTGTTGAGTCCAAAACATTTCTAGAAGTACTATAGTAGTAAAAATGAAAAATAGCAATAAATCTGCCAAAATTGGACGCAGCCTAAATTCCGTCTTTTACGATCACCTACACATTAATGTTCTCCAGCTGTGAACGTTTCAGTTAAATCCGCCCAGCACTGTAAGAGGAGTTCATATTTTGTATATTTTATAGTGGAAATAATGACAAAGGGCCATAATTCTACCAAATGTAGTCTCAGCAAAAATTCCATCTCTCACGATCACCCACACACCAAGGTTCTAAAGCTGTGAAAGTTTGAGCGAAATCCGCCCAGCAGTAAAACAGGAGTTGAATCCATACAATTTCAGGACGTGCGTACGTACGTTCGTACGACCCGACGGACCGCTAAGAACAATGTCTTATGCCTCCCAGTGTGTGGGGACATAAACAGAAATGTAGAAGCAAGAAACGAACACAGTAGTCACTACATTTCGACATAATGCTGGAAATGTGACACTACCAATAATGCAGTATCAAAAATGAGGTAGAAGCTATAAATAGCAGTGACAGAAATCGAAAAAAAACGCACTTAATACGGTGAGCTATAAAGACACGATCATGGTATCCTTATCCCGGATAATTTTTGGCTAATTGCAATCAATAAAACTGTATCAGTTGTCAAAACATGCTTAGTTCTGCAACTCGCCATAATACTGTAAATAACACAAAGAGAGCACCCGAATGCTGGAAAAAAAAGCCAGATCAATGAGTTTGGGGAGAACAAATATAGAACGGTAAATAATGGAAAGTTTTGATTCTGTAATATTGCTAGAATCATAAATATATTTAACAACACATGCATGATTGGTAATTAGATTATTACTAACAATCTTTCTTTATTTGAACCTCCCCGATTCTCGGGTGTTGAAATCTACTGCATTGGCACCATCCTGTTGTCACAGTTTGGAGAATCGAATCATCTGAGATAAATGGATAATCACGCAAATTTGACTGACTTTATTTATGGCTTTTATATTGCACTCCTCTCAAACGCGTTGATAAAACACACTTGCATAATGATTAAATCTTTGTTAACCTGTAGTTGGACTAAAATATGTAATGGTGATAAAGGTAACTAATTTAAACAATCAATAATAACTAATTTTGTCACAATAGTATTGATAGTATCAACATTACATAGTAACACACACGTTTCCATGCTTATTCGATTATTACTAATAACCATTACAGCCATTAATGAAAATGTATAATTATTGCAGCTATAACAACACTGATACAGCTTTAATGTATACACCCAGGGAAAGTGTCACATTATTAGCCCATACAGATTTCGATTCACATGTAATAATGGTATATCAAACCTAACGATTATTCAGATTTCCAGCAGCTGTTTTAGTACAACTGATCCAATCTCATGTTCCGTTAATGTTGTTTGAGTGTCTGCTGTACAGCATATGGAATAAGGTTTTAGTCTGGCGCAGTAAAATAATAAGATACCATAGAATAAAAATATTGACAACATTAAAGTAGAAAATGTTGATGCCGTCAGCTTACGGTTACTCGCAATTACCCTCAAAAAGGAATTAAATTAATTTGTTAATATCACAAATTAACATCTAATTTGCTCCCAGGTGCGTATCATACCATATCGCTATGCTATCGAAAAGAGGCACAAGCGAGTTACGTAATACTTGAAATACAATACGAATACGATTTTAATATAATAAATGCATAGAGTTTACGCTATTGAAGATAACAAAACGTAAACGGCCTTACGTATGAAAACTACACTGACACTTCAGAGGGGCCCTCTTATAATTACATTATAGCCAAGAAAATCGCATTGAGTCATTCAATTATACATATTAAATAGGCAATTGTATAGGCAATTATGGCTTAAACTGGTTCTTTAAATCTTTGATAATGCAAATATTAGTATATAGGGCACAGAACACACCGTAGACACCACAATATTATAAGAAGCAATTTTGATTACGACAGACAGCAAGCGAACATAATCAGTACAAAAATTCGAAATAATGCTTGAAGTGTGGCCAACACAATAGTATAGTATCAAAATGTAAGGTATACTAATTAATTTTATTATTATGTACGAGCCTCATAACTGTGTACACGAAACTCGTTGTAAATTAAAAATAAGCTAATGATAGCAACTCAATGCACGAAATGACTGAAACCGAACAAAGTATTTAAAAAAATTGTTAGAAAGACAATATATTGTTATCAGTAATATGGATCATTAAACGAGAGATCAAATGTAGTATTAGCTATTTATTTGTAGTCAAACGCTGTGAGACCCGGCAACTCGCCAAATGGAATGTATTTGTAGAGAACAAATGTAGGACGTATACGCATTTCGGGAACGTATTACATATACAACAAACATGACCCTTCTTTTCCTTAAGTTATGCACTAATTTAAATTCACACCGTGCTCTGTTAGTTTTTTATTGGGTGGGGATAATTCCAACAATGACACTTATCATTCACTTAAAACAAACCGAATGCATATACACATGTTTTTCCAAAAATAAACGTGCGCTATTCTTTCAGACCATATGTAAGAGCAAAACACTATTTAAAATATGTGGGTGCCGAATGAGTAAGCAAATTATTTACATTTGTTTTGATATACTTCAATATGATATGGGTAAGTATTAAATACATAGAGATAGTACTTTAAATCAAAGTACATTGTCCTTTGTTATTGAAACAAACATACATAACATTATTCATAGAAACTACTTAAATTAAAGGTGTAAGGATATTTTTCTGATAGATCAAAACGCATTTAATATATGCTTGGTAAGCTACTATGTATTCAGACAATAGGGATTTGATCCCCGCTATCCTATTGAGTTATAATATATGGCCAATGCAATAACTGCATTTAAGACATGAAATACATTTACAAACCTGTGCAATTGCCAAGATATTCATACACACGACATTCGCCATAAGTACGCATAAGCTGATAAAGATAGAAATCGAATCCATAATATGAATAAAAAGCTTACAATTAAAAACATGATGGAGAGAAATCGGAGACAATCGAATAATCAGCATACATAACGCGGAATATTATTCTGTCCGTTAGCCGTTTACCACAAATATTAGCATATGGAATTACAATTATTTGTGAAAATAAATAAAATAACATTTGTATTTGCCCCACATGCATGCACAAGCATCTCAACATACTTCCAAAAGAAATAAACGCATGTAACTTAATGCTTGAAATGCAGCCAGATTTAATGCCTTTATAATTTAATAAAGAATACATTTATGCTTCAGAAAATATCATATATTTAATCAAATAGAAAACGTCATTACGCATGTAAAAAAACTGCCAAATATGCGCTCTTTTAGTTACAAATATATCACTCATATTTGTAAACCGCCTTGAACTATGCAATTGCCAATATAAAACAGGCAAGTGAGACCCAAACTTGCTTAATAACGTATAGAACAAGAACAGATGTAGGTCATAAAACGCACTGTAGACCCTAAATTATGCATTTCAAATTTTAATTTTTATTTCTACAAGCTGTAAGCCAACACTCAGCACGCTAATCGACATATTTCTTAAAATATGGTACACTCATCAGTACGGTATCAACTAGATGTGTCACAGACACGGATGCCCCCACCACATATGTTTGGAAACAGACAAAGGACTTTTTGCCAACACTAATTATTGCCTGATTTTTTTTTATAATTATTTTATAGTAGAAAAATGACAAAGGGTAATACTTCTACAGAAATTGGTCGCAGCTGAAATTTCTTCCTTTGCGATCGCCTAGACATTAATGTCCTTCAGCTTTGACAGTTTGAACGCCATCCGCCAAGAATTTCAAGAGAGACTGAGTCCACAAAATATCGATAAGTATATATTTCTATGGTGGAAAAGTGGAAAAGGGCCATAATTCTGCCAACATTAGTCGCTGCCGAAATGCCTTCATGTATGATAACCCACACATTAAGGCCCTTTTGTTGTAAAAGTTTGAACAAAGTTTATCAAACTGTTAAGGAGAAGTTGAGTCTTTATGACTATATTCTATAGAACAAAAATGGCCAAAGGCCACACATCTTCCAAAACTCATTCCTTTTAGATCATCTACACGTAATGGTTACACAGCTTTGAATATTTGAAGCAAAATCAGCCTAGCACTTCAAAAAGTGTTGAGTCCAAAACATTTCTAGAAGTACTATAGTAGTAAAAATGAAAAATAGCAATAAATCTGCCAAAATTGGACGCAGCCTAAATTCCGTCTTTTGCGATCACCTACACATTAATGTTCTCCAGCTGTGAACGTTTCAGTTAAATCCGCCCAGCACTGTAAGAGGAGTTCATATTTTGTATATTTTATAGTGGAAATAATGACAAAGGGCCATAATTCTACCAAATGTAGTCTCAGCAAAAATTCCATCTCTCACGATCACCCACACACCAAGGTTCTAAAGCTGTGAAAGTTTGAGCGAAATCCGCCCAGCAGTAAAACAGGAGTTGAATCCATACAATTTCAGGACGTGCGTACGTACGTTCGTACGACCCGACGGACCGCTAAGAACAATGTCTTATGCCTCCCAGTGTGTGGGGACATAAACAGAAATGTAGAAGCAAGAAACGAACACAGTAGTCACTACATTTCGACATAATGCTGGAAATGTGACACTACCAATAATGCAGTATAAAAAATGAGGTAGAAGCTATAAATAGCAGTGACAGAAATCGAAAAAAAACGCACTTAATACGGTGAGCTATAAAGACACGATCATGGTATCCTTATCCCGGATAATTTTTGGCTAATTGCAATCAATAAAACTGTATCAGTTGTCAAAACATGCTTAGTTCTGCAACTCGCCATAATACTGTAAATAACACAAAGAGAGCACCCGAATGCTGGAAAAAAAAGCCAGATCAATGAGTTTGGGGAGAACAAATATAGAACGGTAAATAATGGAAAGTTTTGATTCAGTAATATTGCTAGAATCATAAATATATTTAACAACACATGCATGATTGGTAATTCGATTATTTCTAACACTCTTTCTTTATTTGACTCTCCCCGATTCTCGGGTGTTGAAATCTACTGCATTGGCACCATCCTGTTGTCACAGTTTGGAGAATCGAATCATCTGAGATAAATGGATAATCACGCAAATTTGACTGACTTTATTTATGGCATTTATATTGCACTCCTCTCAAACGCGTTGATAAAACACACTTGCATAATGATTAAATCTTTGTTAACCTGTAGTTGGACTAAAATATGTAATGGTGATAAAGGTAACTAATTTGAACAATCAATAATAACTAATTTTGTCACAATAGTATTGATAGTATCAACATTACATAGTAACACACAAGTTTTCATGCTTATTCGATTATTACTAATAACCATTACAGCCATTAATGAAAATGTATAATTATTGCAGCTATAACAACACTGATACAGCTTTAATGTATACACCCAGGGAAAGTGTCACATTATTAGCCCATACAGATTTCGATTCACATGTAATAATGGTATATCAAACCTAACGATTATTCAGATTTCCAGCAGCTGTTTTAGTACAACTGATCCAATCTCATGTTCCGTTAATGTTGTTTGAGAGTCTGTTGTACAGCATATGGAAGAAGGTTTTAGTCTGGCGCAGTAAAATAATAAGATACCATAGAATAAAAATATTGACAACATTAAAGTAGAAAAAGTTGATGCCGTCAGCTTACGGTTACTCGCAATTACCCTCAAAAAGGAATTAAATTAATTTGTTAATATCACAAATTAACATCTAATTTGCTCCCAGGTGCGTATCATACCATATCGCTATGCTATCGAAAAGAGGCACAAGCTAGTTACGTAATACTTGAAATACAATACGAATACGATTTTAATATAATAAATGCATAGAGTTTACGCTATTGAAGATAACAAAACGTAAACGGCCTTACGTATGAAAACTACACTGACTCTTCAGAGGGGCCCTCTTATAATTACATTATAGCCAAGAAAATCGCATTGAGTCATACAATTATACATATCAAATAGGCAATTGTATAGGCAATTATGGCTTAAACTGGTTCTTAAAATCTTTGATAATGCAAATATTAGTATATAGGGCATAGAACACACCGTAGACACCACAATATTATAAGAAGCAATTTTGATTACGACAGACAGCAAGCGAACATAATCAGTACAAAAATTCGAAATAATGCTTGAAGTGTGGCCAACACAATAGTATAGTATCAAAATGTAAGGTATACTAATTAATTTTATTATTATGTACGAGCCTCATAACTGTGTAGACGAAACTCGTTGTAAGTTAAAAATAAGCTAATGATAGCAACTCAATGCACGAAATGACTGAAACCGAACAAAGTATTTAAAAAAATTGTTAGAAAGACAATATATTGTTATCAGTAATATGGATCATTAAACGAGAGATCAAATGTAGTATTAGCTATTTATTTGTAGTCAAACGCTGTGAGGCCCGGCAACTCGCCAAATGGAATGTATTTGTAGAGAACAAATGTAGGACGTATACGCATTTCGGGAACGTATTACATATACAACAAACATGACCCTTCTTTTCCTTAAGTTATGCACTAATTTAAATTCACACCGTGCTTTGTTAGTTTTTTATTGGGTGGGGATAATTCCAACAATGACACTTATCATTCACTTAAAACAAACCGAATGCATATACACATGTTTTTCCAAAAATAAACGTGCGCTATTCTTTCAGACCATATGTAAGAGCAAAACACTATTTAAAATATGTAGGTGCCGAATAAGTAAGCAAATTATTTACATTTGTTTTGATATACTTCAATATGATATGGGTACGTATTAAATACATAGAGATAGTACTTTAAATGAACGCAAATTGTCCTTTTTTATTCAAACAAACATACATAACATTATTCATAGAAACTACTTAAATTAAAGGTGTAAGTATATTTTTCTGATTGATCAAAACGCATTTAATATATGCTTGGTAAGATACTATGTATTCAGACAATAGGGATTTGATCCCCGCTATCCTATTGAGTTATAATATATGGCCAATGCAATAACCGCATTTAAGACATGAAATACATTTACAAACCTGTGCAATTGTCATGATATTCATACACACGACATTCGCCATAAGTACGCATAAGCTGATAAAGATAGAAATCGAATCCATAATATGAATAAAAAGCTTACAATTAAAAACATGATGGAGAGAAATCAGAGAGAATAAGACAATCGAATAATCAGCATACATAATGCGGAATATTATTCTGTCCGTTAGCCGATTACCACAAATATTAGCATATGGAATTACAATTATTTGTGAAAATAAATAAAATAACATTTGTATTTTCCCCACATGCATGCAAAAGCATCTCAACATACTTCCAAAAGAAATAAACGCATGTAACTTAATGCTTGAAATGCAACCAGATTTAATACCTTTATAATTTAATAAAGAATACATTTATGCTTCAGAAGATATCCTTTGTTTAATCAAAGAGAAAACGCCATTACGCATGTAAAAAACACTGACTGTTTACAAATATGCGCTCCGTTAGTTACAAATAAATCACTCATATTGGTAAATCGCCTTGAAATATGCAATTGCCAATATAAAACAGGCAAGTGAGACCTAAACTTGAGCAATAACATATAGAACAAGAACATATGTAGGTCATAGAACGCACTGTAGACCCTAAATTAAGCATTTCAATTTTTAATTTTTATTTCTACAAGCTGTAAGCGAACACTCAGCGCGACAAAACGACATATTTCTGAAAATATGGTACACTCAACAGTACAGTGTCAACTAGATGTGTCACAGACACGGATGCCCCCACCACACATGTTTGGAAACAGACAAAGGACTTGTCGCCAACACTAATTCTTGGCTCAACAAATAACTTTTTAAAATTATTTTATAGTAGAAAAATGACAAAGGGTAATAATTCTGCCGAAATTGGTCGCAGCCGAAATTTATTCCTTTTGCGATCGCCTAGACACTAAATGTCCTTCAGCTTTCACAGTTTGAACGCCATCCGCAAAGCATTTCAAGAGTGGTTGAGTCCGCACAATATCGGGAATTATATATTATATGGTGGAAAAGTGGAAAAGGGCCATAATTCTGCAAAAATTAGTCGCTGCCAAATTTCCTTCATATATGATCACCTACACATTAAGGCTCTTTAGCTGTAAAAGTTTGAACGAAATTTATCAAACTGTTAAATAGAAGTGGAGTCCTCCGTCTATATTCTATAGTAGAAAAATGGCCAAGGGCCATAAATATGCCAAAGTTGGTCGTAGCCAAAATTCATTCCTTTCAGATCGTATACACATAATGGTTCCTCAGCTTTAAACATTTAAGTAAAATCAGCCTAACAGTTAAAAAGTGTTGAGTCCAAAAAAATTTAAGAAGTACTATAGTAGTAAACATGAAAAATAGTAATAAATCTGCCAAAATTGGACGCAGCCTAAATTTCGTCGTTTACGATCACCAACACATTAAGGTTCTTCACCTGTGAACGTTTCAGTTAAATCCACCCGGCACTGTTAGAGGAGTTAATATTTTGTATATTCTATAGTGGAAAAAATGACAAAGGGCCATGATTCTACCAAATGTAGTCTCAGCAAAAATTCCATCACTCACGATCACTCACACATTAAGGTTCTTTTGCTGTGAAAGTTTGAGCGAAATCCGCCCAGCAGTAAAAGAGGAGTTGCATCCATACACTTTGAGGACGTGCGTACGTACGTGCGTATACCCGACGGAACGCTAAGAGCAATGCCTAATGCCTTCCAATGTGTGGGGACATAAAAAGAAAGGTAGAAGCAACAAACGAACACAGTAGGCACTACATTTCGACATAATGCTGGAAATGTGACACTACCAACAATGCAGTATCAAAAAGTGAGGTAGAAGCTATATATAGCAGTGACAGAAATCGAAAAACGCACTTAATAAGGTGAGCTATAAAGACACCATAATGGTATCCTTACTCCGGAAATTTAATGGTTAATTGCTATCGATTAAACTGTATGAGTTGTCAAAACATGCCTAGTTCTGCAACTCGCCATGATACTGTAAATAAGACAAAGAGAGCACCCGAATGCTGGAAATAAAGCCAAATCAATGTGTTTGGGGAGAAAAAACACACTTGCATAATGTTTACATCTGTGTTAACCTGTAGTTGGACTAAAATATGTAATGATGATAAAGGTCAATAATTTTAACAATCAATACTAACTAATTTTGTCAGAATAGTATTGATAGCATCAACATTACGTAGTAACACACACGTTTTCATGCTTATTCGATTATTACTAATAACCATTACAGCCATTAATGAAAAAATATATTTATTGCAGTCATAAATACAATGATAAAGCTTTGATATATAAACCCAGGGAAAGTGTCACATTTATAACCCACATAATAATAGTATGTCAAATCTAACAATTATTCAAATTTCCTGCAGATGTTTAAGTACACTGATCCAATCTCATGTTCCATTAATGTTGTTTGAGAGTCTGTTCTAAAACATATGGACGAAGAAGGTTTTAGTCTGGCGCATTAAAATAATAACATACCATGGACGAAATTGTATATGGAAAATGTAAATTGTCCGTTTGTATTTAAATAAAAATACATGAAAGTCTACATAGAAAATACTTGAATTAAAGGTGTTGTGATATGTTTCTAATAGATCAAAAAGTATATATTGTATGTTTTATTAGAAAGTATGTATTCAGATAGTAGTGATTCAATCCCCACAAAATGCAATGCAGCAATTCCAGCACATAACTTCGATATAATGCTGGCAACATGGCACACAAAACAATAAAATTTCAAAACTGGAGGTGTCCTACTGCGTTTTAATATATTGCCAATGCAATAAATGTATTTATGACCTATAAAACATGTATAAATATGTGGAGTAGACAAGATATCTCTACACACGGATTTCGCCATAAGTATTCAAAAGCTAATAATATCGAATCGTAACGACAATATGAATAAAAAGCTTATAATACAAACAACACGACGAGAGACACAACGGAAAATAAAGTAATTGATTAACTCAGCATACATAAGACGGATGATTATACTGTCAACTAATCGTTATCCTTAATTATTAGCATATACAATTAAACAGATTTGTTGACCTTACAAAATAACATTCGTATTTGCCTCACATGCATGCGCAAGCATCTCAACATACTTCCAAAAGAAATAAGCGAATGTAACTTTATGCTTGAAATACAAATAGATTTGATACGTTTAAAATATATAAGAAATTAATTATGTTTATTTTTCAGAAGATATCATATATTCAGCCGTATAGAAAAGAACCTTTACTCAATATGCGTAAGAAGGGAGCCGCTCTTAGTATGTCACTAAATGTGTGTTAACCTTGATATATGCAATTGTCACTATAGCATATATAATAGGTACAGTTAGAGGATATTTAATACACTGTAGAAACTACAATTATGCATTATAATAATTAATTTTAATTGTTACAAGCAGCAATCGAACACAGTGATCAGCACTGCCTTTCGACATAATGCTGGAAATATGGAACACTCAACAATACAGTATCAAAAAGTGATGCAGAAACAATTATAGCAACTCAGTGCTGGAAATGACAGAAATCGAACAACACACTTAATAAAGTGAGCTATAAAGACTCTGTAACGCTTTCCATACTACGAAGAATGTACGGTGTATTACTTTTAATTAAACTTAGAATTAGTTGGCAATGATACTTGTCCTGCAATCCACACATAATACCCTAAAACAGACAATGAGAGAACCCAGATGGAATGTCTATGGTGCAAACTCATGTAGAATGCTCTCGGATGTCGGGAGCATTTTACAAATACAAGATCCCTCTTTTACTTCTGCATTCTGAATTTAATGCGCATTATTATGCTTATATGTTTTTTTTTCTTACACAAACATGCACTATATTTAATATCATATTAAAAGTTGGCGTACAAAATAATTACATTTTTGGAATTTAGACGTGGCATACAATAATAACAAAAAATGCTGAAACATTATTTTGAGCCCATTTTAACTGTCCATTTTTATTCAAATGAAGATTAATAAAATATATACACAAAAAATGCGTGCTTAAAAGATGTAGGGATATGTTCGTAATAGAACAAATGAATGTACTTCATGCCATAGACGATATCATGTATTCGGAAAATATTTTTTTTATCCCAACTAAAAGCAAGCAAACAATGTCAAGACTAAAAGACAATGGCAAACCAAACATTAACGTTTCAAAACGGGAGGTATCCTTTTGCATTATTATGAACGATCCTCAAATATTGTTAATGCAATAATTATATTCAAGAACACAGGTACATTGAGAAATCTCCCACTGTGGAGTTGACGAAACATTTTGCTTGAGCAATACAATTGGCTTTACACTATCAGCGAAACGTTATGACTTGCCAACAGGTGCGTGTGATTCACCAACTCGCCGTAATACTGTTAAAAAGGCAATCAAAACAACCGAATGCTGGAAACAGAGAAACATAAAACGCTTGTGCATTTCGGGAACGTAGCAACGTGGAACTATCACTTATCTTGCGATTTATTTGGATATAGTAAGATGTGAAGTGTGCACATCAACGGACGGACGTTAACCAAATGAAACACAATTTAAATCTAATGATGCTGTATAACAAAATTAAATTGTTCGCACTAAATAATCACATTTAATTCGTTTCATGTTATTTTTACTTTTATAACAAATATTCAATATATATGAACAAGTAAAATGCATATAGCATACATGTTTGTTTAGCAATTTCTACCGCGCCCGAGAAATAGGTCGGACACGTTTTTTATTGCCAAGCGTGGTCAAAATATTCCAAATGAATTGATCGTTTCCAATTATTCAAAGGGTAATGGAGAACAACCCAACACAAGTCAATTAACATCATTTAAAAACAACAACATTTGGTCGTTTAATATTCGAGGACCCCTAAGTCTATAGATTGATACATCACATATAACGTCTCTATTTTTAGAATTCTATAAATACACTTCATCAACACGCGTGAAAAAGAAGTAAATATTATTTGATTGTTGAGACAAAAATATGCACATTCTAAAATTATATTATCACTTTTTTTCCCACACATATTCTGATTACAATTTACTCATTGAACGCAAACACATATTAATTTATCGCCGTCTAATTAAAAAACCAAACCGGAACAACTTGTTTTTCCGCATTAAGTCCCTTTCTCCTAAATAACGTGATGAGGTGAAGTAAAATTTCTATATGGGTGAAGTGGCATTAGGTAGAATAGAATTAAGGCGTAAATGTTTAAATCAAATTTTCACCAATAACGCGTCAAAATTAGAAAGACATTTTTATTTTCCTAAAAATGTCCAATTATAAATTGTGTTAATAGCTCATTTTGATTTGAGACGTAGTTGTTTTAAAGAAGTTAGAAAATTTCACCATAGTACTGGTTTTTGATACACTTCGCCCTATGGTCACGATTACATTTATATATATATATATATATATATATATATATATATATATGTGGAACATGTTCTTTATGGAGACCAGTTGTATTATTTTTACAGCATTAAGGAGACCGCTGGATTAGGTGGACATTTTTTGGTCCCCTTAATATTTAGCGTCCTCATAAATCAGCCTCAATTTGTAATTTCGAATTTTCAAGCATACCATCGTTAATCACTAACAATTATTGGGCAAACAATTTGTTTTCTGTTTTCTTTTATTGATTTAAATAGTGATAATACGCTTTTTAATTTTAACCCCTGTATATTTTTACATGGCATATTAATTGCATTATGTAGCCCGCAATTAATACGCATGCAAAGTTTAAATGCCACTATATATAATTATTTTTTCTTTATTTTTTCAATATTGTTTACCGAATCCAAGATGGCGCTTGGCCTAACGTTCGGCAAACGTATGGTAAGTTTTTGTTTCAACATTAAGATTAAGAATAACTATTTATTAATTAATTATATTTGTGTGTTTAAAGCAAATTAAATACTTGCGTGTTAAAGTTAGAAAGAAGTAATTTTTTGCGATGTTTTCACGGCCATTCCAATGACTTCAGTCAGAGTGGGTGGGGAGCTGTTGTTGTCAAGGTCGAATTTAATTCTCTGGTTATTTTCATGTTGCAGTTTTTTATAATAATTATTTTTGTAACTGTAAAAAATGCTATTGTATTGAATATATTTATTGAACCATATCGAAAAGTTTCATATTGGTTAAAGAGGTTTTCATGACTTCTTCCTCAGAAAAACCATAAATGCACAATGCCAAATGGACGTTTCGCTCCAAAACATGTTTCATCCTGAGACATTTTGCTTGAGTACATTTCACCCTAAAGTTTTATTGTTAGTGTCCTTTTTAATTATACATATTATTACATATACCCTATAACTTACTATTTCTTTTGTATTAATGTCTTGTAATTTAGTCTACTGATTAAGGACCAATAACTAAAGGAAAATATCGTAGATTCTTATCAATTTCGTGGTTCCTATCGATTGTTAAAGAAAATTACAGTGTGGTTACAGGTTTGCATTTGAATGACGTATGCAACCCAAAACACCATGCCTGTTTAATTGACTACCCCACACAGGGCCTTCCCCAGGATGTTTTTCAGGCGCTCCGGTCCCAAAAGGGGTGGGTTAGAGAGGTCTATCCCCTCCGTACCTCGAACATTTTTCTTGCGGAACATGTCAATTGACGTTATCTGGTGCGTTTTAGCTCTTAAATGTAAGGCTAACATGTTTTAAATTTTGTGTAAACCTTTTAACGAAATTAAATCAACGAAACATCACCGTTTAAACGGTATACCTCTAGTCTTTTAAAAGTAAAAGTATAATTGTTGTTGCGAAACTGAAAGTAATAATTTTTTTCTGATGTATCATATTCGCACAGTGACGTCATGTTCAAACCCACTATCCTCGTTATTCTCGAATTTTTAGGTTACACTCGATCTACTTACAGAGCATCTTTTTTTGATTAATCATGTTCATATGGGCATGTGTTTAGTGTTATAACTATGTTTTAATCGTTACAAATGTTGAACTTAGTACTGATTAAATAATTGGTGAATTGTAAAGATCTTGATTAAAATAAATGTATATTATACATGCTTCTTGCATAAACGGTTGGAAAATTTCCTCGTGCACGTCGTGCCTATGCGTATCAAATGTTAAGTCGGTACATGCACGCTTTCCATGCGTGGAGCGTGACGTCGTGGTTGTCAGCAGATATTTTGCGCTCTTTTGTAGAAAACACGGGTTTTACATGGCATACATGTACACCAACAGTACAGTTTGTGTTTACGAAACTACAACTGTAACACTGATAGGCTTTTCCGATTACGATTTCATATTTTTGACTGATATTTGGCAGTTTGTAAATTCATCAAATAAATAAGTGTGGACATTATAAAATAGACATTGGGTGAGCAATTGCTTTACGGTCGATAATACGCTTTGATGCGCGTATTAGGTTGTTTGTGTGTGGATACATGGCTATTGTGCCGATTGGTCAATCATAATGTCATTCCTAAGCAAACATAAACTGAGCGTTTCTATTGGCTTACATTGATTTCACTGCATGATGAAACTCCGCCTACAGGGCAGTGCTTCACGGTAATTTATTGCGGTTTAGGAAGGTTACTGGAGCTTTCGGCGAAACACCGTTTCGGTGAAAAGGTTTCTGTAGTAGTTGAGCGGTGGTTTCGCGAAGTGATATCTCAAGTGTTAACAAACTTTATTGTGTACAGACCAATTATCGACCATAGTTAATTGCCCAAATTAACAATTTCATAAGAAATTAAGAACATTTAACGCGTTTGAAAACATGTAATAATGATTTTATTGATAATCAGCACATGCATATTATAGAATATAAACAATTTAATTTTATGATTGCAAAAGAATTGCACAGTTTCAAACATAATTTTGTGACATTATTATTGTTATTGTTATTATTATTATAATTATTATTATTAAAATTATTTAATAAATTTTTTTACAAAATAATAACTTAATTTTATATACATATTTGCATTTACATAACATACAAACAGGCAAGATTTACAAATGTATATATTCAATGAATATTGTTAACAATGTCACAGTTAATAAGGTATGGATCCCGTACAGTCTAAAAGACGTCGTTATTTCTGCTAGTAGCAGCCTAATAACACAAATAACTCTGTGCTACTAGCTAAAGTCAAGCCAAGTGTACATAATAATAAGTGCGAAAACAAGCTTATTAAAAATGTGTCTGTCGTGCTAACAACCTATGCTGGCGATCAATTCACACCTTTTTTGTAATTAGTGAGAGGTGTTATCTACTGTTAATCACTTTCGCCGAACTGGTTTAACACTTACTATTTATAATCAATTCGCGGAAACAGGGTTTCGCCGAAGCCACTATAATTCCTTAGGAATAAATGTAAATTGTTAAAATTTTCGACGAAGTGACACTCGCTTCGACCATTCACAACTTGATTCAGTGGGTGTATATGTTTCTCGATTGACGTTAGAGATTAGCTTTCACAGCAGGAATTTGTCGGTCTGCTGCAGTCAACACACCTAATTAATTCATAAAATATACGTGCCCCGGGCGATGTTTATAAGCGCAACAGCAATTTTAGGCGCCCCGGTTATGTTCAAGTTAAAATTTAAGCGCCCCTGCACCGGGGTGCTTAAACGACCTGGGGAAGGCCCTGGCTCATAGAGCGGGATTTGTGTTGGGAATACCCAATGAAGCTATTTTTAGAACAGCCAATCATAAACCACGAAATCAATAGGAAAGCATCTAGGCGATTTTGATGTTTAAGGTCATGATGTTAAAGGCCAGTTTATTTGTAAACAATCTTAACAATGGATTTATTTCGTAAATTTTGTTCAAAACATGTGTAACTTGATTTAGTTTGTTTTAAAATATATATATATGATTATAAGTATCAAACATCCGTGCGCATGCACATATTTTGAAGATAAGAACCACAAATTCATAGGAACGTAGCATACCAGATAAATATCTAGATTTGTCATTTATTTTAATATGCATTTTCATGATTTGAAACTACTGAATCACGATCAGTGCTTCTTCTTTCGATTTCAATACCATATAACATGCCAGTTGTTAAACTCAAAGGTACCTGTTCACAGATTCCCGTTCCCCCCTCCTCCGGACATTGTTTTTGACACACCCAGACATAAGCCCGCTCATAATTTTGATTGACGGACAAAAGCCCGCTCAACATAAATATATGTATATATATGTAAATTCTTTAATTATAATTATTAATTATCACCCACACTTAGTCGGTAATTAATTGTGATTACTGTGAAGCCATGATGTTGTTGTCATTAATTATAAAATTAAGTAGCAAGTATTTGGTATATAAGAGGTATTGTAGTAGTTATGTGACCACCAGAAACGAAACAAATTAAAACGTGCTGTAATTAGGCGTAAATTTTGTATGTTAAAGTGACCTCTACAAAATATAAATCTATAAATCTACCTATGTATGTTATATATCCTGTGTTCATCAAATACAAAACAACACCTTCTTTAGGTTAATGCTTTCTATACTCTTTCCTTCTTGTTCACATATATGATGTTAAACATTTCTACATGTATATTTATACATATATATTTTGGTATACTTTTCTTTTCTATGTATATTGTTGCCTTGAATGAATAATGTTTGAATTGATAATATGTATGACCCGTAATGTTGTGCTTGAATAAGTTGTATTGTACAAATATCGATTGAAATAAAATTTGTGCGAATAAAAATACCTGAAAAAGAAATATTTTTTATCTGACGGGCCTCTTATTTTACATCTATATTCGATCAGGTGATTCGTACTTGTAAAAACATTCATTGGATAATTTTAATATGTGCTCAGTTTTTTACCCGTGGTAAGCATGTGTAGTCCGTTTTTTTCTGAACTGTCAAACTATGAATAATTTCACGGTGGTTGAATGCGTTATTTATGTCCTTGGCCAGCATTCGTGATTTTCCAATCGAGTGCTTCGTGTTTCGAGTAGAAAATATTACATTTGATATTTGAACCAACGAAGCAATAATTTCTGCCTAACCAATATTGGAGAGAAAATGGCTAAGTGGTATAATGCTCGTCACGTCAAACTAGCTTTTGCTGGTTCGTGTCCCGTCAGTAAAAAAAATAATATCTTTAGCAAAGAAGTAATATTGTAAATGTTAAATGGCATTTTTTAAATAACAGACTTATATTTACATATATTTGTTATTATCTCCTGTTCTTTTCTCTATTTTCTATCTTTACTTTTTTATTATGTTTTAATGTTCTAAATAATTGAAAACATAACAATTTAAAAACAAAATCCGATAAGCGCTTCTTCGTCTTCGTCTGGCCTATGTACATTGTACAATAATAAAAATCTTGCGTTAAATAATAATATACAAAGTATAACTCTCTTGGATTCGAGCCCGGTTCGCTCGGTTAATAACCGATGTACGTTGTCTTTAAACCACTCGGCCATTTCGACTGATGGTCAGTGCAGAACTGCTGATGTTAATAATCCTGTATTTTGCATATCATAAAAGGCCTATAAATACCCGTAAAAACGACGGAAAACTGCGATGAAAGTCAAATTCTAAGAATAACACATTCAACCACCGTGAAATTATTCATGTTTTGACAGTTCAGAAAAAACGGATTATGTATGTAGCCAACTAGACGTTTTAATTGGACAGCTAACATAGGCCAGTGCATTAATTGAGTTTTGGTGATTTATACGAATGGCATTTGGGTAAGTGACTTTATTTTTTTAATATAAATTCTTGATATTATATAAGGCAATATAGGTATAAATTGTTGCTTGGTTTTTCAGTTGATTGTTTCCGACAAAGATAAATTTAAACATTCATTGTTGAATTTTAGTTTGAACTAGTCTCGCTGTTTTGTTAAGAAATATCGTTAGTTATTGCATTTTTATTTAGGAATATTTTTTTATGCGGACACTTGTATAGCCTTTTGGTATATTCATAAATAGTTTGTACATAACCATGTGTGCTTTATTTATGTATACTATATGTGTTTAAGTAGAGCTGTGTATAAGGGTAAATTAATTTAAACTTAATAATACATAGTATTCAATATATTTAGTTTAAACATTACATTGATGTTTATACTCGTTTAGAAAGTAGTAATGGCATTGCATCTAATATGTTATCACTGCATACGACAGCCTGTTAAAGCCGCGTATGTATTAAGTGCAACATGTACATTGTATATGTTTTAGCCGTTTCAACTTGGTGATTCGTCGAGCATGATAGACGACGGGTCGAGAACGTATCGATAGCGTTACGCCAGTGCTACAAGAGCAACGTTAGGGAGTCATACTCGTTGACACAGTCTACGTCAACTCGTGTATCTGTGGTCGGGCATAGGGACTCGACTAGGAAGCCGCTTAGCACCGGTACTTGGCCGGTCACGTTAATCTACGCCGAATCTTCACTTTCGGGCTTGGTACTCTCGTAGTTTCCGGGTTTGTTTCATTCTCGGACCGATACTTCCTTTCAAAGCGTAGTTCAGCTCGGACTGACGCTTCATTTCCGGGCGTATTTTTGCTCGGACCGATACTGCATTTCCGGGCTTGGTTCAGATCAGGTCAATTCTTCCCTAGTGAGTTTGTGTCCGGGTATACGGCTCGGAATACTACAGTCATTGACGGCTTGACATCTGGTCTGGTAGTGACTACTACTACTTTTACTATTTTACACAGCAACATCTACATATCACCGTTGGAGACACCGAACTGTTATTGATAAGTGGCCACTAACTATATATCATCGTAAATTCATTTATACTTATTCATATATCATTGTAAATATTTTGTAAATACATTTTGTTAATAGTATTCTTGTTTGTATATTGGTTCTTATTAAGTTATTGTCCTTGGTTGTCATCCCTCGTCCATTCTGATCGTTACAGTTACGAATTTATGGATAGGAAACAACGACCAGTAATTGACATTTATTTGATCTTTGAACTTGAATTGTGACCTTGACCTTTGATAAACAAACATGGTTCATAAACGCAATACATGAGTGACGTAATATATATACATAAAACGGACAAAGACGACAGAAACCAGTTTTCGCTGGACTCACAGGATTGTTCAGTGTTGTGTTTTTTTTCATTTCGGTATTATTAGATCTACTTTGTGAAGAAGAAAAGTCGAGCTATTGTCGTCGCCCTGTCGTCTGCGTCATCGCATGCGTTAGTTAAGTTTTTCGGCTAAGTTTTTGGGTTAAGTTTTTCAGTTCAGTTTTTTTGTCAGAGTCCATTTCTCAAAATACCATCAAAGGTATCCGCTGGAAACTTCAATACTTGTTCATTAACAAAAAGGGGACGACGATATAACAAGGCAGGTACCCTTGCTATCTTTTCAATAACTATCAAAGACATTAAATTTAAAATCAAGATACTTGTTCATTGTGCTGACCCAATTCTGCAGACAAGAGGAGGTAACTCTTTAAAAACAAATTGAGTTATTACCCTTTTCAACTTAACATTTTCCGTTTAGGTCAAATTTCTTAAGACCTATCTGAGGCATTTATTTGAAACTCAAATTACTTGATTACAGTGATGAACTTATTCTGCAGACAAAACGAGATAACACTATTAAGCCTTTTGCTTTAGTTATTGCCATTTTTCTCAACTTGAGATTTTTGCTTTAGTTAATTTCAAAATGCCATTTTAGCGAGCCGACTAAAAGTATAGTGCCCGGAGCCAGCGGGCACTCTTCGATGTGGGTGACCGCTCAGCTCTTGTTGCGTGTAACCTCATTTATTAGTAGTCAATTTCGCAACGCAAATATTTTGCAAGCTGTGAAAGATGTATGGATCTGGTTTTGGATAAATACGTTTTACTCACACTAGAGTTGTGAGTTATTCCCTAATCAAAATTGTTCCAATAACAAACACAAAACCACAACAGGAAACAACGTTTGTTATTGACAGCAAATACACTATACAAATAATTTCAATTGTAGATTGTAGTCGGTAATCCCGGTTGGACACTTGTTTTGTCTGCTTCCTGTGCACTGTCACTGCGTTTGTCTGTACCGAAGTCATCCAAAACTGAAACGACACTAATAAAACAAATTACACGCCACGAAACAAATATAATACCTCAATATTTATTTGTTTGATAATTGGAAAGAACCATACGGACAATAAATATGTTCACTGATAATACTCTTTCCAGATTTTAGGAAATTGAACGGTAACTAGGTTACCTAAATATTGCGATGCATATTCTAAACACACACATTTAATACTTGTCTTACAACCAATCAAAGTTTATGTACCAAGCCAAAATCAGCACTTTCACGTGCTTAAAACGCACCAAAGGGGATAACAGGTAGAACTACTTTCGCACCAAAAATAGTACCGAAACATTTTGTAAAGCGTGAATTATTTTATGCAGGGCTGTATTTACAGCATCGGTCCAACGGGAGAGAGCAGCAGGATTAATCCCACGTTTAAACACTTATCTGAATTTGTGCACTGTCTGAGCGCACATAACATTTTATTTTAAGTGGTTCCAGTCAATAATGGTCTTTGGCAAAAAAAAGCGCTTTTAAATGTTCTACACTGCACCTTAAACTGTTTAAAACACTTTGTGTTATTCAGAGTCTGTCTATCAACGTTATTTTTTGAGTAGTTTTTATACGTTTTAGCAATAATTTTGCGTTTGGTACGGACAGGATTAAGAAAGTCATGAAAGGTAAGGTCGGCATCAGCCCCTCAACCACATTGAATAAGAAGAGAATTCTTATTCAGTCTATTGATCTTTCTTCGATCTTGCAGAGGAGGAAGTGTTATCTCCTGCAGCATATTGGTGACACATCCCGGTTGACGAAAACGGTAGTCTCCTGCGATGAATCTTGCTGCTTGTCTCTGTACTTTTTTGAGTCTGTCATGGTCCGTTTTTAGATGCGAGTCCCATATGATGAAACTATATTCTAGCGTTTATCTGACTAAGGCCAGGGAGGTGAGTGTGCGACAAGACGTTTGACAGTGTTTCAGATTACGCTTTAGTTAACCAAGAGTTGATCTGGAATTTTTGGCTATGTTGTTTTCAAATGTGCTCCAAATTTGAAGTCTTCAGATATTCGTACTCCCATACTAGTATTAGGATTGTCTGGTACTTCTCGGAGCATCAAGTTGATAGAAGTCGGACGATCCTTGGTTAATATTCAAGACATAGCACTTTTTGGAATTAAACCTAATTCCCAATGTATTTGCCCATCCCTCAAGTTGCTGTAGGTCTTGTTCGAGCGCTACTTGGTCGTCGATGTCTCTGATGACGAGGTACAGGAGCAGTCATCTGCAAACGGACGGACTGTGGACCTGACGGATTCCGGCAAGTCTTTGATTTTGCAAAGGAAAAGTAATGGGAAAACGACGTAGCGTTGGGGGACGCCAGAGTCAACTGTGGCTGCTTCAGACTCCTTTCCATCCACCACAACGTTCATGCGACGGTTTGTGAAAAAGTCATTTAGCCAGTTGTTAAGATGTCCATTACTACAATATAGACTCATCTTGTGGAGCATTACTTATGAGGCACTGTATCCAAGGCCTTTGAAAAAACAAACAGTTAAACGATATCGATCTTAGAACATGTATCTTGTTTCCGTAGAAGGTCATGCATAGTTGTTACTGTGTCTTATAGGAGTAGCCGCTTCGGAATCCATAGTTAAATCCAACGGCCACCGGAGAAACTTTGCGAAACCGAAAATTCGCAAACTGAAGTCGATTTTTCTTTCAGATATTACAATTTTACATAGAGTGTGGGTTAAAGTGTTTAATTGTGATCGATAATTGATGTTTTTCACATAAAAAATGCATTTCTTTCATTATGAAATTACTGTTCAAAATTGGTTTTCCCACGGGTTTTTTAATTTTCCTGCGGGGTTTTCATTTTCCCATGGGATTTTTTTTTCCACGAGATTTGTTCACACTTTTTTCAAATATGCTTTTGATGCATATATATGCGCATTAAGCTTTGTTTAACTGTTTGCACTAATTCTCGTTTGAAAATTATGATTAGTAAAAAAAAATCCCACTTTTTAAATGGGAACAAAATTCAGAGGGAAAACAAGCATTTTTATTGGAAAAAAAAATATAAGAAATATCTTGGGCTTGTTAAAACATTGCATTATTTAATATTCTGAGTATTTTTATAAGATTTTTGTCTTTATTTTTTAATTTTTAATTTTCCCATTGGATTATTTCACAATTTTGAAAGTGGGCAATTTTTCCCATTTCCGAAAGTGAGAAAATTTGCCCACTTTTCAAACGGGATTTTTTTTTTCGAAGGAAAATGTCTATTTCTTGAGTTAAAATCAACGTAATGTATATTTGATTAACTTGTGACATTCAGTGTTTTAATTAACAGAATTCCATTGTTTAAGGCATGAAATATAGAGCAGAACCTGTGATACGTCGGTCGAATGTAGACAACTGCGTTTGACCGATTCTGTACATATTGTTTCAGCTAGTTACAATATTAAAGTGTTAATACAATTAATGCATCTTATGCTTAATTCGAACGTCCATTCGTTGTTGTACACTGTACACATGTCAAATTTAAGTCAGGTTATCTTAAAACTGTAGAAAAAGATTTAAAATATACGCATCACGATAGACAAACTACAATAGAAAGTGCTCTTTCCCACGTTTTTTTTTTAATGTAAATCTTACCACGGAAATATATTAAAACAAATCAATGGATTTGTTATCTAACCTTGAAGAAACTCAAATAATTTACATCCAAATATAAAATGTATAACAACAATTTTCTTAACGAATACAATGCACAGAAATATAATCCAACCGCATCCATATTACGGCACTCGTACAATTACAGCCAACATAATCGTAACAGGAACCTGACATCACATTTGACAGTATGAGCTGTAACGTATCGAACGGTTGTCTGCGACACTTCAAAGGCCTTTGTCCGGTGAAGATCAAACACAACATGATTAAAAGCAATTTGCCACTTATCAAAATAGTTGGTCAGCGTTCTGTTTATAGAAATACTAGGGCGTTACGATTGTGCTAAGTAATCAAAATGTAAAAATACAAACAATAGTTAGAACCATTGAACACTTTTCGGCTGTTGATGTATATATTGACATTTCCCACTGAATATTTAAAAATTATTTTAGGAATATATAAATCGTTTGATATGCTTTTTTCATATTGATGTTTCCTTTAGTATTTACCCGGGTTACTCATATAGGAAACATCAATAATCGTTTCAGTAAATTTGGAAACTTAAATTAATTAGTAATCGTCATATTTCTCGCATCTCCCGAATCAATGTTAAAAGCAATATTACCGCATACGCAATTCATGATTGTATGGAAGCGTCCTGGTGCCAGGTGTAAAAAAAGAAGAGAATACTCAATATTAGAATATCTCCTAATTAGGACTTTTGATCTGGTAATTACGACTTTTTATCTGGTTATTACGACTTAGTGCCTCATAATTACGACTTTATCTCTCGTAATTACGACTTAGTTTCTCGTACATATGACGTAGTATATCGTGATTACGACTTTTTATCTCGTAATAACGACATAGTATATCGTAATTACTACATAGTATCTCGTAATTGCGACTTAACATCTCGTAATTACGAGATAATAAGCCGTAATTACGACTTAAGAGATGGCGCATAAGCCAAGTGTGATATAAGCAGGTTATTGTAGCTTGAAATAGTACTAATAGTACACTTTACGCCTGTCTGTCTGTCTTTATTTAATAAAGATGTTTTCATATTGTTAGTATTACTTACCTTCTTCTTCTTCTTCTTCTTCTTCTTTTAATTATTATAAGTAGTGGTAGTCGCAGAAGTAGTAGTAGTAGAAGTTTTAGTAGTAGAAGTAGTAGCAGTAGTAGTAGTAATAGTAGTAGCAGTAGTAGTAGTAGTAGTAGTAGTAGTAGTGGTAGTAGTAGTAGTAGCAGTAGTAGTAGGAGGAGGAGGAGGAGGAGGAGGAGGAGGAGGAGGAGGAGGAGGAGAAGAAGAAGAAGAAGAAAAAGAAAAAGAAGAAGAACTGTCACTGCTGCTAATATGTAAGCCATTCATTGAAAGAAGGGAAAGATCTTGGATCAGATAAGGTACAGGGTGCTGCTAAAAAGGGGCAGGGGTAAATCTTAACCAGTTCTTTGAAAATTTCTAGTAATATGGTGCATCCAGGTATTTTATCAGTTTATTACTTATTCATGTAATTAAGGTTTTAGGCCTTTACTCTGATTTTGTCATTGAATACTCGCAAAAATATATGATATTTCTAAAGATATTCATATGTTGACCTGCCCAGATGGGAAGCAGGGAGGAACCAAAACGGGGCAGGATATGCACCCTGCTTTTTTGGTCTGCATCATTTACGGCAAGCCATCATAGAATTTCGGAATAATTAAAGCTCACTTCGAACAACGATCGAATGTGAAGGTTCATAACAATTCGACTGATGAAAGTGAGGTCACGATACTATTACAATCTATGAAATACAGCTTCTCTCACATTTGGCTTTACGAGATAAAAAGTCATGATTACGAGATATTATGTCGTAATTACGAGATACCAAGTCGTTATTACGACATAAAAAGTCGTAATTACTAGATGAAAAGTAATAATTACAAGATACTAAGTCGTAATTTCGACTTACTAAGTCGTAATTACGAGATACTAAGTCGTTATTACGAGATAAGTTTGTTAATATTGATTCATTTTTATTATTACACTTGGAACCAGGACGCTTCCATATCATAGGCCTACATGTTTTCATATTCATAATGGAAATACTATCACAATATGAAAACAATTAACGCATTTCAACCGATTTGGCATAAACATATTGCTATCCCAGTTACTGAATGCATTAATCCATTAAACAATATTAAGGACATTAGTCTTATTTTAGTATTTAAAGCTATTCATCGAGTTAAGAAACATACCAAAGATGAACAGCACAATAAATGTTCAGTATTTTCAATAACGCCACGATTTTCGAAAGACATCAAGCACAACTACGTTTCATAAATGTAATGGATTTCCAAATATATGTACTTAGACGTCAGAATATGTGTTTTTAATCCCGCTTTTCTTAGACTAGTAAACGAATTACCAAATATAATAGAGACAGTCCGGTTACGTTTATTTTTTATACACAAAAACGAGCGTCTGTTCAGGTTTTAAAAACGTTCAAATAATTAAAACTTTAAATGCCAATATGCATTGCTTGACATAAGAAGTGTACCAGCTTGTTACGTACGAACGTAGAAACAAACAATGACTGAAGTTTGTTTAGAAAATTTATAACATCTGCCCTTCCGTAATGTGCAAGGTCAAGGAAGATGGAAATCTGCTCTCAAGGTGCCATTTGCCAATTCGTACGTTTAATAGACAACAAAACTAGTGAATATTTTATATAGTTTTAAAAATTTGGGTATAATATATACCGAGTCACATTTGAGCTATGATGGAATTACGATTAGTTTCCAATGGATTTGTAGGCATTTTCGGTGGGTGCCTTCAGGTGACATGCCTGCTGCCTGGTCATTTTGATGCATCGTCTGGGTGCCGGTTATATTTTAAGATTTGAATTAACTAAATATGTCTATATATCTGTCCGGCCTAAGATAATCCGCCGGATTCAGGCGGCGAGAACTTTCCTGGAAAATCGGCAGATCGCCGGCAGGACACCACTGGGCCGAGTAATAGCCTTATACGGTATCAAGAAAGTATCTACGATGTGTACGTACCGGACAATGCCTAGAAATTGGACATACCAGTCTCTCAACATAATAACATCGAGAACTCACCGCCTCGTCGTTTGCGTCTCAAGTTAACGAACACAATGCGTGTACTTATACATTTCAGCATATTTATATAGCCGAAAATGTATGAATGTGCGTTCCCATTAATCCGATACGACGTTATTCGTTTTATTTGGGAAAAAATATACTAATAGCGGATCTCCGTGCTGTCTCTACTTACGAACTCTCGCCGTCATCATCGATTCATTCGGAGAAGATCGATGCTCTGGGACTGGTTAAGGGAGCGGTTTTTTTAGCCTTCGGTGAATTTCGTAAGCGTCGGTATAATTTGCCGATAATAAATGGCTACCTCCGTACATGGTATAGGTTAATCTCCACTTAAAATTAAATCGTTGTTCGCGGAATATTCCAAATTATATTGAAATTTAATGACGTCATTTAGGTCGCTTGGCTGGTTGTATGGATCAATCATTTCTAACATTTAGTGGCTCTACCCCTCTTTCAAAAAAATCAACGGATTCCAAATCCGGGAATTTTGGCATATTCCGGAAAACTTTCACCCATGCATTTGGATGAGAAAAAAACACGGTCAAGCAATAGGTGAATACATTCAAAACTGCCACAAGATGTAGATCTACTTCCAATAAGAATGCAATTATTTACTCTGTCACGCACTGAAGTAGGGGTGATTAATCACTCCAGACGCCAGTATGCAACAGAAGTTCTTTTGCATTTCTTCAATTCATTGAAATATATCGAAAACTCAAGTTGCTACGCCAACCAAAAGCTAACAATAAATAAAATACTAAAAGCATCTTCTCAGCAAGCCTCGCGCTACCATGTTTCTCGGCCTGGCATGATAAACTCGATCGTTATCAATCACGCACATTCTATTCTCTATATACCTGTTGTCCAAAAGTCTTTACGTTACTTTCAAAAGAGCCAGTTATGCGATTTAAGCCTCGTTGAGGCGTTTAGGTACAGAAGTTCCAGTGTCTACATATGTGGTATCATTTTTATGTAAGTTGCAACTTAATCTATTGAACCATACTCGCATTTTTATACGCGATATTTACTCAAATATATATATATACAACTTTACAAAATGCAGATGTGTTTGCATTTTTTTTTTCATGAAAATCAGTTTGAATTCGAGACAATGAAGGTAGCTTAAGGAAAGGCAGATACATTTCCTGAATGTTTAGTGACACTCTCTTGGTAAGTAACTTCTCTTCACCATTTATAAAACTAACAAAAAGCAGTATTATATGCTCATTATGCACCTATCAATATTTTCCCCCAGGGGGGTGGGAGGGGGGGGGGGCGGCGGGCATATATGGGACTTGAGACTGAAAGCATTTCCCGGTAGGCGGGAATATGACACGCCGAATGATTCCGGGTCCCGAGAATTCTACTTTTTTCGTATGTTAGGTTCTGGTTATATTGCCCCCCGGACCATTTAATACAACTATTCAGCATCACCCATTGAGGGGGTTAAGACAAAAAGGCTTGGCTCTAGGGTGGGGAATGAGACCCCCCAAAGTACAATAAGCCTAATTCCCCTGGGATTGTCCCCCGTCCCCCCCTGGGGGAAAATTTTGATAGGTGCATTACTAAATCAAAATCATGACACTTGTTGAATATATTCTTTGACCGAAGTCGTCTTTCTTACAAAATATTTGGGTACACTATTTGGACTGATATTCTAAACTGTACAATGTCTTTTTCGAGAAAAACTACGCACGTGTTTTCACAAAAGTAAACATTTTGATTAGTTAAAATATGCACTTGCTTTATAACATAATTATATATTTTATTTCATATTCAGTTAACAGTAGAACACTTCATACACACAAGTTTTATTCGATTTATTCAAAACATATGTATACATAGTTTTTGCCGATTGGTGTGATTTATTTCATGAATTATAATCCAAGGAATGTTTAAACACGTCTAAGGATATCTTGAATGCTGCCACTGTCTGACGGTATCTCATCGCTGAACGTGTACCTGGAGCAGTCATCAGGCGGGTTGATCTCCGCGTACAGGTGACAGTATTTCTGGCTGCCATCTGGAGAACAGCATTGGTTGTAGCCCGTCTCGAGCAAATCGGCAATGGTTTTGTTATCAAATTCTGCTGCTACTGCACCAGGGAAATGGGTTTGTAGTTTGCTGAACCTGAAAAGTTGACGATAAATAGGTGACATTTATTAAATGGTTAGTATAAAAGTAAATAAAACATCCACTATATCAGCAGTTGAAAGACGCTAGGGTTAAGTGATATATAGGTTATACACAACAGTTTATCATAACAATAATAGAAATGTGTTGAATTAGCACTTTAATTGTTTCCTCGCGAGTCATCAACTAATCATCTTAACATGAAATGGAAACTCGAAATTGAATTCCATATAATATACGTTTAATGTCATTTCGACTGAATTAATTAAGCGTTTTGCTTAATTATTGCAAATATACCACACACTACTAACATTTGTTATGCTAAGTCTCGCAGAACCAATTTTTACTTTGGTTTGAATAAGATCAAAACGCATTTAAAACAATCTTCTAGCTCTTACTACAACGAGTGTTAATCGACAAACTCCAGTATCGCGAAAACTCACATGTAGCAGCATCTCTGCTTAATACCGTAGGCACTGAAGAACCAGGACTCGTAACACGTCGTGTGGGTGAACTTGGTGCCTATCCCGGGTAGTATGGAGTCATTGCGGGTAAACGTGTAGTCCTGAAATATTTTATATTCAATTTAGCTACATCGTTTTTACAACACGATATAATTAAAATGTTGCTTTCTAAAAACTAATTATTTAAAAAAGACACTTTCAATCATATACAATTTCTTTCTTTATGCACTAACGTGCCACTGTCATATTGTTTAAAAACAATTGGCACAATTATCCATACAATCGCAACTGCTTAACACTGTTCAATTATGCTGATACAATTTTACGAATCAGCTAGGCTAGACTTACCTCCATCATAATCACTTCCTGACAAGGACAGGGCAGTGCATACACAAGCTGCTGCTGAATCCAGGACTTAAGACCGTCATTGTGCTGATCGTAGAACTGTTGACAGCGGATCTCATTCCACATTGACTCAGAAATAAGTGTTACATTATACAGCCATCGTCCAGGGAAATCTGTAATAAAAATATTATTAACAATTGATTTTCGAAGTCCACTCCTATTCTATCAATTGTTTTCTGTTATAATATATAGTATTATACTACATTGCATTAAAATGCATCACATTACATTGCATTGAATTGTATCATGTTGTATTGCGTTGCTTTCTGCATGTTTATTTTGCACACTGTGTAGTATCGTATTGTATTGTATTTATTGTATTATAATGTACTGTACTGTACAATTTTACACTGTATTGTATTGAAATGTATTAAATTTTACAGCACTGTAATGTACCGTACCGTATCGTACAGGATAATAACGTATCAAATAGCATTTAATTGCCGTTCAATTATTGTATTGATTTCAAGTACTATATTATATTACCTGGGTTAACATTTGAATTCTGGTTTAGAAGAGTAAAGTTGCGTCTGTGTGACAATACTGTGCCAGCGTAGTCCAGATGTGTGTAACCACTAGCAACCGGTACTTCCGGTAATGGTCGGATACTGAACTGTTCTCGGTCGTAGTTGAACATAATGTACGTGTACTTGCCGTCAGACACCAGAATAACTTGCATCGACAGGTTCTGAAAGATCAGCGATCTTTGAGTTTTGATTCAAATTTCAACACGATTTGATTGGAGATGAAAATATACAATGCATTGATTAGAATGTTTGTACCTGGTGTTTAACGAGTTCATATCCGGGTTCATAGGGCGAGTGAACAGTCACGTGCTTCCAGGTGGCGACCAAGGCGACACTGACAATGAACTCGGTCTGGTTGTTGTATCGGCGAATGAGGTCCTGGATCTTGTCCACCTCAGCTTTGTCTTGCTGCTGGTCCGGGAATACGTGGATCCATAGTCCTCCATCTCTTATATTTTTGCTATCAATGTTGGTCCATAATGGAGCGATAACGATGTGCTTCTGTACAGCATCTATCCATTCGCTGACATTTTCTCCTCCATACTGATTGTACAATGGTTGGAAATCTAGTGATATGAAACCGTTCATGCTTGGCTGGAACAAACATGTAAAATAGATTACATTACTTACCAGATTATAGTCGAGTTAAACGTGACTTTAGGATTGTTTTTTACTTCCAAACAGTGACGGTTTAAACATCAATGCTTTACTCACGTGTGTTTTGTGTTTGTTATGTGTTTTTGGGATGTCCTGTGTATTTGTTTTTGGCAATTGGTCACTTGCCATAAATTAAGGACCTCGGGCTGCTAATAAGAGTTATCTCCTGCTGTCGCAACTGGAGTTTCGCTTAGTTTATATTGTAAAATTACACCTTTTAAAACAAACCCATTTGATTTAAATAGCCGTTATTTGTATTTATACTCATGAGGGTAAGCTGCTTTCCTATTTTCCAATAATTTGACCTCTCATGAATTTCTTAATTATTTATAAACCGAAACTTAACTGTAATACGACACTAGAGTTATATAATATTACATAAATGATCCGTCTTGGTAATGATGACGTCATATAAGTTTGCCAATATAATGCACCAAATTCAGAAACGTACTCTGATCCATCTGATATATTCTCCGAAGTACGGAAGTCTTCCCGAGATGGGGTAGGCTTTAATAATCTCGTTGTCTATATCTGTGTATTTGTCTCCAGTTGAATTGAACTCCAGCAGAACAGGCTCTGTTGGAAATTGTAAGGCATTCAACAACATTTTCATTTGTTTACATCAGCCGTATTACTCAATATCACTGGCATAAATACATGTACCAGTTATTAACAAAAAGTGTCAAAATTTGGGGCAAGGACAACGACTTATTTTGAACGGGACACATATGTTTATCAATGAAAAGGGCACGAGTATCATACAATATAATGATTATATCAAGACGTATGATAGAAAAATACTTAAATTCCAAAGTGTATTGTTATATATAAACGTTTTGCGTGTTAGATTTTACTTACTATAACAACCCAGATACGGGTTTCCTTGAGGGAACTGCTCTGTACACGCGCATTTGAATCCACCAAACGTGTTTGTACACTCTGCATTATGACCACAGGCAGATTGTAGACATTCATTGATATCTGGAATGATTATCAAATGAGACTGACCAGGGACTAACCTTCTATAACTGGTGATCATCCTTTATAAATAAAGAATTTGTCTTACAGCTACTTAGTAAGTCGTATATTGGTTTGAATGTCTTGTATTAACACGCACAACATATATCAGTGCTGCATTGCATAAGTAATCACTTTTCATATCTCCAAACTATCATACATTACGCATGACTGTTTTATTACCTATCTTATTTTAGTAAGTCTACCTCAATTACTTAAACATCGTAGCTTGTTATCACATCCCTAACAAATGCTTCTCCAACAATACTTTTGTTTTGTGCAAACGTGAATCGGTTATATTCTTACATAGATTTATATACTTATTGTTGAGAGTTTGACAAGATATATGCAACATGCTTACTGCAATAAATAAGCTGAGAGCTAAGGATATCAATAACTTGCGACATTATCTAACTACATCAATTTATAATATGAATTTGACAAACATTGAGTGATGAAACTCGCCCACAATAACCTACCGTTTTCACAGCTAGAGCCAGTAAATCCTTTGTTGCAAACACACACATATCCACCGTCGATGTTCACGCATACCCTTGTCTGGTTGAATGCATGTCGACAATAAAATTCACTACCAAATGAACACTCGTCTATGTCTATAAAACAGATGTGCAGAAAGTTAAAATACAATAGCAAGTGTGAATTTGTATTGAAATATCATCGTTGCGCTCTCTTCGATTCAAAATGCAAGTAAACAAATAAATGCATCTACGAGGGATGAACCTTTTATGACGTATGTCGATTCGGTAAATGCAGCTAAAGCCCTTAGATACGTCAGTAGGTGAACATCTAACAGACGACGCCGACACAGCTCTAGCTGTTCAAACACACAACACACAAAGGCTTACCAGTGCAGCGTTGTCCCCCGACACCATCCAGGTCTCTGTATCCAGCTTGACACACACACTTGAAGCTGCCGTCAGTGTTGGTACAGTTGGCGTTGTAGTGGCACGTCTTCCTGTTCTGGCACTCATCGATATCTGGTATAACAGATTTATGTAGTCATAGTGAATTTAACTAAATGTTATTTATCAATGACACGATTTGGCCTATATTAGTCTGTGTCCGGAGTGTTATTCTTCTTTATTTTACATGTATATAGAATATACATGTCTTCTCATGTCATTTCTTAGAAAAGAATTATTGTTTTTTGTCCATTTCGGGCAAATAAATAACTACGACAACTTGCCAAACTGTAATTAATCTAAAATGTAGTGTGTAGATATAATAGCCCAGAAAGCAACCCAATATGGGCCCAATATGGGCTATAGCTGGGCAAAAAATACAATATGGGCCCCATGTGGGTCACTAATGGTATTTGTTTGCCCATATCAAACCCCTACTAGAAAGCCCATGTGGGTCCCAGAAAGCAAGTCCATATGGGCATAATATGGGCTATAGCTGAGCAAAAAATACAATCTGGGCCCCATGTGGGTCCCATATGCAATATCTTGCCACTATAAAACCCAGATGGGTCCAAGTAAAGTAAACCCATTCGGGTCCCTACTAGAAAGCCCATATTGATCCCAGAAAGCAAGCCAATATGGGTCCAATATGAGATTAATTGGGCAAAAAATACAATACGGGTCCCATGCGGGTCCCAAATGATATTTTACCCATATCAGACATATACAGGGCCAAAAAAGGAAGCTCACGTGGGTCCCAGCAAGCCACCCCAGGTGGGCACGATATGGGTTTCACCTCGGCTATTATGCCTCATGGGCCCAGTGTGGGACACATATGCATAATCTTGCAACTATAAAACGCAGATGGGTCCAAGTAATGTAAACCCATGTGGGTCCCTACTAGAAAGCCTATATTGGGCCCAGAAAGCAAGGACATATGGGCCCAATATGGGTTATAGCTGGGCAAAAAATACAATATTGGCCCCATGTGGGTCCTAAATGATAGTTTTGCCCATATCAGACCCATATGGGTCCAATAAAGGAAGCACATGTGGGTCCACTGCAAGTAAGCCCATATAGGTCCAGGCAAGCCATCCCATGTGGGCACGGCTTTACCTGGGCAGATACACCAAATGGGTCCAGTGTGGGACCCATTTGCGTTATCTTGCCACTATAAAACCCAGGTGGATCCAAGTAATGTTAACCCACATGGGTCCCGGCTAGAAAGCCCATATGGATCCTAGAAAGCAAGTCAATATGGGAACAAAATGGGCTATAGCTGGGCAAATATACCATATGGGCCCCATGTAAATCACAAATAATATACCACATGTGACCCAGTACGCAAGCCCATATGAGTCCACTGCAAACAATCACATGTGGGCAAGATATGTGCTTTACGTGGGCAGATAAACTATATCGGCCCTGTATGGGACCCATATGTTTTGTCTGACCACTACAAAACCCATGTGGGCCCTAGTCCAGCAAACCCATATGGCTCACAAGAAGAAAGCCCATATCGACCCCAGTAAGCAAGGCCCCATATGGTTCAAGTATGGACTATATCTGGGCAAATATACCCCATATTGTTCTCACAAATATGTTTTGCCCATGTTCAGTTAGTATACTTTTAGTAATGGTTCTGGTCGTTTTATTTTTTCCTAATCACATATGATATTAAGCTGTGAAGACATCTAGAAAACATATTAGTTTAAGTCCAAATTGTATTCATTTATATTATACAATAATGTGTTTAATCGAAAAAACAAAGTATATATATTGCATAAAGATATCAACAATAACTAACTTTTACATTTTAAATGTCAGTAATAATGTGAATTTGTCTTACATCGAACACATCTCGAAGAGATATTTGTTTTCTGTATCTGCATTTTTAATATATGAAGTTGTTGATTGTCAAACATTTATTCAAATAACACCCTTTTTATCTTTGGAAATGATTACATTTCATCAGGACTTAAATAACCTTGATGCATTAATACATTTCAACATATACCCATTCATATACATAAAAGTAGGGCGAACGTACCCAGGACGAACGGGATATATCGCGAACGGAACAATGGGCGAAGATATTTACGGCGAACGAACCCTGATTCGTGAAAATTAAACAAGGAAACATGCTAGGCGGTTTTTATATTAAAACAGATAGTTAAGTTATTCCAAGTGTTAATAATATATATTATATTTACAAAGCATCTTAAATTTACGCTGTCACTTTTTCTAGTATTTTGAAAAGATTTTTTTTTTTAACCTGACTTGAATTTGTCACACAATTTCGCGAGATAAAACAGGAATTATTGCTATTGTGCAATAAAAATATTGCATTGCTGTAATTTTGATATTATTATAGGGACAATATCTCATTATTTGCTGCTTTGAAGGGTTGAAGAGAGAGCAACTAGGCAAATGAAACACATGTATAATCAAGTCCCACATACAATCCTTGTCCTTGGTCGGAATGCCAACTGCTTTTCAGCAACCATCCAAATCCAATACTGGGCATTTTGTCATATAATTAATACAATTGGAAAAACTGTAATGAACAAACAAGTTCCAATAATAGTTGTATATGTTAATACATATCCTTGCCTAATAAATATACCATTGCGATGTTTCTTGATTCGCATGCATATCATAGACATTATATTGCCAGACCTGGTCTCACGTAAAATATCAAATATTTTAGCGTCTATAATCAAAAGAAATGTTAACATCATTGTAGCATTTTCTCTGTTAACTTTTCAAAGGTATGGTTTAAACAGAAACTGTTTGGTGTTCTGCACATGAGGTTGGTGTAAAACGCTTGCGAATCACCATACAACTAACTAATCAAATTTGGTACTAGTATGTGTCTTTGTATTATTGCGAAATGCTTAACATTTTCAATTCCCAACACAAACAGCTGTTTAAATATGTATGTCTATAAAGGAGTATTTTGCAAACTGATATGGCTGTTGTTGTGTTGTTTTTTTTTAACTGAAAATTGTAGACCTGATGTTAAGTATAATTAACAATAAAGCACTTATAGTTTTACAAAAAAAAGTGTGTATTAAGTTCTCTTAATGTACATGTAAAGCAGCCGCAGAAAATTGGGGGTGAAATATGTGTTGTTGTTTCCTTCAGAAGCAGTCAAAGAAATTTGTCCGCTACAAGTCGAGGATTGCTACAATTAATAATTTAAAGGCGCTGGAAGGAAAGAATTGGAGTTTGAAGTATTAAAATAATGACCATATTGTTTTCACCTACCGAGATAATTAGGGGCATAAGTAAAATGTGTTAATGGTAAAGTTCATGGAAAAATACAACAGTGCAAGAACAACATTGCGGGCTTTCCAGAGATGAAAAGAAGTTCTGTCAATTCGTGATATTCACATATTGCATGTAGTGTTGTGCCAGACTGTGTGAACTCGGGATTACACAAATACTCTAGCTGTGCTACTATTTTGACCTTATTACTAATGATAATGCTTCCAGTAATTACTTGAATTTATTTACAGAAGAATGTGACTGCAAAAGAGAAAGCAAAAGAAGAAACATGTGACAATACAACATGTATGGAGAAGCTTCCACTCCAGTAGAGTTGCAAAATAGTAGTGATAAGTCTGATTTTTATATAAAAACATTTGTGAGATATCTAAATAATTTTCATCTGCCTGTAAATTACATAATCGACTATTCGAAGAATAGGTGAGCTTTCCTACTACCACTGGCGTCTGCATCCGCATCTGAATTTGGTTTAAGTTTTTATTCAAAAGTTTTTAACTGCAAAACTACATAAGTTATTCACTTGAAACTTGGAATATCCCTATGTCATCAACTCCAGTGTCATTGACAACATTCTGAATAACTGTTTTGTATTTTGACAGAGTTATTCCCTCTTTTTTGCATATATTTTTCTGGTTAAAGTTTATATCCACAAGATTTATAGTTTCAAATTAAATAAGTTATTCACTTGAAACTTCGGATGTACTTTTGTCATCGACACCAACGTCAAGAGCTATATTCCCCATAACTCAGTTTTGCATTTTGCATAAGTTATGCCCCTTTTTAAGTATTTTTTCAGATTAATATTTTTTACTCGAATGTCTAGTAAATTCCAAACTTCTTAGGTTCTACAATCCCCAAAACACTACATAAGATTTTCATTTGGAACTTGGAATAATTTTATGAAATAATTACCCCGCTACAAACTCAGTTTTGTATTTTAACAAATTTATGGCTTTTCAACTTTCCAAAATATGTACTAACTGAAATACTTCGAATATTCGAGCACGCTGTCCTCTGACAGCTCTTGTTTATATATTAGTCAGTGTAATTTTACTTTACCAGAATAATTAATAAATGCATTACAGTTATAAGTTGTTCCTTGTGGATAAATAAATACAAAATGTATATAAATTGTTACTGCTCTAAATACGATATCGAAATAACTATTTAAGCAGCTGCCTGTATAACTTCTTGCTAAGGACACAATATAAATGTGTGTTTCGGGCAACGTTCTCAACAAATGTTAGGTAGGGTCGAGATTGATTTTTATTTATGTACATTTTTTTTTCTTAAAGATACAATTCGGTCAAAAAACAGTGAACACAAACTAAAATCTGACAAATACGGGTTTCGTGGATAGCAATTATTGCTAAAAACTTTTGGGTCGGTTTTTTTTCGTTAGATAGGGTCGGGGTGCCCGAACACACACAAGTTTTTCTTTGCTTTTAAACGCAAGTGTAGTACTAACAAGAATCGACATTTTTAATGTTGTGTTTCTTCTAGTTGAGAATGTTTTGACTGTTTGTGTAATTCAAGATAATATTATTAAAATCATATATAATTATTTACATATGGGCAATAAAGTATTTTGGTAATAATTGTATATTGAACATGTTTTGGAAAATTGTAAGATTCATTTTTGTTTTACTAAAAATATTTAAATTTACATTCATGATTCAATACATACATTTAAATGTTTGCCTAATCAGCCCAAGATATTCTACTGTGCCAAAAATTTTTTTACATTTCGATGTTTAACTTGGCTTTTTCTGATAATAACAGGAATGGGTACTGACTTTTAACTGTTATTATTGTTGTCGTTGGTTTTTTAATTAAAGGGACCTGTTCACAGGTTAACGAATTGACAATTTTCAACTTTTTGTTACCGATTCCAAAAATGAAAGAACAGTGTATAGACGGGAGCAAAATAACAAACGTACTAAGAAAAATACTTTAAAAAAAAACGTTTCGTTTATGACTAATCATCAGTTGAAATTGATAACATGATGTTAAGTGTTTTATTATCAATACATTAATAACTAAAACCAACTTAAGCCTTTGATGATCTGGTCCAAATTATACTCCAAGTAATATGTAATTTGTTAATTGTTGGTTGTTGAACGGCTGTATCAGACAGACATGTGATTGTCAAAAATATATTGTTATTAGGACTACAGACTCGAAAGCTACTTGTGGCCTCGAACAACCTATATTTATATTGTCCTGTCCTTGAAGTTTGACAACCGTAGAATGTTACAGCCTCGCATGAACTACCTCTTTATAAGTGACAAATTATGAAGAGAATCATGCTTGGACTTTTTCAGTAAAGCTTTTATTTAGGTTTTCCCTTCAGGACCAATCTGTGTTGCAACCAATATGGGACCTATACAAATCCAGGTTGTACTTTCTGCGATGGGCGCATGTGGGTCTCCCATCAAGGTACCATTTGCCCATAAGGGTCCCATGTTAAGACCACATGTTTCCCATGGTAGACCCATATTGTAACCCATATGGGACCCACATAAATCCCGGTTGCACTTTCTGGGGTGGGGCCCATGTGGGTATCCCATCAAGGTCACATCTTTGTTTGTCCACAATGGCCCCACATAAATCCCGGTTGCACTTTCTGGGGTGGGTCCCATACGTTAGCGTACATGGGCCCATATGTACACCCTCAATGGGCCAATATGGGTCCAATCTGGGCTTGCTTGCTGGGAGTTTCTCGTTTGTTTAGATGAGTTTCATCATATGTGAAAGCCAAATACATTGATCAATTTTATTGAATCTTGTAAATTAAAATAGTTAGAGTAACGTTCATGGTACCTTTAAATTACCTTACTGTCCAAGTAAATAGAGATATGCTGAGTAGTTTGCATATACCAAACGCTGAAACCGCTGACGCAAGGATAAACTATACAATTAATGATTGATTACCAGAACATATTGGTGCTTCACCACTCCATTGACTATCGTCATTACAAATGATTGTTTTATCATCCTGTGTGTTGTACCCATTGTGGCAGGTATAGAGGGCCGATGCGTTGAAAGTCGTTATTGGTGCGTGAACTGTGGATAGATTCCCACTTGGAGGCGGACCGCAGTCTGTAGCAGCATAATATATTTATTAATTATGTAATTTTTGTTTAACATAAGTTATAATTACATTGCACAAGCATATTGAAAAATACCAGTTTTAATATTAGTATAATTCTTTTAAATACTGTATAGTTTTACACTTATCTTTTTCATTCAATTTATTGCATAAATTTGATGACCGACATTAGTTGTTGTAAACCATATTTATGTGACAATGTACAAAATGCTTTCCTGTATAGGTAATTTGACAAACTCTTAGGTGTACAGTTATACCACTTCCTGATTATGTAGATTCTTTTATCTGTGCTTAAAATCTAAATGTTAACGCATTTTGCAATACCTTTTCTTCCACAGCCATTTGAATCTTCCCATTGACCGGCTGAGGTGCACTGAATGTATTCAGAAGTAATGTTGTTGTTGTGTTCAGTCTGTAGTCTATATCCGTCTATACATTGAACTTGGACAGTGGACAAGTATGAGGTTCCATTCAAAAATACAACCGTGGCATTCATAGGATGAACTGAGTTTCCACAATCTATAAGCAAAAAAAGAAGACTTGAACCTCAAATATTAATAGTACATGTATTCTTTGGAAAATCAGTCGTCCAAAACTTCTGTATGAATAATACAAATAATTGTGATTTTGTGGGATAAGCATTTAATAGTATAACATGAGTGTAACCTATAACACGGCGGACTAGCTTTCTTCTGTTCTGTAGAACATTGTTCTATGTTCTTGTTATTAATATAATTGCACTAAGTTTATATTTTAAACTACAAGTATTATATTTGCAACTTTACAAACTTAATTTCACTTTACATACATAGCTATTTCTTTGGCTTGCCATGTTGTGTGGGTTTATGGTTGTCATTTATTTTTGTGTATGTTTCGGATGATTTTATGTTTAATATGTATGCAAAATGAATATTTTGGTCTTTTAAACATTGATTTGAATCAGTCCAAAACGATACAACTCCTTACATCACTACTTATTTTCGTCTCTTATTAAGGTAGAACAATTATAATGAAACAGTATGTATGTACTTTGTATTTATCAATGGTAGTTCTAGCATGTATTTCAAATTTCGGGTTTAAACTACACTTGCCTTTTTTGACACACCCGCTCTGGACTTTCCACATGCCTGTTGATTGGCATTGCAATGTCTCGGTCACATTGTTATTGTCTGTAGAGCCATTAACTCTATAGCCAGTGAAACACGTGACCTGCGCATAGTCCATGTATCTGTTGCCTTCGTGGTACGACACATTCCCATTTGCAACACGTATGTCCTTGTCACATTCTGAAATTATGAAAGTGATAACGCGTATATGTAACTATCTTACATTATTGCTAATTGCACAAAAACTAGTATCGTTATTGCCTATTACATATAACAGCATATTACTTAAATTATTTTTCATATATCTTAGGAAAAATAATACCAAAATATAGATTCAGTACATTTTACTTCTCTAATAAAGAGTTATCTTTGTAAAATGAAATGCATTGACAAAAAACAATTTGTTTTGTGTTAAGTGATTAGTGACGCGGTGTGTGCGATATAATGTTAATTAAAATAGAAAGAAAATTAATATGGTGTTAGTACGTAGTATCGGTTTTTTGAATTGGTAACATGTTCAATTATGTTGACAAATACCTGTTCGTTCGCAGCCACTGGAATCTTCCCATTGACCGTCGGAAGTGCACTGAATGAATTGTGATGTTACGCTGTTGTTGCTATTGTTCTGCATTCTGTAGCCTTCATTGCACTTGACCATTGCCGTTGACAAGTATGTTGTGCCATTCAGAAATTCAACCCAGGCATTCATAGGATGGATTGAGTCCCCGCAGTCTGAAACGATAACATTTATCGTCGTGAATAGCCATTATCCTCTCGGATATGAACAGCATATGTTGATACATTCGGTCTTCGGCCGGTTTTTCTATGTACGCATGATCCGTTTTCCGTATCAGTGTCCGTAACCGTCCCCGCATACGTCGTCCGTATGGGGCTTTTCCATATGCACATAACCGTAATGCGTAATATTATTATTAAATACACACTTGCATGCAATTTGTAATTTACAAACATTAACACTAATAATAATCACTTTTGATTAAAAAAAATAATTTCAGGTCAAATTATACGCATTTACATCAATTGTAAAAATTAGAATTTCCATAATGTCCAAACAGTACAAAGGAAATATGTTTTCAACAGAACATTGTATTAGAATACAATATGGCTATCTGGTGTTACATTGTACATTATACTTCTATGCTGATAAATTTCAGAATGAAACATTTTAAATAATTAATACTTAATGTTATTAAAACAACTTAATAAATACATATAAACATGTTTTATTACTGCAACAACGGTGGAGCATTGCTGTTAGCAATGTCAAATGTAAAGATGTAGTTTCTTCTTTTATATGAACCCGTATCGCATTGCATCGTCCCCACCGTACCTGAAGGTGGGTGTGTCATTACTCCCATACAGCCGACAGCTTTTTTCCGGCATTATGTAGTGATATTTGTAAAGAACCTAGTCTTAAAGATATAGTTGTTCAAGTAGCATTTTCATCTTAAGATTAGTTCATCCCTAGTTTACGTTAAGCTGTGTTGATCAAACATTGTATCTTTCATTATCTGATATTTTATTATTTACTTAACATTTGAAACTTCTTAACTCAATAAAGATACCTTACAACGTGTATCTTTCCGTCAATACATTTTGTCAATTCTTAGCGGATTGTATAAATGAATATAAGTAGTTTTAAGTACTGTGTATATTATCTTTAAAACATTTCTTAATTCGATAAAAATATATATCTCTCAAATAAAACGAAAAAAAAAGGTAATCTTATTTCAGTGTAATATTAGTTCCACTGTTAGTAACTGATGGTGTATGGATTATACACCCTCAGTGACTACATACCATACGAGAGCGTAGCCATCAACTACTAACAGTGTAACGAATATATCTCACCGACTAAGTTTAATTGGTTTCTTTTAATTTGATCTAGGTACCCAAATGTTAGTCATTGAGTAATAAAAGCAGCGTTTATTAAATTTTATTTAACTCTTATTAATTTTTTTAACGGTCGTTCATGGTTCAAATTAGTAAAGATATTGAAAATATAACAATAGTTAATAGTTATTTTATTCAACACATGAACTGTGGAATTTATATACTCATGTAAAAATGGATTTATTAAATTGGATTTATTAAAATAGGACAAGAACAATGCAGTATTTAGTTTTTGCCAGACACAAGTTCTAGTTTGATAAACAGCACAAAACACATGGGTAAGATGACTTTATTTTTAAAGTTGATGCATATAACACAGTTCTTTTACAGTATTAAGATACATTTGTTTGGAATCTGTATTCAACATACAAATATGCCATGCCACGTCAAGTGGATATAAAGTTACTTAACAAAACAACAGATTGTCCAGCAGTCGCCATTTTGTTTTACTGTCTATGGAATATTGAAATTTAGCCGTGGTGTATGGAAAATACACCATGGTCATGTAAATGAACTTGGCCAATCTGATTGCGTCATTTATGTAGGAGGTGAGATATGGAGATATACAGTATTCTTTATTTATACTGTCACTGGATACTGCACGAATCGTCAATGAATAATGTGTACTAACACGTGATAACTGCCTGCGTGTTCCAACTTAAGCGATACATTATGTCACGGATACGGACGCTGATAACGGAAACGGATGGCGGATCTCATGGACAAGGACAAGTGGCATCACAAAATGAAAGACTTTCTGTGAATAAACAAAACACACAACACGAGACACTATAGTTTAATATATCTCAACTCCTATATAAATGACGCGATCCCATTGGCTACGAGCGGCTGCATGACCATGGAGTATGTTCCATGCACCATGGGTATATTTAAATACCCCATACAAGTCTAATGATGCAGCCTAATTACGTCTTTTAATCAGATATAAGAGAAGCAATATGTTGTCTTTATATAATATTAATGTACACAAAACAACATAGATGCTATACTAGATCTACACTTTATATTGACGATAGTTGTCGAATATAACCGTAGGAGTGGTCTGAAGAAGTTCAACCACACACGTTTCTTTAATATAATGTCATTTGTTGTAAACACTTGCGTGTGTGAAATAAATAAATTATTATCGGTATATATCACACAACTCAATTCATATTATTATCATTATTATGTAATATAATTAAATAAAGGACTCTGAATTTATGTTTTATTACTTATACGGACGTTTTATTCACGAATTAGACTTGCCTTTTTTGACACACCCGCTCGGAAATGTCCACAAGCCTGTTGATTGACATTGCAATGCCTCGGTCACATTAGTATTGTCTGTAGGGACATGAACTATATAGCCAATGGAACACGTGACCTTCGCGTAGTCCATGTATCTGTTGCCTGTCTGGTATACATTACCATTGGCCACAATGATGTCCTTGGGGCATTCTGAAATCAACATACTATAAGTTATATCTGGCTAATTGAACTAAGAAAATGCTAAGATTATATTTATCCAAACTATTATCGTTATTACATATTATACACCATTTATTTTAATTTGTTAATTTTGGCTCCATATACATTATCGAATTCATTATTAAAATAGAGATTCGGTACGTTTTGCATCTGCTCCAATTAATGTGTTATCTTTATAAAAGGAAATACATTGAACAATCAAGAAAAACAACAACAATATGCGATGTGTTGTGTGTTTTGTGAATGGTGTCATGTGCATGACAGAAACATATTACATAACGGCGAATTAATTAAATGATCTGTTAGTGTACCACCAATTTTATGAATCGATTACATATTCAATTACTTTGCCAAAAGCACACCGTCCAATACCTTTTCGTTCGCAGCCAATGGAATCTTCCCACTGACCATCGAAACGGCACTGAATGAATTCTGATGTAATGCTGTTGTTGCCATTTTTCTGCATTCTGTATCCCTCAATGCACTTGATTTCGGCCGTGGACAAGTATGTTGTGCCATTCAGAAATTCAACCGTGGCATTCTTATGGTGGGTTGAGCTCCCACAGTCTAAAATACAGTGTAATCAGATTTGTCTGCGTGTGAAGCAACTGGGATGAGCCTAACACACTGTGATTCATTTCAGTCTTATAGTACGAAAATCAAGCATTTCCGTAACAATACAGAAAATTCGGCACTATATTTAAACACTTCTAGGAATCGAACATTGAGTGTGTATTATGTATGAAATAAAGTGAAACGTATTAATTATTGGTATGCGGTTTTCTAATACCTTGTATGAGGCGCGTGTGTACGGGCGTATTTAACGTATCATGTACGAAGCTACTTGGAAAACACAAATCGACTTGATAGTTTTGAGAACACCATATCGTGTTATATGCAATTGTTTAGTGCAATAAAATGTTGCAATACAAACATTGTTACGTTTATTTCTCTACGAATTAAATTGTGTTATAATCACGTCATTAGATAGCATAAAGATTGTGACTCTTCAACTCCGAATGGATATGCCATGATGAGTTCAGCGAATATTATTAGAGATATGTCACTTTTTTGTTAGTTTAGATATTGCAAAACATGTCTTTTATTCTCATTTGCCATTGGTATAATTAGGGAAAAAGAGAACACGCTATGCAAAACATTTGCTAAAGAAACCGTTTGCCACTTGTAATTAACAGTTCGTTGTATATATGTTCTATATATTTACACAAAAACAGAAGTCAATGTAGATCTGCACACGATATATATAGTGTCTATGCATTCCGAGGATTGCCAAATATTGCCACGTGCGTTTTTGACATGAGCTAAGAACAATAAACATAATATTGCATTGCACTGCTTCAAATAAGTTTTGATGTAGTAGGTACATTCGCACTAAAACCTGATTTCTTGGGAGTAAATGTACACTCAGTGCAAAATTTATTAAGGTAATTTCAGTAAGAAAGTGAATTCGGTAACGTAATGTCACAAGAAAAATGAGTAACATTTAATAAAGTAGCAGATGTTACAAAATATAAATATAAAGTATGCAATAGTTATGAATTTCTAAACATGTATGCCTATAATTTTTGATCTACATGTTTCGCAAAAGTTTGACATGTGCGTTAATGTAAACAATCATTTTGCTTTCTGGGCGTATCTTGTGATTTTTCGTGCACGCGCCTTTTCTAGTCGTCTGAAACACTTCATGCTTACATAGTATAATATAAACTATAATTTGAATAATAACTCGTTTTAGTGATTGTATCTTTCATGACTTAAGTACTGTTTATTCAAGAAACACACTTGCCTTTCTTGACACACCCGCTCGGGATTTCCCAATTGCCTGTTAATAGACAGTGCAATTGTTCGGTCACACTAATATTGTCTGTGGAGCCATTTACTCTATAGCCAGTTAAACATGTAATCTGCGCCAAGTCCATGTATCGATTGCCTGCCTGGTATGTCACATTTCCATTGGCCACACCGACGTCCATGGCACATTTTGAATAATTAAAATTTTAATGTTTCATTTTCGGCTAGTGAACAATCATTTGTAAACTTGTTTTCCTAAGCGTTGCGCTCCATCGGTGTTTTGTCATAGGCTTACACCGTTTCATATATCGTATGTTTACTGTTAATAGTAACTAAACTTGTGTTGTGTTTTGATCACGTGTGGCGTGATATTTCATCGTTCATCTAAAAATTGATATTCTGATAAGTGAGTACCCGTTGAGTAAAAACTGAAATAGCATTGATTTATCTTCTCTTTTATTACTTGCTATGAGGTAATTATTTATTTCCATTTATCTGCAATGTGATTAATGATGGGCCAAATTTCAAATCCAGCTATGTGGCTTTTCGTCTCAAATAAAGTACATTTAGTTGATAATATCTTGCTGCTAATTCAACTTGTAGCAGTTACCAATTAAGATAAAAATGAGGTTTTGTAATGATTAAAGCTACAAACCAACCTCATATTGCTGCTTGTTAAGTCTTTAATCAATAAAAAATGATTAACACACACTTCACATCAAATAATTGAATTTAAAAATTACCAAATATGTTACACATTTACAAAAGTCCCATACCCTTTCTTTCACAGCCATTTGAATGTTCCCATTGCCCGTCGGACGTGCACTGAATATATTTTGAAGTGCTGTTGTTATTGTGTTCCTTCTGTAGTCTATATCCGTTCATACACTTCACCTTAGCGACGGACATGTAGGTTGTACCATTCAAAAATTCAACGGTGGAATTTATAGGCTGAGTTGAGTTGCCACAGTCTGGAACAATAATATGGAATAACGCATGCGAAGAGATCAACCATTTGCCGATCCATATAACGTTATATATTTATGGCATGTACGTGTAATGTCAAACAATTCTTCATTTGATATAAATGTATTTTCATATTTATTAGAAACATAGTTCATATAAAAAATTATCTGAAACGTGTCCTTAATTTAAATAATCAATAAACAACATTTAGCATTCAACCACAAAACAAGGAAACATGTACATGTAATCATCATGAATAATTATGCTGCATGTAAGAAATTGTACAACCATATTGTGCATACAATATATAATTTCATATAAAAACTAATTCCATGTTTATAATGCTTCCTATTAAGTTGGTCGCAGTGATTATTCATGCGTGCATATTTTCCAATCGGATTTTTGTAACTTAAGGCACAGATTAACAAAATTATATGTTGCTTAACAAAAGCAACGAATTGTTATACACTTGGCGAAATCGTATTAATACGTTTGCTAATATGTCATAGGCCATCAAAAACTACATAAACAAAAGTGAAAATGCAGTAACGATGCAGTATGTTCCGTGTATAACAAATAAGAAAGCGTTCCTACACCAATGTTTTACATTACCAACATTTGTATTTAAAATGCCATCTACCTTTCCGTTCGCAGCCAAAAGAATCTTCCCATTGACCGTTGGACTTGCAATGAATATATTCTGATGTCTTGTTGTTATCGTTTTCCTTCTGCAGCCTATATCCGTGTATACACTCGATCTTAGCAACGGACAAGTAGGTTGTACCATTTAAAAACTCAACTGTGGAATGTGTAGTCTGCGTTGAGTTTCCGCAGTCTGGAACAATAACAGAAAATAACGCATGCAATGAGATCAAACATTTGCAGATGGATTACTTAATATGTCGGTGGCACTGAAGTATAAGGTCAAACAATTTTTAATTTGGTATAAATGTGTTTTAAGATGTATTACTTAAAAATCTGTGCAATTCTATTGAATACTTACAATTTAACTACTAGCACAAGCTGAACTATAATGCTAATGCATAACATGACACTGCAACGTTTTGTTGAGTGATATCAATTAATCAGTTTAATGTATGTTTCATTAAAGAAAGCACACGTGCCTTTCTTTACGCATCCGTGTGGAGTTCCCCAAGTTCCAGTTGACAGACACTTCAATAGTTCAGTCGCGTCGTCATCGCATTCGCCGCCTCTAATTGTATACCCAGTTAAGCAGCTAACGTGGGCCGAGTCCATGAATCGGTTGCCTTGGATGAACACAGTCGCATTGTCTACATTGATTTTATCAGCACATTCTGAAATTTGCAAGTAAACAAACTCAACGTATATGTCATAAGTGTAACTATATAATTTAAATACAATTACAGTAACCGCACCATATGCGAGTAGTAACCCACACATATTTGTATGCGGAGTTCATATGTAAGTTCATTGAATTTGCATGTATTTAATGCTAACAAGTAACGAAGTTACATTATTTTTCATGTGTGATTAATTTTATATTAGAAATAATTGTGTGTATTAAGGCAAACACTGTAAGTTGCTTGTAAAGATCAAACATTATTATAAATCAATGCAGGTTAACATTGTCGACATCGAACCAGTAAATGAATTTTGTAATAAATATAAAAACACACAGTCAACAAATTAACGAGCATAATAAAGCAGTCTATGATGAATGCGTGTGCAATTATATTTATTATTTACATCACTAACATTAGCGTAGCCATTATTATTTAACCTGTCAAATACCTTTTCGTTCGCAGCCTCTGGAATCTTCCCATTGACCGTCGGATGTGCACTGAAAGTATTCTGAAGTAACGCTGTTATTGTGTTCCTTCTGTAGCCTATATCCCTCCATACACTGGACCTTGGCGACGGAAAGGTATTTTGTACCATTCAGAAATTCAACCGTGGCATTCGTAGGCTGTGTTGATTTTCCGCAATCTAGATTAATAAAATAAAAAGGCCTTTTGATATGAATACACAGAGTATTCTATATTTTAATTGCTGATGTAAATCCTTCAATACATGTGTGTTAAACAATGCAGATAAATTATTATCATCATTACGCTGACATGTACTCTCTTTATACAATCAAAAGCATAATACTACTAATACATTGTCAACAATTCAAATTTAGTATTTACTGTACATGTTTGGTTCAATGAATTTAGAGTATAAGTTATTACCTGAACGGATTGTAAATTGACAATATGATATCACAATAAAAAGTATACTCACTAAAACAATTGATACATGTATGTGATTTCTTCTTGATGCTATATGCTAGATAAACATTGGTGCTGTTTAAACATAAACTATATAAATAAAAAAAACTAAAATGTACTTTCTGACAAATAGACAACTCACAATAACACTACCACCAATGTATCATACATACAAACAGAACCACATGTTTTCAGTAGCTGTCAGGGGCTATCTTCAGTAAATATTTATTTAATACCACACTTACCGTTCTTAACACACCCACTGGGGATTGTCCACGTGCCTGATGACTCGCATGTCAATATTTCGGTATCGTGGCCATTTCCTATCGAGCCATTAATTATATAGCCAGATGAACACGTAACATGTGCCAGGTCCATGAATTTGTAGCCTTGGAGTGAAACATTCGCATTGTCCACTCTTAATTCATCAGTGCATTCTGAAATATGTTCGCACACTCGGATTGTACAGAAATGTATGATTGCGTAAATTTACAAACTTTATTCAAACATCATTTCATTTCTAAAGACAAAAAGATGCTTGAAAAGTATGCATTTATTAGATGAAACGAACATAATTAAAATGTATAAATATATTTACCGGTCAGGAATACTTATTTTAATAATAATATATACTGCTTCCATAATTCAGATTCCATTCACATTTCACTTTAACGTTCATTTTATTTTAAAACGTGCCTTTCTTTATGCATCCCAATGGGACTGCCCAAGTGCCTGTTGATTGGCAGGGTAACGACTCAGTCATGTTATCATTACGTAACGAACCATTAAGTTTGTAGCCAGAGGAACACGTTACATGCGCCACTTCCATGTATGTGTTTCCAACGTATGAAACGTTACCGTTTGCCGCAGACACATCCTTTGCGCATTCTGATATTTTCAAAGAATTGGACTTTTAGCGTATTATGTAGTCTTTTGGTAATATGTTATCGTAGCTCAAATTACCTTCATTAGTTTTTGCAAATTAAAAATAATACAATTTCCTGACATAATATCTGAAATGAAAATATTTTATTTCATATAAACCTTTCCGTTCGCAGCCATTTGAATATTCCCATTTGCCATCGGAAGTGCACTGGATATATTCGGAAGTAATGCTGTTATTGTGTTCCTCCTTTAGCCTATATCCCGCCATACATTTGACGTTGGCGACGGACAAGTAGGTTGTACCGTTTAGAATCTCAACCGTTGCATTCTCAAGGTGGGTTGAATTTCCACAATCTGAAACATTCAAAAGGGGTTACAAATGCGCAGCATATGCATAATGGATATGAAACGTCAATGATCGATAAACAATTCGCATTTACATCAAGGTCACAAGTTTTACTAAAGTAATTAACATACAATGGAATACGTATCAACATTTTTTGAACACATGTTCAGCCATTCAATATAATTAATAGAAACAATTTTATATATGAATAAAAGCATTCATTCCTTCATATAAACAAGGTAATACCATTTAATGTTGAAAATCGTAATCTTGACGAATTTTTGCCAGTTAACATAAACCATGTTTCCAAAATTCATTTTTTGTTTTGTTTTTTCTTCAACGTGAGTTTTATAACCTATTCTACAGTTATTGTATTTGTACAAGTAGAGATGTTAAGGATGAAATACACGTATAACTGTATTTTGATGTACATTGAGATCATTTGAATCAATCATCCATATGACGGTATGACATGTCCATTGTTGAATTCAAATGCATTAATTACATATGAATTAAGTATTTAATAATAACAGAGGATATTAATTACAATATACATTATATGGGTATAAATGTTGTTAAGTACTTATATTCATAATTTCATCTTTTAAATGTAAGATGATGTTAATGCCAATCCTCAACGTTTTGCAAATTAATGGTTCTGATGTCGCCGTTGGATGTTTCTGGACTGAAAAACGTTTCATACCTTTTGGTTTTGATGTCGTTGCGGCTTGAATTGTTGTCTTTGCATGTGATGTTGTAGTCGTATCTGGATTTGATTGATGTGTAGTTGAAGCTAAAGAAGTATGTGTTTTTATCGAAGTAGTTGGAGTATATGTCGTAGAATTACGAGTGGTTGTCACAGTGGTAAGAGCGTTTGTCGTAGTTGTTGGAGCTGTATTCGTAGCACTTTGAGCGGATGGCGATGGGGTAGTAGCGGCTGTTGTAGTAATACGTGTGGTTCTCATAGTTGTAGTAATAGGTGCGGATGTCGTAGAATCAGTTGTGGTTTTCTTAGTAGTTGGACCGTTTGTCGTTATAGTAGGAATGGCTGTGTACGTGGCAGGAGCGTTTGCCGTAGTAGTTGGAGCGGTTGTCGCAGATGTTGAAACGGTTAGTGTTGTGGTTAATGCGCTTTCCGTTGCAGTTTTAGTAGTAGTAAGTGCAGCTGTCGTAGAAGTTGGAGTGATTGTCGCAATTGTTGGAACGGTTGTCGAAGCTGTATGTGTGGTTCTCGTAGTAGACGGTGTTATTTTAGTAGTGGTAGGAACGTTTGTCGTAATTGTAGGAACGTTTTTCGTAGAAGTATGAATAGTAGGAGAGGTTGTCGTAGTAATTGTAGCGTTCGTCGTAGTAGTTGGAGTAGTTGAAACGGTTGTCGTGGTTGCAGGAGCGGTTGCCGTAGCGGTTACGGTTGTTGTAGTGGTAAGAGCGGTTTTCGATATATTTGGTGCGGTTGTCGTAATTGTTGGAGCGTTTGTCGTAGTAGAAAGAGCGTTTGTAGTATTAGTAGGAGCGATTGTCGTATTTGAAGGAGCAGTTGTCGTAGTATTAGGAGCAGGAGTCGTATAAATCAGAGCGTTTGTCGAAGTGGTAGGTGCAGTTGTAGTAGTTTGAACAGTTTTTTTAGTTGAAGGAGCGGTTGATGAAATTGTTGGAGCGGTTGTTGTAATAGCTGGAGTAGTCGGAGCGGTTGTCATAATTGTGGGAGCGTTTGTCATAGTAGAAGGAGTGGTAGGAGCGGTTGACATAGTAGTTGTAGTGTTCCTCGGAGTAGTTGGAGTAGTCGGAGCGGTTGTCGTAGCTGCAGGTGCGACTGCCGTAGTAGTATGTGCAGTTGTCGTAGTAGTAGGAACGGTTGTCGTAGTAGAAGGAGCAGTTGTTCTAGTACTTGGAGCATATGTCGTAGTAGTTGGAGCGGCTGTCGTAGTCGTTGGAGCAGGTGTCGTTATAGTTGGAGCAGCTGTCGTAGTCGTTTGCGCAGTTGTCGTTATAGTTGGAGCAGCTGTCGTAGTCGTTTGAGCAGTTGTCGTAAAAGTTGGAGCAGCTGTCGAAGTCGTTTGAGCAGTTGTCGTAAAAGTTGGAGCAGCTGTCGCATTCGTTGGAGCAGGTGTCATAATAGTTGGAGCGGCTGTAGTAGTAGTTGGAACAGGAGTGTTAGTTGTGGGAACAGCTGTCGTCGTAGTTGGAGCTATTGTCGTAGAAGTTAGAGTGGTTGTTCTAGTGGTAGGGGCGGTTGTTGATGACGTTGGAGCGGATGTCGTAGTAGTAGAACTAGGTGTTGTAGTAGTTGGAGCGGTTGTCGTTGTAGGTAGAGTGGTTGTCGTAGTGGTAGAAGCGATTGTCCTAATGGTAGGAGCGGATGTCGATGAAGTAGAAGCGGTTGTCGTAGTGGGTCCAGCGATAGTGGTAGTTGGTTTTTCTGTTCTGTTATTTGGCGTAGGTGTTGCGGTGTTGGGATTCAGCGTTGTCTCTATTAAAAAAAATAAGAAAAGAAGCGTGCTTCTATTTTGCCATTTGAGTATCTGATTTTAATTTCGATTAGTAGTGGAACCGTTCAAATAAAAAAGCAATAATATTTATTTCTTGTATTATAATTCTTTCTTAACGATTGCATGAATATATCGATGTTCCTCGAAAAATATGTTCAAGAAAAATAAGAAAGTATGTGTCTATATTTATGCGATAAACCATCGATATGTTTCATTAATACCTTTAAAGTTTGAAGTTGTCTTCAATTCCTTACTTGTATGTGTTTCGATTTGCGTACATAGCGCATTTGCTTATTGTTATTTATTAACACTTCATTGGCATTTGGGATGAAACTAACAATTCACTGGCTGCCAAGAAGATGTGGTTACTTATAATAATACAATACGCAGATTTTCTGTGCATAGCAAGTACACAGTCAATCGTTATATGTCTTCATGTAGAATAAATATTACAAATTGCGTGGTGAGTTTGTGAGTTTGTGAGAAATAGAGACTTCAAACTATCATTTTGATATGAGTGATACGCCTTGACCTTTTTGTCGAATTACCCAACAGGTCCCCCCCAAAATGCATTTTAAAACGTAAATCCAAAGCATTATTAAACTGGTTTACCAGTACTAAGTGCACATACTTATGCCAGTAACTGACAACTGCCCTACTTGAATCAGAGGTAGGGGGAGTTTGGCCGTAGAAATAATTTCATGACCAATCCCTACACAAGTTATGTGGCCGGGCTGGGAATCGAACCTGCGATCCTCGGATATGTAGTCCAGCGCAAATCAATTGAGCTTGCCAGCCCGGCTCAAACAATTTACAATGTGATGTAAAGCTTGAATGTAAAGATAAAACTGAAATATACCGACCACAAATACGATGGCTGATAGCAGTTTAAATACTCGCGTCTATACGGTACAGTTTATTACAATACACGAAGTGTATGATGGTAAACATACACAAGTATTTTCCAGGCTGCAAAGGTCAGTCTACACGAGTAAGTATAGTCATAGTGGCTAAATAATTAACTTAAAAGTCATATTATATAAACATGTATTACAAATACATTTTGGTAGGTAATATAACTACGTGTCATGTTTAGAAGTACTCCTTATTACTAGATAAGGAAAAACATTGATACGTGTCATTATTAATCCGACGTAGATGTTCGCTAGAAGTGTGTCCTGTATATTTCAGTTTCCACATGTATTGATACAACACTTCAAAATGGTATCGTGGTACAGTTTTGCTGATTAATGTGTAGAACAAACATGTGCCAGGTCAATAATTGTCATAACCGGTGGATGAATTATTTTTAATTTATGCATATACGTAAAGTTGGTATTTTGACTGGTTAGACGCAAACAGAAGATTTAGCTGACTCGATACTTTAATACCAGTAAGGATTTTTTGTTGAAATTTATAATATTATATGCACTCAATTTAATGATTTGAACAGAGTAAAGAGTAAACCGATTATGTTTTTCTAAACATACGATTTTATTGTATTTTATATTACCTATGTTCATGCATGTATATTCACTCGTCCAAACACCGTTCAGACACGTTATTGGAAAATGGTCAATATGTAGTATTCCAATCAGTGTTTCATATCCCGGCTTACAGTTCGCAATGTAACGAGATCCTTTCTCCGCAAATATGATAGTGTCTATATGTTGCAAAGTCATGTTATCGCTTGGCCATCTGCAATCTGTAAATGAATTAATTACATTTAAATGGATTTTAAACTTATGTCAACATGTTATATCTTAAGGCGGTCTTAGTTTTAGGTTCCTTGTCGTCAGATCATATACAACAATCACACAAATGGTATACTATTTTTTATGAATGTATACATATTGTATATGATTTTACGACAACGGGACAAATGAAAGAATTAATCGTTGATATAATCGTAATGTTTTCCTGAAGTTTTAATACTAAAAGTAAATACAATATATTATAGTATGGTGTTCTGAGAACTCTGGCGAGTTGATTGTGTAAAGCCGTATCACTCGAGTGCGATACTACTTAACACAAGCAACGATACTGATATAAGTTCTCATGGCACATTACTAGTGTAATATTCCATTTATTATATATATTTTTAGCATAATATTTAAAATTTGAATATATTCACTATTTATGTCACGTAGATTATGATTTTCTCGGATATGAGTTGTGTAGTGTTGATATCATTACATGCCGCTAAACGACTATGTCAGAACATTATTATGTCATGAATTGAACCGTTGAGATTAATCCAATTTTAATCTTCTCTAATACATTCGGATACCTGCATAAATATCGATAGAGAAAATCGTGGCCAAAATAAATGTTTGAATAATTTATAGATGTAATCTTGGTTCAGTTTCAATAACGTTTTCAACGAAAATGTATGTAAAGGGTTATTTCATTGATGAATAAACTGTGTCTGTGATTTTGACTGAAGAAAGTCTATCCACAAAGAAATAGCCCGCTTACATCAATTCGTTTGAAATGGAATGGTTGCAAGATGTTGTTTACACGTTAATTAATTAGGTCATGTGCGGATCAACTCATTTTGGAAGCTAGGATCTTTGTAAAACTAGACAACACGCCGTTTTAATCGATGACAAACTCGGGTGTGTATTGGCGTATTTTATAGTTTTGCCATGTCATTTTAGAGATTCTGCTTTTCGGCGCGTAGGAATTCACTACTAACTGGATAAAACTGCCACTTGCTGTTGACTGGAGATAGGAAAATGTATCCGGTCTCCCGTTTATTAGGTCAGTGTTGTATGTAGAAACAGGACAAAATCCTTTATATGGCACCTTACATTAGTATATTTTAACATTTCTACGTCGTTTTTGTTTTCTACCAATGGTAGACGTTGCTGTTTAAAATAGTCAGAAGCACATATATATTGATACATATTATTGAGGTTAGGTACAAATCTGGAGGTGAATATGTCTGTTATGAATTTGTTTTAATGATAAACGTGAATGACAAAGAATAACGTAGAATTGTGGACATATACGGACCTAACCAGTGTAGAAGAGTTTCCAAATGTATGCGTTACTAGCACTAGAGACACGCGTATTTCAATAACCATCTCACGTGACCAAGTACATTCTCATCACAAACTACTTTCAAAACGTAAACTATATCAATGATTCGATTAGCGTTCTTTCTTTTACGGTATTCTGATCGACAAAATAGTTATGGTAGTATCTTAACGGTATTTAGATCGATAAAATGGTAACATTACTAAAAACGTACCTGCTAACCTTGGACTTGTTTCAGTGCATAGTACTACAATTTCCAAACTGAATAATAAATTCGTTAACAAAATCTTTTCAGCTTTTCTTAGTCTACACATTTGTTATTATCAAACGAGCCTTTCAAAAAGGAATATAATGTGTCTTATCTGGCGGACTGTTTGTTAAGGAATTCGGTGATTTTATCTTGTCCCTGTCACGATTTCACTTTTAAAGGGACAATCTCACAGTTTAGGTTTGGATAAATATTCTCAACAAATGGAATTTTAAACCAGGAATTTGTAAATTCGATCAAACTTTATGTTTGTTCTGCTGTGTTGGCTGTACAACAAAATTCTGTTGTTGTTAATTTTGTCTTTTTGTGTAAGAAATGTCTAGGGTATGTCTACCAGGTAGCAACATTTTCTCGAAAAATAATAGATATGCGTCATAATGTTTAACTTGCCACAAGCAATGTGTATTGCAAACCTTTAAATATGAACACTAAAAAGTATTGATCAGGAAAATATCACTTTTCCAAAATAATTAATCACAGACAAAAACTGTAAAACTATTCTTACCTGTTAAAGTCTGGGAGTCTATAAAATCGCGACCAACTTTGAAACAACATGGTTCAAGATGCCACAAAGCGCGATATATCTTTGGAAAATTGTTGCGTCGGTCGGAAACATTGATCTATATTGTCATTTGAGTAACATATATTCATCGCAAAGCCTTGACAATGTTTCAGTTTTAAGGATAATAATTTAACTACAAACTGCATTATGCTTACTCAACACTATGCAATGTGTTTCAGATTTTGCACACTAAGCTTCATACACATCAATAATATCGAGTCTTTTAAAGTTCATTACAACGTATTAAAAACCACCTATTGCAAGATAAAAACACTGTAAAAATAAAAGTCGCCATTTAATATAGAGGTGATCGAAATAAAATGAAATGAAAAGGAAATGTGCAAAGTATGGAGCAAAGTTTTAAAATTAGGTATTTGCGTTGGCATATATTGTAAACGTAAATATATTGTATGCGTAAATAACGGTAGTAATGCAATCAAATGTGGTGTTTATGTTATACGCTGATATAGGTCAGTATCAGTATCATTCCTTTAACAATGTCTCGTTCCTTAAACAATGTACTCACATGTTGAAATGCAAGCATAAAGAGCTGTTTCTTATAAACGTGTTTCTTTAAAAACTAGTATACTTATGCGCCTTAAAATCCCGAATTACAAACAGATATCAATGAGTGCCTGAGTCGCAACGATAACGAGTGCCATAACAACGCCTACTGCGCGAACACAGTGGGAAGCTACACGTGCAAGTGTATCGAATATGTGAAGGTGCGTTAAAGTGTACTATTTAGATAACAGTTTAATAATGCAACAGTTTGGTATACATTGGTTCCCCTGAACGTCAGTCACGAGCTGTATACCTGTAACAAAATAATTGAATAGTAAAACCATGAACAGAACATATGGAAAGTACACGTTGTCGATTCGGAGTTCTTAATATCTAGCTTAAATGATCAATGTTTTTCTCTGTCACTATAACAGCTCGCATTAATGTGATTGTCATGGATATATTCTTGTTTGTTTGAAATTGTTCTTAACATCATCGAACTTTTACTTAAATATTCGGATGTATTTTACGCATTGTTTACTTAAAACATTTATGTTGATTGACCGTGTTCGTATTGATTTCATTACAACCATTCCTTACGTTTCACTCTATATGTTTTTGTCACGTATTGTTTACCTTAAACATTTACCACAGACCAAAACGAACGCGAGGACCTACCTAACATTCAGTGCTTTTTTCTGGCTGAACAGGACCCGCACCTGTGTGAATCTGCAGGGAGGCTACATCTGTATCTGCAACCAGGGGTGGACACTATGGAAATGTTTCTTATAGTAAACAATCGTACGAATTTTACATAGACACGTATTCTGTGTTTTCCAATATAATGGTAAACAACATAGTTAACCATTGCCAACGTGAGATATGTTTGTCTGTTTAGCTTCGTATTTTAATAATTACAATTTCCCGTGATTTCATCATTTCACAGTGTTCTGATTGGCTGAAATGCGTCATGTGACAGGCATTTATTTTTCGATGAAGCCGGTTGCCTATATTAATATTCATGAGGGACTACTTGTTATTGTTGTTTACATGCAGCGCTGTCACACACAAAAAATTTAAATACTGTAACATATTTATTCACATTAATACATTGCATTGTCAAACAAAAGAATTAATAATAAATAAATTAATTAATTAATAACAAAGTATAAACATGTAAAATGTATGTTGCTCATTTCTTTTTGCTTATTTGATGAGCATTATGCATCAAAGAAAATAAATAACATAGAAAATTCAACACAAACATAAAAACAATATTTTTGGGATAAAAATAAAGGGGGTATTTATGATTTCAATGTGAACATTTCATATTCTCATAATTTGAACAACACAAATGAGAGGACGAATATAATCAAGTTACAATAAAAAGAAATAAACAGATATTTGTTCCATACTTCATATGTTGTATTTTTAAATGAATTCATGGTAACGACACATGTTTTCCTAGTGCTGTGCCGATACGACACCTTTAATCGTTATTGTGAGAGAAACAATGAACGTGTCCATGATTCGTCGTATTGACCATCTGCACAGAACTTAAGTCAACACTCAACAAATATTGGGGATTTCCCAAAATTGAACATGTCTGATGCACATGAATGAGTTTTTGACTGGAAGACGAAAAGCATTTAAAAGTATTTCGAGGATTTTCAAATATCAATTCTTATGAACTTGTATTGTAGTTTGTTATTTATCAGTGATCGTACATACCGTCTTTAATATTTTTGACAAGGAAGCCACCGGAAAACCAAGCGGGAATGGTATGCAGTCATCCCATGGAGCTTGAACAAGAATGCCACCAGAACACCTCGAAAATTGCGAGCTCCATCCGATTGTCACCTCTGAGAGCTGAATGTCCCATTTGTCATTGTAAAAATCCCATGTTCAAGTACGCAAATGACTCACAAAGCTGCGAAGCTCAAAACACCCTCGATATAGGCTCAGATTGGTCAATTAAGCATAAGCCAAGGATGATATGCACAAAATTCACCTGTTCATTTTCTCGAACATTTATCCATTCACATTCCACGACATGGCGAAGAATATCTTATACATCCAGTTTGTGGCGAATCGTTATACCACACAGTGTCGAATCGTTATCACCCTATGACGAATTGTCATTAAACTGTGGCATATCGTTATGTGTCGAATCGTTATTGTGGTGAATCGTTACTAATTTTGTCACTCGGGGAGTTTCATCACCAGCTGTAACAAAAGTTAAAAAAAAACGGGTGAATTGCGCGTTTCCGGATCACGTAATAATTTAAATATTTTTACTGTCTAAGTGACGTAGCGTAAGATTATCTAGGCTATATCGTGCCCTTTTATTTAATATTTTACAGCATTTCCGATTTCAACACTGGTTTTAACATTTAAGATCATTAAGTGTAATTATTTTCAATTTGGGTTGGCAGGAAGATGAGGAATAGTATATTAAGTTTTATTCAGTTTAAAATAAACATATACAACAAAGCTATGCACTCTGGCTTTTCCAGTACTACTAATATACTAATACAGCATTCTTTACTTATCAGATTTTTGATGAATATATTATTTGGACTTGCTTAGATTTATGTTCAGCCTTTACATTTCTTCTGGATAATGTATTTGTTGAATCCAATAAGAAAATATTTAAACAAAGTATTTGTGTGTCAATTGGTACTAACTGTGCACCGCTTACAGCTGATTTATTTCTACATTGCTATGAACAGGATTATATGCTAGGTTTATCTAAAGATAAACAAATAAATTTGATTCAATTTATTTAACAAACTAGTAGGTATATTGATGGCATATTAAACATAGATAACCCTTTATTTGAACAAAATATCCAAAACATTCACCCTCAAGAACTTTCATTTAATAAATCGAGTTCATCGTACACAGATGCTGCATTCCTAGACTTACAGCTTACTATTACCAACAATATAGATGAAAACCAGTCTATATGACAAACGCGATGATTTTAATTTCGAAATTGTAAATTTCCCTTTCTTGGATGGTACAAATCATAGAGGTCCTTTTTATGGTATATACATTTCGCAATTAGTTTGATATGAAAGAGATTGCCCATGAATTAAAAATTTCAACGACCGTATCCTTACACTGACTAAGAAATGATTAAAAGAAGTTTTTTATATCATGATCTACACAATAAGTTTGCTAAATTCTATAAATAATATGATGTCTTAGTTTTTAAATACAATGTTTCTTTGAAATGGTTCTTATCTAACGGAAAATCCCGCCCATCTATGTTTTGAAACGTGTTCGCAAATGTAAATATGTTAAAGTGAATGCTAAACGTACGCTTAATAATTTAGTATATTATTTTTTATCAAAAGGATATAGTGCACTTTTACTAAAAACACATGCTTATTCGTTTTTGATACTGAATATCGTTTATCGTTACACATTTGGTCGTTTTAAACTGGTATATAAATAGCTTTAACTTCTTTGCATTTTAAAATTATGGCGGCATCGTGTGGATTACGCGTTGTTTGATTACGCTATCATTTAAATGTTTTTACCGTCTCAGTGACGTAGCGTAAGATTATTTAGGGTATATTGTGCCCTTTAATTTAATATTTTACAGCTTTCCCGATTTATACACTGGTTTTAACACCCACGTTCATTAAATTAAATTATAGTTTTTCAATTTGGGTTGGCAGGAAGATGTCGAGTAATATATTAAGTTTTATTCGTTAAAATTAACATATACAACAAAGCTAAATGAAGTGATGCTCAAAGCAGCAAAAAATACAATATTATTAAAAAAAACCTTCGTTACGCCAGACAAATACACTTTAAGTGTCATGTGTTCTAGCTTATGGAATATTAACTGATAAGAAGCATATATAGAAACACTAACCAAATCTTTAACCATATCATGGTATCTGCCTTGTCTGAGCTGAGATATTTAATCATATTTGTAGACAAAATTAAATTTTAAACATAAATTGAACCGATTGCTACATAGTGTAATATAAAATATTTTTATAAATCATTAAATTGATAATCATATTGAAAACACGATAACAATGCTATTCAGATGCTTTATTGCGGCTTCCAATAGCAGTTAATTCAATTAACCATTGCCAGTTCTTCCAGACCTCCCCTCACAGCTGAGTTGTTATCCAATCAGTTGTAATTGAGCTATAAAATAAATATAAAAAACATCACGAAACACAAACAGTCTTTACGCTAGAAAAACAATTGTCAGTCAGTAATAGTCCTTTTTAAGGTAAGTTACAATTTGTCTTTACAAAGTATAACAATCCAAAACACAGTGTATAAACCAACAGTAGACGATTCGGAATTTGCGTTGCGATTTCAATGGTGATGAGTTAACTAAGTACACACAGGTTTGTTCAACAATCTCACAAAAGAGAGCATATATTCGAAAAAGTGAAGGCAAGTTGTACATATTTATTATCAAAATTGCTTTTGCTCTCGTTCGCATATATTTTCTTCTGGCATATTTGCTCATGTTACTTAAAATCATTGAAAATCGATTGACTTAATTGAAAACAATGTACACCCATCTACATTTAATATCATTTCCATTTTGATTCCAAGTTAAAGTTCACTAATTGTACAGAATTCTTATTTTACTGTTTATGAGCCTAAACACATATAGCTATGAAGCGCCATTACTGTATGCCTTATTGCATCGCTTGGGTATGCTTATTGCGATTTTTCATTTTCAGTGAGTATGACGTTACATTTTTTTATCGCGATTTGCTTATGCAGCGTCATTATTGTATGTCTTATTGGATCGACTGTGTATGCGACTTTTTATATTCAATGTAAACTATATGACTTGTTGCAATTCATACGATTTTGAAACTTTTTTTCTTTCAGGAAGATTTGATAGAATACCAGGCAGTGTAAACACATGATTGTTTATTTGGGTTTTACGGCAACTCAACACATTATGATCATACCGTGCCCTTTACGTATGTTGATTTCTATATACTGCACGTTTACAACAGAAGACGTTTGTGTCCGTATTAAGAATTGCTGCGCTGTGCAAGTGGAACTGTGTTTGAAAAACAACAATTCAAATCATAATTTAGAAATGAAACAAATATAATAATAATAAAACGATTTTAAAATGTGCCAAAATACATTAATACTTGGTAAATTACACTTTCTTAAAGTTGATTCAAAATCACTTAGAATTTCAAATCTTCCTTATGTGTCCCCATTGACAAAATACCAACACCATCAACGCCGATTAAAAACGCACATCAAACTTTGGAATCCAAAGCAGATGGATGACAATGACCTAGGTCTACGATATTTCTTTGCAGACCTTACATCGTTAAAAAAATCACTTCTACTCAAGTTCTGATGTGGCCCGTTGCCTACCCAGCAGCTAGTTAAATCAAGGGCTACCGATTGCCTTCCTGCCAAGCGCCCTTCATATAGCATAGGAATCGGGAGTAAATATGTTCATCAGTAAAGGTGTCTCATAAGTCAAAACTGGCTTATAAACAAACACTTTACTTGTTACTCCAGATAGACAAATAAAACCAGTTACGAAATTGTTATCATGGTCATCACAATAAGTAATACAGTTTGGCCAAAATCACAATAAGTATGCAATAAGGTGCTTTTGATATTTGAAAATGATTTTAATACAACTACAATTGTCACATGAGTGACGGATATACCCCCACAATATGGCCTTGTCACAAAACTATGGCATTCATTGGAAAGAAAGAAAATGCTTTAATTTGTAAAATATAAACAGTGTATTTGGAATAAATTGATTTCAACAGGAGCCATAACTCAACATTGAGTGGTTTGTAACCAAATTTGAGCTTGATCGGTATTTTATGATGTTACACCTATGTACCGAAACTAATTTAAATATGTAAAGCCTTTCATGAGTTATCGTCCATGTTTTTCGGGAATTTAAGTCCAAAACGGATCATAACCGTGTCAAAATTTAGTGGTTTATAACCAAAGTCGAACTTGCCCTGTATTTTATGAAGCTACACATGTGTAGTAATAATTATTTAAACATGTCAAGCCATTGTTTAGTTGTCGTCAGGAAACCATGCTTTTAGGGAATTTAAGTCAAAACAAAGGGCCATAACTCTGTCAAAATTTAGTGGTTTGTAACCAAAGTCGAACTTGACCAGTATTTTATGATGTTACATATGTATACCAAGAATTATTTGAATATGCCAAGCCATTCTTGAGTTATCCTCCGGAAATCATGTTTTAGCGAATTTTAAGTTGTCAAAATTTAGTGGTTTGTAACCAACATCGAACCGTACCTGTATTCTATGATGTTACACATGTGTACTCAAAATAATATGAAAATGTCAAAACTGTTTTGAGTCATCTTCCGAAAATCATGTTTTTTAGGGAATTTTAAGCCGAAAAGGGGCCATAACTTGACCTGTATTCTATGATGTTACACATGTGTACCAAACACTATTTGAATTTGTCAAACCTTTCTTGAGTTATCATCCGGAGACCAAAATCCAACAGACCGACAAGCTCACTCCTATACACCCCCCTACCTAAACTATGTTTATGGGGGAATAATGATAACTGTGTTTTGACCGAATATTTCATGTAAGGCACTGAACAATACTAAAAAAATACACAGGAATAATTGAACTTAAAATCGCACTAAAACATACACATACATCGCAATAAAGGGACAGATCATTTATGAAAAAAGGCTTACAGTAATGGCGCTACATAGACATACAATTATTGGCCTCAAACAGTACAACTTTGAAGGTATTTTAACAAATGCAATTTATATTTCAATGTAATACTTAATATATTATGTAAAATAAGTGAGCTTTTTACGTGAACGATCACAATGGAAAATGTTTTAAGAAGTATCCGGTTGCACACAATTTTCAAATCATACAATCGATTTTCAATGATTTTAAATAACATGAGCACAAGTGCCAGAAGAAAATATATGCGAACGGGGGCCAAACTATGTGTGATAATAAATATGTACAACTTTGCCTTTACGTTTTCGAATATATGCTTAGTTTATCGGATCATTGTTCCATCCTGTATGTACTTATTTAATCCGCCATTGAAATCGCATAGCAACATCCGGATCGGATACAGTTGATTTAGACACTGTAAAAAAAAAAAAATCTACATTATATTTGGCACAGATTTTATCACAATACTGCGGTATTAAATCGTATAAAACAATTTCAACAACGGTGCAACTGTTTTGAGCAAGACAAACAGTAAATTCTCACTCGATGACTCTAAACATTGGTTTCATAGGTGCGGGCCCTATTTATTTGTATTATTCTCAATTAATAGACAATAAATTTTGTTAGAAAAATAAGACTTAAGATTTGAATTATGATATATAATAGCTCTTCTAAAAAAATGTAAAGGATATTTTTATAGAGTTGTGCCAAAACATGTGTTCTTTGTAACTGCAATTTTGTTATTAATATCCATGAAAACTTCTGTTTGATGTCTTATAAGAATTCATATAGAAATGTGTTGACTATTATTTATTGTTAGAAAAAAAATGAATTTTTAAATCTTGAGTTTATATTTTCCTGTTATTCTACAAATAAATCAGCTATGATAGTTTATTTTTTTATTTTACTGTTTACCAGATGGCATATAGTTCAATATCATGTATGAAAAATACATTATAGAGACATGGAAAAACGATATCGGCCAAATTATTCGGCACAAATCACAGCTACCGCTCGGCTCATGACAATACTTTATAACATTGAGATCCGAAGCTGAAAATATTTATTCATCGTCAGGAAGTATGTTGTTTGCTCGTCATAGGAGTGTGTCTGTGATTCATGTAGAAGTAATTAGCAGCTGGTATTGTCGGTGTCTGCGTGTTTGATAAGTCTGTGTACGTCGAATAAAACGTGATTGTTGTTGTCATGTTTGGACTTGGCGTAGTACCTGTAACATTCATTAATGAAAACAATATGTAACCAGGCGTACAGTGATTATGACAATCAACCGAGGAGCAATATAAATAGCACAAATACTTTTCTTTGAGTTTTCGGAAAACTTACACTTTGCGTAATTCATTCAGTGGCCTCTAAAGACATTTCCCGTGTCGCAGCCTAAATGCTTAGTTATGGCATTTCCATTATGTTACATGCGCTGATTGTCATTTGTGTTATCAATTCAAATTCAAATAAAATGTCTGAGTTGTTTATGCACATTTATTTTTCTTTGTTTAGCAATTGTGATATAACTAGTATTAGTGTAATATTGAGCTTTATAAACAAAAAATGATTTTACTTCGCACAATAGTATTGTACATTTACTTTGGATGTTACCTATCTGCTGACAAACGGAATGGACCTGCCAAGACCCATCTCTGCATGAGCTTAAGAAGTGATCTGTATATATCTGTATAATGTCGTACAATATATATAAGTTCGTGACGTTAGTATGAATTTTTCTTACCAAATAAACAATGTACAGTTATTTAATTGCAAAACAAATACATGGCGTGCTTCTCTTAGTGGTAACCATTGCTATTTATTGGATAAGGCGAAAAAAACAAATTATTTCCACAATATTTCTAATTAAACTTGTTCTTTAAGAATCCCGATTCATTTTGATGTATGTTTTATTACATTAAATTTACAACATTACTTTGAAGCATCTATCGTATTTCGTTGGTTTGTCGAATAATCTACCGGTAAAACGGACATTTTCAGTAAAGGTTCATATGCGGAATTTTATATTTTGTTTACATAACTGGATACATTGTTATCAATGTGTCCGTTGAGTTTGTTGTGGTATTGTACTGGCTGTTTGTCTCAGTAGCGTAGATGCCTGTTGCGGTTGATTTGGGTGTCGTAAAAAGTGTCGTCGCATTTGATACCATGGCTTCCATAGTACTCGTAGTTGCTGCGGTTGTTGTAGTATGTGACGTAGTTTTCATATTTGGATGAGTTGTAATAGCAGTAGGTGCTATGGTTGTATGGGTATTTGATGAAGTTGGTTTCATGACAGACGTTATCGATCTTCCAAGAACCGTTATTGCATGTAATTCGAAAGTGATCTGAGTCGATCCGAGGTATAGGTTAATATGCGTTGTAACCAGGTTTACAGTAGACCACAGGCCGGTCGGAATTTTGGAGACATTGGATATTGTGAATATTGGGTCCAATATATTGCCAATTCTCTGTTATGTCGAGTTATGTCGAGATCGTAACAAACTGAAAGGTACTTTCAAAATAATATACTCATAATTCAGATTAACAGCACTATATATTCTTTTTGTTCCGTGCAATTCTGACTCTTTTGACATACTTAAGGAAGATAAAACATCACAAAATCCAGAAACATATTCTACTATGCGTTATGAATTACATCTAAGTAGCAGAAATAGGTTTTACTATTTATGTGAATGAAGCATTGTTATGGTACTTTAACTGGTTTCGTCATTTGTTAACACCACATATAACATTATAAGTACTTAGTTTAGGTGCAAGTTGAAACGTTTGTTTCACACTTCATTTTCAAACTTAAACATAATATATATATTGCACAAATTACAGCAATAGAAAATATGTAAATATTGTCAGCTTTATAGTGAATGCGAACATTGGCATGTAATTTAGTGAGGCCTAAACGAGTCTTGCTGAAAACGTAGGTCTTATCTGTGCAAATAAATATAGCAATGTGAATTAATAATACACAGACTGTCAATTTAATAATTTGATAAATGTGTTATATTGTAAAGAAACGATTTTCTTATATAATGGTTTCTAATTTGCTTATAGCAACACGTTGTCTACCATACATATACTGCAGCAAATCATGAGCTGGATTTGTACTTGTACATTTTTCCATGACGTTTATTGCAGTTTAGGTACGCATTTGATACGTTTGCAATCAGCCTACATGATATAGAGGATATTTGTTTGATTTAGTGTAAGATCGTATTTTATTTCAGGAGTGGTCATAGAAACAATATTTTTTGTTTTCAGTTTATATGACCACGAGTGAAATGAAATACGATCTCTATGAAACAAATTTTCTTCTTATTTCATGCTTTTGAACGATAAATAAAAAAAATGGTCGAGATATGCTGAAGCGTTTTGGGTATAATGACGTCATTATGATAACAAAATTGTCGATCACTGTTGTATTGGGAAAATAGTGCCACTCTTAATGCGTCGTTGTCGCTTAATTATATTGCATTTAATTGTATTGTGTGTTTTCTGTTGTTTAAAAAGGCCGCTGTTAACACTGACGATTATGGTATTCATATACTTAAAAAAATAAACATAAATACTAAGTTAAAAGTAGATCCATATAACCAAGAGTGAAATGATCAAACGTTATCATTTCACTCGACCCTGAGTGAAATGATCGGGTTATCATTCACTTGTATTCACCACTCATTTACCGCATAGAATGAATAACAAGTTCTACACATTTATAACGCCATTCAGAGATATTTTTTTGAACTATACAATACTAATATGTACTTACCGACATGATAAACATTCGCAAACGTAAACATATAACATGAACATTATCAACCAAGGCGTGATATAGCATTCAAGACAATGAATGAATACACACATTTTATAAAATTTAAAAGTCTTGTGAAACAACACAGAACAAGGAGAACGGATCTTGCTTACATTTTACCGATGTTTTTTTTTAATATTCAAGTTCTTCTAAATTGTCCATGCGTTCCCCCCAAAAATGACTCTCAGAATCATTTGTATAACTATTGATATTTTTTGGTAAATATAACATTGTAATGTATTGCAAGGTGAATGCTTAAAATACATTTTTCTTTACAAACGGAATCGGCCTTCCAAGAACCATTCACGCATGTAATTAGGTAGTGATCTGCATACACACGAGGAATTGCAGGGTATGCGCTGTGTCCAAACTGACAGTAGACCACCGCACGACCGGTAATGGAAATGTACCTAACAGTTTGTATGTTCGGTCCGATAAGATCCAGATTCTCTTTTCTATCCATGTCTGGGCAATCTGGAAGGTATTTACAACATGTCTGGCTTAAATTTCTTCAGTGATATACACGTTATTTAACGGGATATTGTGACATAAGTAAAACCATCTCAGTCAATAAATTAACGCATATAAAACAGGGAACCTTCTTTTTAAAGTTCATTTTCACACTTACAACATGATGCTTATTCATATGGATTTGCGCAATTATGTAGAGACCGAATTGTTTGTAATTATATTAACTATAAGTAACGCTTACTTTATGAATACCATACATAAACAGAAGGATAACACTCCTATTACACGTAAGCCCATACTTATGATAATAAATATCGCGACATTATGTAAATCAGCGAAACTATTTGCAATACATGCATATACTAACTACAGTATGTATGCAATTTAGCTACGGAATTAACACGATGAACACGCTGCAATATGCAATGTACAATATATGGTCATTTAATTATTTGTTTATTATACATTTCAGTTGTACTTGTACACGTCTTCATACCTGTTGTTATTGTTGTTGCTGTGTTAATAGATGGTGTAGTTCGTGATGCTGTAGAAGCTGGAATAACTTTCGTAGGAAATAATGTAGGCGTCATAATAGTAAGTGTGGTTACCGAAACAGTTTGTCCATGTGTAGCCGTCTGTCTATTGAAAGTCCAAGAAATTATCGTTGTCGAATGTGCGCTTGACGCAGTAAGCGATGACGTTGTCGTAGTGTCATTTTCTGTGGTTAATTGAATGAGCATTATTGAAGTCCACGTCGTTGTCATGACATTTGTAGCAGCTGGTGATTCGTCTGTAATAGTACTTTATGCAATTTTTTTTTATAGTAAAAATAGTTTCTTTATTTTTGGATATAACTTAATGTAAATATGATGATAGACACTATGTTATGAAATAATCCCTTTTCATTGGTTATACACATTTAAACACACATTCGTTTATTGGATATACAATAGACCACCGCAAGAAAGGTACTTGATATGTACTTGATGTTCTGAATATTTGGTTCGATTGATTTCCCAATTCTTATTTACATTGTGATTGATGCAACCTAAAACGTTCAATTAAACATAGTTTAAAAAACCATGCATTTCTTGGAACTGTTTTGATTCTATATGCATTCCCGTTTCCTGACAACCATGGATACCATGCAGTCAACAGTAAAGCGATATAAAGCGGAACCATACAACAGAAGATGCAATGCGTGGTGCTTCATTGCGCGGAAATATTATCAAAATATGTATCCGCACACTTATACATATTAGTTGGTAAAATCTGCCAAGCAGGTTGTTTATGTAACGTTTATGTAAGGAGGGAATTATAACAAATATAACAAGACTAATTTCTAGTTATTTTGTTCATTTGTTCTCAGATGACAGAACATTTCAGGCAAGATTATATAAGCTGGAAAGCTCCATCCTGAAATTGTAAAACATATAAATGCACAATATTAACATTACAGTTATATAATAATTATAATTATTTTTATTTTTAATATATGCTATTACTATTAATAATAATATTATGAAATACGAATTACTAGTGTCATGTTTCTAGTGTCATGTTCTAGTGGCTTTACAATTACACATTGACATCAAACATTATTTTATCATAAAGTAATTATATAGAAACAAACAAATAAAGCAACAAACAAATATTACATGGCAGACATAACAGTACATGGCATACAACACAGAACACACATTTCCATTGCCAATTTGTGGAATCAAATGGTTTCTTTCCTGCTCTCCTCTCCTTCCCTCTACTCACACCGTGGTAACTGCTGTAAATTAACCATCCAAAACATATTAAGTGCTCATTCTTATAATTTTTTAAAACCGCGTCAAATATTAAAATACTAAAATAAAGAATTATACTCATTGTGCAACCATTACAATGTTCGCGAACACATATGACTTTACATGTCATACATGTTAGATCTTTCATTTAATACAAAAAAACAGTTACAACATAATGAATGCAGTTTACCACAATCAAAGACAACATACCAACCAGTGAGAATCTCGTTGAAACAAACAAGAAAGGTTTTATCAATGTCATGAGACAAAACCGGTCCTTCCTCATTCAAATTTCTGCACTGATCAGCTGACCAATACCCAATACCCAATAGTACAGAAATAGACCACAAGAGAATAGGTTACACAATACCCTAAAAAAGTTAAAAACCAGTCGGGTAGATTTATGCCAGCGTTTGTCTGTTTGTAAGCATAATTAAAGATTATTAATAGATTAAAGATTATCAAAAGATTCTTTACTCGTCTTTGGAGACTTGCAGTGCGTTTGATGTAATTATATTTAAATATTAGCCTTCCATTAACACTTAACAAAAAAGCGTGTGGATAATAGACGACCATAAAGATCATGGAATCAATGTCAAACAGCCGTTGGTTGTTCGTAATTTTACTACTAAACGTAGTCGTTTGTGTTTTAAATACAAAATGGTGCAGCCATTAAGACAATTTACATATGCGCCGTTGCCATATACTACAACTATATTTAATTTCAAAGTTGCGCCTATACATGTATATACATTTCCAAGTATACACCATTACAGTACTGTATACATATTTGAAGAAGATAAGATTGGAAGTCATAATTATTAGGTGTTCTCCCGTCTAGCAAATAATCTGATGTTTTTACAGACACCATAAAAGCTGTTTTAATGACAGAACAATCATACATGACACGTACCTGTTGATTCGGGGATAGTTGTTGCAACTTCGACATAGATTCCTCAAAATAATATAAATGTAACTACTAATATGTTAGTTTCCATAACGAAACATCGTTTATAACACACCACTTTTGGCGACCTACTAACTACTGAATAAAACTGGTTCATGCCATATCTCTGTGCCATTGTTGAACATTTATACATCTGCTGATTACTCGAACGAGTGTACCCGTTAGTTTATTATGATAATAACACATCTGCGTTACAAAACGAACATGTCTTAATAATTGTATTAGTCATAAGTCGTGAGGTAATACATTCAATGTGGTTAACCTAACCACTGTTAGACTGTTAAACCTGCAGCAGCAATTAATGGTAAAATGTACTAGAACAAGGCCCTTGGTTAGGTCACATTATAGTTTTTGCAACCAACAACGATTGAATTAGTGGAATACTTCTTTTCTTAAAGCAAATGAAGAACATTTATAACTTTTAGCCCCGCTTGAGACCACTGGGTAAGACGTGACACCGGATATTGGTCAATTATCGAGCCAAAATAGAGCAGCGATATAGAAAACAGCTCAAACAACGGTAAGTAAAACACCAATTTCAAGTATTTTGTTTACAATTTCAGACTTGTATGCGCTGACCTAGACTGCCAGCTAAATTAAAAAGACCGTCATATACTTACTTTGACCGATATAACAGATAAACAGTGATTAATCATTAAGTAAACGTAAGCTAAATAAACTTTTTTGATGAGTTTAAACATGTTTAGAAAATTGTGAATCGAGCGATTGTTTACGAATACTATAAGGAACATTTCCTGAAATGTTCAGCAACTTTTGTTGTGTATTAAATAAGTTCTACATCTTAAACAATGCCAACTCGTGTACTGAGTATTGCATGCTCGTGTACGGAGTATTGCATTGTATCAATATTTGATGTACTGGGTATTGCGAAAAGAGTCATAACCTTTTTTTTAATGATTTATACTATAAATACTTAACTTTCATTTTATAAATAGTACTTTTCTAAAGCTTTATCGATATATACAATATAGTATTCAATAATTCTAGTAGAAACGATTAATATTATACAAATATGGACTTCAATATCGTGTATTGGTGCAAAATCCATATTGAACCAGGCGACACACATGATATTATACAGCTAAAAAGTCCATAGATCTACTTGTTTTATTAAATGAATAATTATACAATAATCGACAGCTGATGAAATTGTTACTAAAACACAAATTTATGTTTTAATAATTATATTTAAACACAAAGACAAGTAAATGAATTAACTTAAACGCTTATCTTAACTCACTTTTACTTTTTTATCAGAAGCACATTTATTATTCAAATTCACAATCGCTAAAGAAAAGGGAAAATATAATTACATTCAGCGATGTCGATTATCTGTGCATTTAATCAAACACAAATAAAAAAGACATAATAATATCCAATGAACAGAGCATCACAAATATAATTGGAGCTAACATTTTGACATAGTCGTTTACAAATGACTGCGTATTAGGACGTCATCTTTGTTTAAAACAACGTCCTTTGCAATATCAACTTACATTTGGACGGTTGATTTAAAAAATGTGCAAATATCATGTATGGTTTTCTTTGGAGGGTGTGTCGCCGAGCCAAATTCCACGATCAGCTACGAATAGCCAATCGTGGCGGATCGCACGACAGTGGGAACCTAGCATAAACGGAGTAGCTTGATCGTATTCCGGGTTTTAGCGAGCAATGAAATATTTTGTACATTAACCCCTAACTGACTACATGAACATATTTACGTCACAGCATTTGTCGGCTGATGCGAACTGTTAAAACAACATACCAATGAACTAAAGACAGCCAAAAGTTACACAATAAGCAATATACACTGTAATATTTTAAGCGATTCGAACGACAAATGGAGCACTCAAATTAAGGTGTAAAAACAACCAAACAAGACGCACACCATACACCGGCTAACTTACACCGATGAGACATCACAGTATATTAGTAAACAATACTCTGTACAGAAGCCTGAAATATCCCGTGCACAAGCAACTGAAAATCTTACCGTTTGTGTATAAAACCTGCTCTAGTTTGGCTCTAGTTTGGCTCGATAATGGGCCAATAGCCGGTGTCACGTCTTACCCAGTGGAGACACTATATGTTTCTTGTTTATGATATTCTGCATATTGTATTTTAGTTCAAACTCATTTTGCAGTTTTTCATTGCAGCGAAGACTTAATAAAATGCTGTCATCTATGTGCAATTTTCCATAGAAAACTTGACCCCCCCCCCCTCCGCCTTTATCTTTACGAATTAACTTTCTCCACAACAGTAACACGATGTATAAGACAAACATGAAAACATATACTAATAAATAAAAAATGAGTAGCCATTCCCATAAGTTGTTAACCAATGCAAAACCTTTTCTTTTCATGGATCACATTTAACTGTTTCACTGACAATACCTGCATTGCAGAAGCGATTGGTATGATATTGTTATTGCCATTGCTAATAAACAACTTGGAATAAATAATGATACTTGATATAATGATCCAACTGTTCAACTACCAGTACAATAACCTAATAACCTATTATCTTGTACGTTAATGTTGAGGCTGATTAATTTTAAAATGGGGCGAATCGAAAAATTCCATAAGCTCGTATGCATATTTTTGACATGCAAATCACTGCATTGTAGTAACTATTGATGGTTTCAACGAAAAACTAGATTTTAATTGTAGAAGTAATACAACTTAGTTTGTTTGATGTAATTAATAACTGACCTGGTATAATTGAATATGATGGTATCGGTATGTAAATTATTATATTCAATATAATTGTACGTGTGCAGTATGTTGTTTTGTATTTGTATTCGATGGTAGAAATGAAGAATATTCGTACTACTACGCACATTCCTGGGATCGGTTGTCATGCTTACTTCGCATATAATGACTAAGACCATTAGGAATGTGACGCGTTACAAATATATCCAAAAACATTGTCAACGATGGTCTATGATATTTATTCCACGCATATTGATGTGTGACACCGACAACCATATACATATAAAATATGCTATCTGAAGTTACATTAACTAAATCCAGTATATCCGAATAGTTATCATATCTGAAACAAGTTGTTGTAGTATTATAACTTGATATCCCAGCATGCATGAGCGACCTGCGCGTAGCCGCTCCGCTGGGCATTCGGCTAATAGCCTCTGTACAATAAAGACGTTAAACCACTGCATCGTATGTCTTCATTAATACTACATGATGGCAGAGTGTCAGTGAAACCTAAACAGACTCTATTGTATTAGTACATTTATTGAGTGACATAAAAATGCCGATTTTTAATTTTGCTCATACGGAGAATTTTCAGTTTAATTAACCGGAACAATACGAACGTTTTCGCATGACATCGGGATTAATGGTGGCGTGTTCTGGGACGTTTGGTCCTAATTCGGCAAGAACATGTCGTTTGAAATGACGTCACAACATTCGCACTGAATTAAGTTTTAATTGGCTCTTGTGTTGAAGCCTTTAGTGTTTATCTGATTAAAGACATAAAAGTATTAGCTAACATGTGGGGTATGATGTATATCCCTACTACATGTGTTGACTTTGACCTTTCTATATTGCGTTATGTACTGATTACTCCCCTTTTACCTCATTAGGATCTAAATAACTAGATCTAAATTTAGCTACGTTCTACACGTATAGCTAGCCACACTCAAGTCTAACACATTTCGATATCGATATTGGCCCGATGCGTGTTGTTGCACCTTGGATTTAACTTGTCTTTCGATCAAGGTAAGTACTGTTGTTTGTTATCATAACCGAATTATTGACACAAACGGACAAATGAACGCATCGGAATTGAAAGTTTAAAAAAGGTGGCCTTGATCTTCCTGTGACACTAGTGAAATTTGTTTGTTTACATTTTAATAAAATGTAGAATTTTAAGTAAGACGGTAAAGTTTATATATGACAGGAATGACATTCAATTTACATCTGCTTATCCTGCCTGAACTTATCACCCATAAAGACCCTGATTTTCTTGAGCAATAGACCGTTTTCACGCTTAGCCAGCGTGCGCGGCGGCCATCTTGGAGGTATTCCTTCCTCTGTATACAATAACAACAGTTACCGATTTCAGATAAATTCAACAAAATAGTTAACTATCGTCCTATAATTGGCGGCCACAGTCGTTCTAATAGAGAGAAGTCAATCATACAGAATACCAGATATAATAACTACAAGTGTAAAAAAATCGTGAATTGTAGGAAGAAAAAGGCTAGCATGGATGTCAGTGTCAATCTCCATCTCTTGAGTGGCATACGTTTAAAAAACACTGGAATATGTTCTGACCACATTAGCTAGAGTATGTTGACAGTTATGACAAATAATATATAGTTATTAAACGAAGTGTTATTGTCAATCTGTGAATGTGGCTGATAATTTCAGGACAATGTGTCCTTAATTTAAAATTAACCTTAATACATATTTAACTACATTCTTCACAATCACAGAATATTTGGATGTTTTCCAATAGCATAACAAACAGCAGTTTAAATGGTGATCATAAATCTTTCCATGTATGTAGTTTGCTTAATTATTAATTTATTGTGTCATTTTATTTTTTAGAAAAGATGTCGAAATTACTCTCCAGGGACTATCCAGACGCTCGCTTTTCATAAATAGGAGAACAGACCCACGGATGGACAAACCGAAAATCTAGCCACCGCTTTGTTTAATAGTGAATAACAAATTTTATGTGTGTGTGATATAAATAATAAACTGTTTGATGTTTTTGATAGATATTTATATGGTATTGATGTGAGCATGATCTTATCACTTGGTAAATTTAATGATATTATTACTAAACACAGACAAATTTACTATTTTCTGACTGCTTAATGAGGAATAGAGCAAATAAAATTAATTACACATATAAAAGTGTCTACTTTTTCTTGCTTTTCAAAAAAAGAAAATATAAACGCAATGACCAGTCTAAAGTGATCAACTATTGTATTAAGCAACCCTATATATTTAAAGAAAAATACAGGTTTATAACAACAACAAAATTAATACATCAAAAACATGGCATCTTTCTTTGTACTCTACATTCTTGAGGTTTGGTGGTTACTGAATCTGAAATTTTGTTAATAATGTTATACACATTAAAATGTTTGTTTGTTTGGATTTTTCGCCGTTTTCAAAAGTATTTCAGTCATATAACGGCGGTTAGTAAACCTGCTCACACTTTTCTTGGGTAAGCAGGTTTACCAATACTCAGTTCACATACTTATGCCCGTAACTGACAACTGCCCTACTTGAATCAGAGGTAGGGGAAGAATGGCCGTACAAATAATTTCACGACCAATCCCCGCACAATGTGGCCGGGCTGGGAATCGAACCCACGATGCTCTGATTTGTAGTCCAGCGCTCATACCAACTGAGCTAGCCGGCCCGGCAGCATAAAAAAATAAATAATACCAATAAATACTACTAATATTTCATTAATTACTTTAGATATTATTTTTTATACACTATTAATAATATAATACACATTAAAATAATTAATACCAATAATTAGAGAAATCTTAAATTTATAGATACTGTTCATAACAACATTGGAGATCTGAAAGTTAAGAATATTCCAAAATGCATAAATACATTTAATTACAGCAAGACGTAATCATTAATGTTTAATGGTGCTGCACACCGAAAACATAAAGGCTGCTATATGTGTACACGTTTCGCCACAACCTTGCAGTGGCAGTGGATGGCTTAGAATATGCCCATCTTCTCTGCGATGATCCCGGAGTTTAGGGCTTTGTCTGGCTGGGAGTTGATCACCTTAAATAAAATAACAATATTACATGTACATTTTAAATATAGAGTTTTAGCATTTTGTATTATAAGTTATAGACCTCATTTACCATGTCCCTTATTGTACTAAATCAAACATGAAAGGAGTGACTCACTGACTGCCAACAGGTGCATGTAATTCACATGCAATTTACAAATGCTATATAATATAAAGTAACATATCATTGTCAAAAACACTGGTTTGAAAATTAAGTACCTTCATAGGCACACGCTTACTATTAAATGAGGTTGGTTCTTGTCAATAACAACTAAACGCCTTATGCCCATCCACATTCAACGTTATTCACAGCATCAAAACTTGTATAGTTTTTCTGAACGCCGTGTGTTTACCACAGTCAGAATATATACACACTTGTAGGATATATATCGGTTAGTTTTAGTCATTTTACGCTTCAGAAAACATGAGCATTTTTCTTGTTGAGTCATATAATAATATTTAGATAGTCTGGGGAATATTTCGAATATGGCCGCCAACCGGTGTTACGGTAAAATTATACCTCGTCGTGGAAACGGTATATTGGAAATAATCTGTGAACTGTATTTCATTATTTTGACAGTATTGAAAATGTGTACTAAAAGTTTGAAGATGATGATTTGACTTCTGATGAATGTGATTCTTTTTGTGAAACGGAAACAAAAAAATTCCATTGATTATAATTAGTCTCTTTTATTATTTCTTAAATTAAAATAACATAATATAAAGATACATGTATGTGTGTCGGGGGTCTGATTGAAATTTTCCCTTGTATAATTGAAGGTGCGTTTGAGACACACCAATGTAAAATAAATTGGAGGATATTGCGAAGACAGTCAGGGTATCATCCCGCAATGACCACAACAACCCACACCTGGTATATGATCCAGAACAACCAGTCAAGTTCTACAATTGGTCAGACTTCATGAACGCCTATTCAAGCATGTCACACAACCATTTCAGGTTTGCATAGATTGTTATTTGTTCCACCTAGAATGCTTGAAAATACTGATCACAATGTATTATGCATTAACCAGTATCAGATGAAATATGTAAAATTAAGTAAATCAAGTACCGGGTCCCGTATCCACAAAGCTCCTTAGTGAAAATTTCTTAAAATTCTTTAACTCTGTGGCCGGGTACCTTCATGTAAAATTTACCTTAGATGATTTTACTCTGGTAAAGAATTAACATATGTTTTTTAGTTTACCATATTTTAAATGCAAACTATTGTTTTTACAAGAAAAATTGAATTTGAATATTTCCCTTAAAGATGACTTAAAATTGTCCTTATGGACTTTGTGGATATGACTCCAGGTACATTACACTTAGATCGTGAAGAAAACTAGGATTGATGAATACATAATAGTGAGGTTATATTTTTCATCATTGAAAACTGTGTTACCCAATTGATTATGTGTTATCTTATGTATCTATCTAAACTCAGAATAACACCAGACAAGCCAGGCGTGGTCTTTGTCCGAAAGTGTGCATCTGATTTTGAGGAGGCTGCGACCATCTTAAAGAAGGACGTTGTAATGCACGACAGTATGCCGGACCAACTGGAGTAACTTGGCCAATCTGCTCAATGCCAGTGGTATCTACACGAATACATAAGACCACTGTGCAACTCCAACTGTGTCAGTTCATGATCACAGCCAGATATACAAAAGCCGAAGAAAAGGCTTATAACAGTTAAAAACATAACAATATAAAGATACATGACCAGTATTACTGTGATACTGTGCTATAACAAACACGGAACTAAACTTTTACTGCTTCAGAGCTTAATAGATTTATGGATATGATATAAATGTAAAAGTCATTATATATATATATATACACACAATGTTCCATTCTAAATAATGTTTCATTCTGTTCTACAAAACATAATCTCACATTGCATTCTGTCTAATAAGAACTAAATCAAATAGTTGTTGATTAATTTTGAAATGGTTAACATGGCAAATTAATTATGTCTAACTACTCGTATGTGAAATTTGCACCAATTATTCCTACATTTGATGAACTTATAAAGGTTGTAGAATGGCAATAAGTATCATTGAATTGGAGATTTAATGACAGTAGAAAAAAAACCCTGAGAAAGGTACTTACATGTCAATAGTTACGTTTAGTGTTACATTCTGTATCTAATTTTTTCAGTATGGATTAACTTGATTAACTAAATTGTTTGAACCTGTTAATTGCAATTCATAATTATTAAGTGGAGCATTTTGGCAAGGTTTAATGGAGAAGATCGTTATTTTCACATCTGTTCATGTATGGTTGCCATGGTTACACATCAACTTAAATATGTAGATACTTTGTAAAATTCACTGTCAATGTTTGGCAAACGCAGATGAAACATTTGAATCATATCGGTGCAGTTTTAAGAAAGATATATCAATTTTGATAAATGGGTTCACATTTGTTAAATTTTAAAATATTTCATCTTTGATCCCAATCAAACTCAATTATAGTAAGACAAAAAGGAACACAATTTTTTAGCCTTGGCATAATACTAGTTATTTGGATCCGGTTTTAAACAATTGTCATATATATATTTTTTCTGTCTTATATCAGATGTTTGAATAAAATGCTGAAACATTCCTGTATATTATCAGAATTTCATTATTGTGAGTTTTGCAATCTGTTGCCAAGGTAACCAATACTTGCTTTTTAATTTTAAGATTGTCAGACAATGCTATAGTACTATTTACTTTATTGAAGTTAATGTTTTAACAAAACTTATGTTTGTGATTTATTGATGCAATATATTTGGAACGTTTTTTTATTTTAGTTAATGACATGAAAATAAATAAATGAAACTTTCATATTTTGTGTTTATTGGGTAATTGTAACGCCAACGTTTTCATCTTAAATGGACGAATATTGCAAATTTAATACTTTATCTGTTAGTAACATACATTGAGGCATCTGAACGTGTGGATAACTCAATTTCGCCTCATTTTGAACAAAAATCTCAGAAGATGCCATTATGGAACAGACTGAAGAATTGCAAGTTAATACGCTATTGCATCGATTGGTTCCGAAATCGGAGGAAATTGTTTCTTCTATTGGCCTGAAAAACGATCACTGCAAATTGTGGGACATAGTGTCAAGGCGTTTTATGCAACATTTCGTCCAAAAAAGAACATCATAATTATTTGAAAGGGCTGAATTCAACTACAGAGTGCAAAATGAACATGAACATGTCGATGTCTTTATTACAGACTTGTTCCATCTAGAAGAAAACTGCGCATTTCAAAGGTTGCGTAATAACCGTTTTTTGAAATATAATTGTCGTAGGCTTAGGGCACGATAGATTGTCAGAGAAATTACAGGATAAGGGAGCACGGGCTGCGCAGACGGCAACGAAAGGCAAGCAATTCCAACGTTTTAAAGCAGTTGCCTTTTGTAAAACTGACAACAAACAGTCTTGAGCAGGAGAGACAGACACTCTTAAACTTGACTTGTATGTGACTGGAATGTGTACTTGAATCTAACGACAAAAATGTGTATTTCTGAGATTGATGTTGTTAAAGGGTTTAAGTGTGCGTTAATTGATCGTCTGAAAATCGAGGCACCTGCCTCAATGAAAGTAAATAATTTCCAAAATATTTATTCCGATGTTGCTACCACATATGACCAAATTTGCGACAAATTTCTTAGACTATTTAACGGGTTAAGGGAAACTGATCTGCTGAACACCATTAAATTAAGTCAGGATGCGCGACCATATTCAGTCACAACGCCGCGGAAAATTCCTGTCGCGTTTATGGGGAAAGTGAAAGCTGAACTAGAGGACATGAACAGAAGAGTCGTGATTTCCAAAGTTCACGAACCTAAGGGATGGTGCTCTTCTATGATTATTTATCCCAAATCAAACGGACAGATACGAATCTGTGTCGATTTATCGAAGTTGCAGGAGTCCGTTAAACGCGAAGGTATCAATTGCCTTCCGTAGACGAATACTTTTCAAAAGTCGACGCTTTGGAGTTTTGGCAAATTAAAATTGCCGAGGAGTCACGCCACCTCACAACGTTCATAACATAGTTAGCAAAGTATTGCTTTAACGTGGTGCCTTCGCCCCTGAATATTTACAGAGTAAAATGTCCGAATTTTTGAGCGGAATGCCAGGGGGAATAATTTGCAAAATGTTGATTTGGCGACGCACAAAGACCGAGCGTGACGAAACGTTATTTAATGCACCTAAATTAATGGAACAGACAGACATAACACTTGACACTCAAAAGTGCAAATAACGCGCCTTAATTTCCTAGGTCATGTGCTGGTGTGCGCAAAATAGAGGCTGACCTGATCAAGATCCGTGCAATTAAGGATTTCTAGACATGTATTTAATGTTGTAGTTGATACTGTGCGTAATGTTGAAGTTGGTACTGTGTGTGATGTTGTAGTTGGTACTGTGTGTGATGTTGTTGTTGGTACTGTGTATGACGTTGTAGTTGGTACTGTGTGTGATGTCGTAGTTTGTACCGTGTGTGACGTTGTAGTTGGTACTGTGTATGATGTTGTAGTAATTAATGTGTGTGATGGTGTAGTTGGTACTGTGTGTGATGCTGTAGTTTGTACTGTGTGTGACGTTGTAGTTGGGACTGTGTGTGACGTTGTTGTTGGTACTGTGTGTGACGTTGTAGTTGGTACTCTGTGTGATGTCGTAGTTGATACAATGTGTGATGTTGTCGTTGGCACTGTGTGTGATGTTGTAGTTGGTACTGTGTGTGATGTTGTAGCTGGTACTGTGTGTGATGTTGTAGATGCTACTTTGTGTGATGTTGTAGTTGGTACTGTGTGTTATTTTGTAGTTAGTACAGTGTGTGTTGTTGAAGCTGGTATTATGTGGGATGTTGTAGTTGGTAATGTGTGTGATGTTGTAGTTGGTAATGTATGTGATGTTGTAGTTGGTACTGTGTGTGATGTTCTACTTGGTACTGTGTGTGGTGTTGTAGTTGGTATTGTGTGTGATGTTGTAGTTGTTACTGTGTGTGATGTTGTAGTTGTTACAGTGTGAAATGTTGTATTTGGTACTTTGCATGATGTTTAAGTTGGTACTATGTTAAATGTTGTATAGGCTACTGTGTGCTATGCTGTAGTTGGAACTTTGTGAAATATTTAGTTGGTACTGTGTGACATGTTATAGTTGGCACTGTGTGAAATGTTGAAGTTGGTACTGTGTGAAATGTTGTAGTTGGTACTGTGTGAATTATATCGTAGTTAGTACTGTGTGTGATGTTGTTGTTGGTACTGTGTAAAATGCTGCTGTGGGTATTGTGTGTAATGTTGTAATTGTAACTTTGTGTGATGGTGTATATGGTACTGTGTGTGATTCTGTAGTTGGTTCTCTTTCTGAAGTTTGTACTTTGTGTGATGTTGTAGTAGGTAATGTGTGTGACGTTGTAGTTGTTCTATTTCCCTTGAGATCAGCATGCAAAGTACGTGTCACATCGCCGATACATTAGATATACTACATGTATACTACTGTAGAATCATTGTAAGAATACCCATCAATGCATTTAAAAGTAATGGCGCGGACATAAGGATTTGACGTTTCACAAAGAGGCTTAGGCCTTGTAAATGAAAGCACGCTTTAAGATCTGAGATCGACCTATTGAAGGTTAACTTCTGGTGACCTTTCAGCCTACCAATTTCAGCCTGCCAATTAGAGCCTTGCTTTCAAGTTTTTAAAAGTGAAAGTGAATCCATTTTTTGGCCTTAGACAATTAATCTTTAAGCTGTGATCCAATTGTAACAGGTATAGAATGTTACATATAGATCATTATTTATGAATTAGTATGTCAAAGGACATGGTCACAATTATAGATTATGACATAATCATTTCCCCTCCGGCCGTCCATATTTCGGTTTATGCACCATAAGTTTCAAATTGTCCAAATTGCGGTATATAATATTTCCCCATAAGCATCTGTCTGTCGTATACATAACCCATTATTTTCTGTCAAAGTCAAGGTCACAGTTAAAGGTAAAGACAAAATCAATTCCGCTATATAACTTCTAAATGCCTGAACAGATTCTCATATAAATAAAGGACGATCCGCATTTATAAAGGGATTCATTAATAAAAATATGCAGTAGCATGAAAATCATTCTCGCTGTTTAGAGAGGTTTTATTTTGCATAGACCGCCGATTATGACCTTGACGTTACACAGCAAATCATGGGTCAAGTACGTTTAGTTTAGTCATTGGGAAATACTAAGCTGCAGTATATTAAAATTCTTCAAAAAGAGGAAACAAAATATGGACGGGCGTAGAGACGAGCGGACTTTTGGAAGTACAGCCATACGGACGGACTAACGGACGGACCAATACGCGTAATTTCTATATTGCCCCATCCTTTGTAATAAAGTACTGGTATAACCCACACATGAGTTTTTCATTGGCTGCCGAAACTATTTACTGTAGCAAAGTGCGCTTGTGAAATCTACATTATGCCGTAGTTTATTCTTTCGCTCGAAAATACCATTGCCTCTGCCATATACATGTATATAAAAATCATTCTCACAAAATTTATATTAATCTGTTGCAACATCCAGTAATTTTTAACCACCCTAAAGGAATTTTAAAACAAAGCTGTCTTAAGAAAATGTCCGAACAATGAGATTTAAATGATCAATTTCATATGAATACATTTAACTGCGAGATGCTCATAATATACATTGTATTTCTCTTTATCAAGTTGTAGATATAGAAGTTATCAATTGCATGACTGTACACAAAATGAACATATTGAATTCCAGAACTGTTCTTAAAGTTACTCTTTATAAACACAAATCACTGTTTATTTTGAATTAAAGTGACACGTTTAGGGTAGCAATTATTTGAACTTAAAGAATGTCATCAGACGTCGGAAAATCCTATAGACAAGTGATCCGTCTTTCTTATATGAAGAAATCACCGATTGTGCATCAGGAACTTTTCCAACTTGTTTGCTTTGTGTATGCGTAAACTGCTTTATGCTAGCAGATACACCTTATCAGTTGGGATTTCATCAATAAACGTGTAAATGTCTTTTTTATTTATGTCTGGCTCAAGCGGTATCTCTTCGCTGACCGTGTACCTGGAGCGGTCATCAGGCGGGTTGATATCCGCGTACAGGTGACAGTATTTCAGGCTGCCATCAGGCGAGCAGAACTGGTTGTAGCCTTCTTGGAGCAGGGAGGCGATGGTTTTATTCTCAAACTCCGCCGCTACAGCCCCCGGGTACTGCGACTGCAGCTTACTGAACCTGAAAACAAAAATAATTAAAATGTTTAAAACGTACACGAGTATCCAACATGTCAAAAAATATAACGCGTTAAAAATAAATCTCACATATAGCAGCATCTCTGTTTGATGCCGTAAGCACTGAATAACCAGGACTCGTAACACGTTGTTCGGGTGAACTTGGCTCCAATGCCGGGAAGTATGGAGTCATTGCGGGTAAACGTGTAGTCCTGAAATATTTTATATTCAATTATATGTACATCGTTTCGATAACACTATATAATTGAAATGTAACTGTTTTAAAACTAATCATTTACAATAGACACTTTTAATCATATTTAATTCCTTTCTTATTCCACTAACGTGCCACTATCATATTGTTTAAAACATCGGCACAGTTATCCGTGCAATCGTAACGGTTACACGCTATTCAACTATTTTGGTACAACTTGACAATCAGCTAAGCTAGACTTACCTCCATGATAAGCACTTCCTGACAAGGACAGGGCAGTGCATACACAAGCTGCTGCTGAATCCAGGACTTTAGTCCGTCCTTGTGCTTATCGTAGAACTGTTGACAGCGGATCTCATTCCATATTGACTGAGAAATAAGTGTTGCATTATAAAGCCATCGTCCAGGGAAATCTGTAATTATAAAACCATTATTAACAATTGTTTTTTCGTGAAATCCTAAAGTATCCTATTTTATCAATTGTTTTATATTATACTGTATGAAATTTTACTACATTGCACTGCATTGCATCGCAATAACATTGCTTTGAATTGTGTCATGTCGTTTTGCGTTGCTTTGTACATTGTATTATTTTGCATATTGTATAGTATTATATAAGACGGTTTTGTAATGTACGGTATTGTATTGTATTGTATTGTATCGTAATAGATTGTATTACATCGTATTATATTGATTCGTATGAAACTTTACAGCACCTTAATGTACCGTACAGCATAATACCGTCTCACATCACATTTGATTACCCTACAATTATTATAGTAATTTCAAGTACTATATTATATTACCCGGGTAAACATTCGAATTCTGGTTTAGAAGAGTAAAGTTACGTCTGTGTGACAAGACCGTGCCAACGTAGTCCAGATGTGTGTAACCACTAGCGACCGGTACTTCCGGTAATGGTCTGATACTGAACTGTTCCCGGTCGTAGTTGAACAAAATGTATGTGTACATGCCGTCTGACACCAGAATGACTTGCATAGACAGGTTCTGTAATATCAGCGCTCGTTGAATTTTGATTCAAATTTCAACACGCTTTATTTCAATTTGCAAAGAATTAATGCGCCGTTTAGGATGCTTCGTACCTGATGCATGACGAGCTCATATCCGGGTTCGTAGGGCGAGTGAACGGTTACGTGCTTCCACGTGGCGACCAGAGCCACACTGACATTGAATTCGGTCTGGTGTGTGTACTAACGAATGAGGTTCTGGATCTTTGCCATTTCGATCTTGTCCTTCTGGTGGTCGTCAAATACATGGATCCATAGTCCACCATCTGGTATATTTTTGCTGTCAATGTTTGTCCATAACGGAGCTATTACTATGTGCTTTTGAACAGCTGATGACCATTCACTAGCATTTTCTCCTCCATATTGATTGTAGAGAGGCTGGAAATCTAGCGATATGAAACCGTTCATGCTTGGCTGGAACAAACATGTAGAATACCCGATTATATTAATGTCCGTGACCGGCAAGGAGTTTAATGTGGCATACAAATTAACGTGTCTTCCAAATTGTGACTGTTTGTTATATTACTCCTTTTAAAACAAACGCATTTTGATTTATTTAGCTGTTATTTGTTTTTGTACTCCTGATGGTTAGATGCTATGCTGTTTTCCAACCGAGTCCTTTGATATTTCATATTATTTTCTTAATAATTTATAAATAGCTTACCAAAAATAAACTGTAATAAGAAACTAGAGTCATATAATATTATATAAATTATCCGCCTTGGTAATGACGACGTCATATTAGTTTGCCAAGATTATGAAGTGTATTGCGTCAAAATTTAGAAACATCCATCTGATATATTGTCCGAAGTACGGCAATCTTCCCGAAATGTGATAGGCCTTGATAATCTCGTTGTCTATATCTGTGTAATAGTCTCCAGCTGAAGTGAACTCCAGAAGAACAGGTTCTGTGGGGAATTGTAAAATATGAAGGCATTCAACAACGATTACAAGTGTTCATATCAGCTGTATCAATTAAAAGAAATACGCGCATGATGCAATATAATTAATATATTAAGACGTCAGGAAGAAAAACAGTTAAACGTGTATTCAATTTGTATATATATGGACGTTTGTCGTGTTAGAACATACTTACTATAACAAACCAGATACGGGTTTCCTTGCGGAAATGGCTCTGTACAAACGCACTTGAATCCACCGAACGTGTTTGTACAATCTGCATTTTGACCACAGGCAGGGTGTTCGCACTCGTTGATATCTGGAATGATACACATATAGACTGACCAGGGATGAACATTTTATGACTTGTTACCGTCCTTTATAAACAAAGTATATATCATACGGTTATTTAATAAAGAGTACTATTTATTTAGTAGGTTGATTTTCTTGTCTTAATACGAACAGCAAATAGTAATGCTGCCTTTCATTAACAATGACTTTTCATATCTCAAACCTATCATGAATTACTCATGACTGTTTAATCTCTCCCTAAATGACTTAAAACTCGTAGTCTGTGATAACATAACTAACAAATGATTAATCAGCATTTGATTTTGTTTTTGATTAAAGTTAATTGGTTATATGAGAATTTTGCATAGATGTAATTACTTACTGTTGTAGTGATTGAAACTATATGCTTACTGAAATCAAAAAGCGAAGAGCTAAGAATATATCAACACTTTTTACGACATTATCTATCTACAGCAATTTGTACTACGAATTTGACAAACATTCAGTTATGAAGCTCGCAAAAAAAAAACGCACCGTTTTGACAGCTAGACCCAGTAAAACCATTGTTGCAAACACACACATATCCACCGTCGATGTTCACGCATACCCTTATCTGGTTGAAATCATGGCGACAATACAATTCACCACCAAATGTGCACTCGTTTACATCTGTAATAAACATTGAACAAATACATATCGTTGAGAACATTACCGTTTGTCAAGGAGGCAAATTTATAAAAAGGTACTAATAACGTTTCTTACCTGCCGAATACAAGCCAACAATCCGATACATGCATAACATTTAATCGAGTTAATGGCTTAAATTATGTCACCATCTATGTACCAAGTTTCGGTATAAGAGTACAGTGAGTTAAACCGGAAGTTGGTGATCTGTACGCCGATGATCAGTTAGTTGCCAACAGCAGAAAAAGCAGTAAGTGACACACATTTTTAATTATATATTTTACCCCGAAGAGAATATAAATACAATTATGTTCTACGAACACATATAATGACATTACATAAATATATTATGTCGGTTATGCCTAGTATTTTAAGAGTACTTGTTTTAGCAGACATGATCACTTAATGTTTCAATATTTTAAATAAAAATAATAGGTTTGTAGCTGTATATTTCATTGTAAAGATGGTTGTTGGTATATTTTTTGTGTAAAAACTGATAAATACATCACTTGCAGGTCAAGCAGTATTAATTGTATTAAAGCGAATAGTTTTTGAGCCGAGAAATCATACATTTTGCCCATCAACATAACGTGACTCAATTGTACGAGTAGTTGCAAAATGTCAAAATTAGATTGTACGATTATTTGCTCGTGAAAACGATCTGAACGGTTATGTTCAAAAGTAATTATAACTTAATTTAATGTGTAGAAGTCAATTTATGTTAATTTTCTCTTTCCTCCTTTTCAAGACGATAATTTTACCTGTAAGAATGTAATAATTTTAAAACCAAAATGACAAGTTAATTGTAGTTGTTTTACGAAAAATAAAACGAAATTATGTAAGGTATATTTATTATAGAAATGCATTTCAATTTGATCCTGTTATATTACATGTCCTTCGACGACGCAGCAAGTGGATGTCAATCAAACGATGAATCCAACCCATCCGAAGAAAAGCCGAGACGAAGACACCAAAACTATATATAAGCGAGGTCTGCGGCATGAACACAAAAATGAAACAATAGGCGGTGAAAAGGGGATACCTGTTATTGAATGAATACCAGTGTGTTTATGCTTGTGTGTGTGTTCAAATATGTGTAAATATCATATTACATTATATTAAAATAAGTGTATGTAAATACATGCATGTTTATATGTTATGGTATACATGAATACAAATCTATACTTTAAATGCACATTAAGTTGAGTGCATGCGATTATGTTATTTCATGCACTTGTGTAAAATAAGACATGTACACTGTTATAAAATTAAATAAAGAAGTCACGAATTTTTTTTTTTTTAATTCATTTATTTTTTCTTAATTATTTATGAACATACAAATTGAGTACATGATAAAGCATGATTACTAAGGTACATCACATACATACAAGTACATTCAACGACTGTTGAAGTCACACTGCATTACGTGACAATCTGTTTAGAGGCCACTTTTTATGATCACCACCGGTAGTTTCGTAAGACAGATTGGACAGTGCTTTGCATGTACAATGCGTCGCTGAATAGAAATAAGCATTGTTTTAAAGAGATATATCTAGAATAAACTCCTTTAATATTTTTGTCCGAGTATGTTTTTTTAACAACCAACTGTTTGTTGTTATAACTTCATGTAAAACCGGTGTTCATTCACATAATTGTTAATGAAACAAAATAACAAGAAAAGTAGTTCCATCTAAGCCAGACTGAAATGAGCAATTGTCTTCCATTTCAGACGACCCAGAGTTATCATCCATATGTTCCATTCGGTCACCAAAAAGTCTGAAAATTGTTGACTTTGCTGTCAGATCTCCATGCTGGTTGTCATGGCAAGCTTAATTGCAAAAGTACTAATTAAGTAGAAAATAATTTCATATGACCGCGAATGAAATATAATACACGTTTAACTTGAGATTTAGGGACGTACACACATTCGGACACACATTCGGACGTACGGACAAACACGCGCGATTCCTATAAAGCAAATACATGTATACTAATATCGATATGACATCATGAATAGACACTGTCTAATGAAACTATTATTTATTTCGTATAAATAATACATGCACATGAAAACTAATAATATTTACGTACACCTATATAATACTAATCAAGGAAGATCGATTTGTTCTTAAATTTGTTTCGATCACTAAGCGCAACTAAGCGTACATAATTATAGTTCAATCGCGCAACTAATTATTGCGTACAGTCGCAACTAGGCGTACAGTCAATAAACAGTGATTGAATAAAACTGTAGATATCTTTAATGTTACAAAGATAATTCGTTATCAAGTAATGTCTTTAGCTCACTATGTGTTTATGGTTATTAAGCAACACATAGTTTACAGATGTGCGCGAAATCCAGAGAATTACGTGGACATTAATTCAATTTTGTTCGATTGTTTCAACATATTTGCAGTGATAAACTACCGATTTTTCAACGAAAACACAATTTCCATACAAATCAAAAAGCATATGTGTGACAAATAGAACAATAATTGACAGGAACGTTTAAATCTTGTCACATTCAGCCCAAAGTAAAATATAATATCCAAAAACTGTGTCACTTACTTCGATTTCTGCTGTTTGCAACTGTCTGATCATGGCAAACAGATCACCAACTTTCGGTTTAGCTCACTGTACGCATATAGACTGTGAGTTCTATCTAACATAAGAGTTGAAGTTTACCAGCACAGCATTGTCCCCCGACACCATCCAGGTCACGGTATCCAGTCTGACATTCGCACTTACAACTGCCGTCAGTATTGGTACAGTTAGCGTTGTAGTGACATGTCTTTCTGTTCAGACATTCGTTGATATCTGTAGAGATTGACGCATTGCTTATGGGCATATTAAGTCAAAATAATATTAAACAATTATATTGTTCATAACACCTTATGCTGAAACGGTTACATAACCGAAATGATAAATAAAGCTTAACATTTAAACATTAGACTATCGAGAAAGAAGGTCCGGTAACGCTTCAAAACCATAGTGAGAGAATACCTGAACACAATGGAGCTTTACCACTCCATTCGCCCTCTGCATTACACGTGATCTTTGTTTCGTTATCGGTACGGTATCCATGGAAACACGTATACACTGCACTGGAGTTAAACATAGTGTCGGAGAACTGCACCGAAGATAAATTCCCTTCAGGTGGATCTTGGCAAACTGAATTTAAACAATGCGTATCAAATGCTCGGTATCATATTTTTACCATCGAATACAACATATATGAGAAGCGTAGATCTTAATTAAGTGAGTGTTGCAATGAGTATATATCTCAACGCTGAGAGAGAATCGGTACACCTATTTTTTTGCTTCAATTGAAGCATTTCAACACTGTGACTTGTAAAACTTAATACACTGACTGGCGGTTTCATGCATTCCTTTACAATTTGATGTTAATAATTTTAAACACGAAATAGCCGTACCTTTAATTTGACAATATGGAGGGGAAGGTTTCCATGCAGATGTATCTGTACACGTTGATGTGGCTTCTCCAACCAAACTGTAGCCAATGTTACACGAATGTAATTGTTGAATTATAAATTGTTCCGTCTGTCGCGTTTACCTGACCATTTTGAATAACGGTATCTCCACAATCTGTAAAAAATAAAATTACTAATAAGAGAGAAAAATAAATATTGTTGGAACATGTGTACATTCAAAATACATTTAGTGAGACGCGCTCGATGTTCTTGGTACAGCAGGTACATCAGGTTATTTAGGGGCAGTACATGTGTAAGGAATTAAAAATTGTTGATTGTTCTGTGTTAACATGGCCGTTTCAATTTTGGGACCCCAGTTTTAGTCAGTTTATGTTTTGTGTTTAGTTGTATGTATAGGCAATTAGTCGCCTGCCTAAAATAAAGAACAAGCGGATGGTAATTTGGGTTTCTCTACTGGTGATGTCTTTGGATTTCAATATTCTTATATTGAAAATACGACACATTTTATTATTTTTACATTTGATACAAGTGTACCTTTAACGGTACAGTTTGCATCTAACGCACTCCAGTTCCCGGTTTCCAGGCAGTCAATGGAGTCCTTCCCAAGCATTTCATATCCGGTTTCACAAGTGTATTCAACATGTGAATTGTAAGTTGTGTTGTGTTCTTTACAATTGCCATTTGGTATTTTAGGAGGGTCCTTGCAATCTGTGTGAAATGGGGAACACAATTATAAACTGCTGGGAGCTTTGTTCAGAAAATATTAGCCTGTGCAATATGAAAACATTACTGTTAAAGTTAAAGTGATACTTGTAAAATAGACGTGTATCAATACTTTTGATTATTTATTAGCATTGTATTAATTTAACCCAAGAACATATTTTGATCTGAAGTATTGCTTTAAAAGCGCTGAAGGTTAAGTACAGTTAGATTTCACGATTTCGTAAACCTGGTTATGCGACAGTTCAACAAATAATAAAAATATATGAATTTCTCTTTTTGTTTATCGTTTTATCACAGAAGATCTAGTTTATATATATATATATATATATATATATATATATATATATATATATATATATATATATATATATATATATATATATATATATATATATATATATATATATATATATATATATATATATATATATATATATATATATATATATATATATATATACAGACATTCCCCATATAGTGGGGTGTCTGTATAAGACCTAGTTATGTGGCGACGATATAAAACCTTGCTCTGGGTTTGTCTGTATATATGATATATAACGCCCCGCAACTGGTCATGTAACGCAATCAAGCAATTGATGGATTGTATATAATTTTAAGAATACAATCAGGGTACTGGTGTAATAGAATAATAATAATAATAATTTTAATCATAATAATAATGATAAAGATGATGTTAACAATTTAAGACACTTTATAATATGGTATTTTATGTTGTTGTTGTATAACAACAAATTTGCTTATAAAGAGTAATAGAAAATCAGTATGTTGTTGTTGCTGCAGTAGCAATAATTTCAATAATTTTTGCTCTATTATTATTTACACAATTCTTTTATTAAATTAAATAATTATTATAGCAATCATAATACATTTATTTGAATAATTAACTTCATAAAATAACGATATCACAACATATAATAACAATAATAACAATATACATTTTTGATAATAATAATAATATTATTATTATTATTATGTTCGATAATGATAATAATACTAATTGATTATTATTAATATTGTGTTTATAATAATAGTAGTAATAATAATAATAATAATAATAATAATAATCATAATAATCATAATAATGATAATAATCATAATAATATAATAATAATAATAATTATTATTATTATTATTAATTTTATTATTATTGAGAACGCAACAATTAAACTAACAAACCTTTTTAATGTGATGTTCATAATAATCTATATATTTTTACTACTTTTAATAATAATAATAATAATAAAATAATAATAATAATAATATTATTATTATTATTATAATAATAAAATAATATAATAATAATAATATTATTATTATTATTATCATTATTTAATATAACAACAAACGAAAATTGAAGGACTAGGAGGAGCATAATTATATGACTTTATTTACTTATATATATTTTTTGTTATATTTAATAATTTGATTTTTATATATTTTTATAAAGATGTTTTAGTCATTTTCGTACTACTAGGTAAACAACGTCGCTTTGTTCAATATCTTTTTTATACGTAATGCATAAATGACTGATCGCCAAGATGTTGTTCTTTTATGCGTTGGGGCTATAACAAGAGCTTGTTTACGGATTAGTGTAGTTTAAATGTAGTTTTGGAGCATGTTAGTTTTGGAACATGTTTTAAAAATCTTGCTCCACAAACTGAAGCATTTGGAAAAACAAAATAATACATTTTATCATGAAAAGCAAACACGAGAGAAAAAAGTCGTGCCCCTTCTAGGTCTTCAACCTACGATCTGTGGATTAAAAGTGTGTAATTAATAAACGCTTACCACTCGACTGCTATAATGTGTATTTTAACGCTATGTGATGCACACATTAAAAACAACCATATGGAAAGAAATGAACAGAAAAGTATTACGTTACGGCAAGTGTATGAGTGTATATTATAGTTTTAAAGGAACTTTAAGACACGGCAAGGAAGAGTAAGAAATACCAAGATAATATGCGAAATATTTAAGTGAATAAATATTGTGTCCTTTAAGCCTCAGTCACACATTCCCGATTTTTCCTGCCGTTCTTGAGGCGACAGCGGGGCTCGAAATTGAAGTTTTGATCCAAAGATCGATTATGGTCACGACAGCTTCACGACAGCGTCTCGACAGTGTCCCGATTTTCCCGAATGCGATCCGACAGAGTCCCGACACTGCCCTAATAGCTCCAGACAGCGTCAGGGCATACCCGACTTTTTTATTGTGTGTCTGAGGCCTTACTTAAATTGTCAGTTTAAATGTATCCAGTATATCAAAATTATGTGAATGGAAACTGAATGGTTAGTTATTGTAATGTGCATAGTGATTTTCCTCCATACACATATTAACTTTCACACTTTTTTCGCCATAGTGTTTAAAAAAAAGATATACTGCTGAGAATAACATGTATGAGGACAAAACATTTTTTCGATATGAGGTAAAAAGACCATAGAAGCATGGTAAGCATAAACAATAATAATTTTTCTATAAAGTAAACTAAAATAAACAGATAAATTATATGAACACAAAATTATACGAGTATGTCGTAATTTTAATATTAATACACGTATTCCAATATGTATTATACAAATTGGATTAGTTGCATATGTTATGTTCCTCTTTATGGTGGAGATTCCTTACCGGACTTGACAACATCATATATGATCCTATGACTGGTATAACGCGTGAAGAAAGATACGCATTAAGATTTTATATTTTGCACATATCTATACAAATTCACATCTAGGATGAACAATATGCAAATATTAGTAGCAGTATAAGTTGTCGTAGTAGAGGTAGTAGTAATAGTACTAGTAGTAGCAGCAGCAATAGTAGAAGTAGTAGTAGTAGTAGTAGTAGTAGTAGTAGTAGTAGTAGTACTAGTAGTAGTAGTAGTAGTAGTAGTAGTAGTAGTAGTAGTAGTAGTAGTAGTAGAGTAGTAGTAGTCGTAGTAGTAGTAGCAGTAGCAGTAGTAGTTGTAGTAGTAGTAGCAATAATATAGTAGTAGTAGTAGAAGTTGAAGTAGAAGTACTAATAGTATAAGTATAAGTATAAGTAGTAGTAGTAGTAGTAGTAGTAGTTGTTGTTGTAGTAGTTGTAGTAGTAGTAGTAGTATAAGTAATATCAGTAGTAGTAGTAGTAGCATCGTTAGTAGCAGTAGTAGTGTTACTAGTAGTAGTAGCATTACTACTACTAGTACTAGTAGTAGTAGCAGTGGTAGTTGTTGTTGTTGGTGGTGGTGGTGGTGGTAGTGATGCTACTTAAAGTAAATGAATCCAGAGGCGACCGTAATTTGCGTTTTTTGACAGAAATAAAGCCGGGCTTTAGTTGCAAACACCTTGTAGTAATGTACATGTAGGTATCTAATATAGTGTATAGAATGTAAAACAAATGAGGTCTTCCGAATTGTTATCTCGTGTCCATTATCGCTATAATGTTGTTATAACGACATTGCAATCGTTCATTCACAAGAACAATAAATTAGATTTTAATATCGACATGTACTCAAAATATTCATGCTTAAAATTGTTTTGTTATACTGGACAGTGAAATTCCGCAGAAATAAATAATATACGTCTTTGATACAGGTTGCATTTCATACTCAAGCTCCCAGACTACAACGAGTACGACAACGACAACAAGGGGATGTGAATGTCATGGTGAAAGGAGTAGTAGTAGTAGTTGTTGTTGTTGTAGAAGTAGTAGCAGTGGTAGGGAAACAGTAACAGTTGGAGTAGTAATGGTAGGAGTAGTAGCAGTGGTAGGGAAAATGGTAGAAGTAGGATTAGTAGTATGGGTAGGGGTAGTAGTAATGGTTATGGTAGTGTTAGTAGCAGTCGGAGGAGAAGCAGTCGTGTGCTGGTGGAGTAAATAGTAGTTGGAGGAATTGCAGAAGTGGTTATGCCTGTGTTAGTAGTGGTGGTGGTGAAAGTGTTAATATTAGTCGGAGGAGTACCAGTGGTGGTTGTGTTAGTGTTAATAGTAGTCGGAAGAGAAGTAGTGGTGTTAGTGGCAGTGTTTTAAGTAGTTCTACCGTAGTTGTAGTAGTGATGGTTGTTGCAGTAAAATAGTATTAGCGAAAGTTATTGTTGTCTTGGTAAAGGAGTAGCAGTAGAAGTAGTAGTTGAATTAGACATAGTACGGTAACATACTCGTACGAGTATGTGACAAATGATTGTAATTGTTTATGTCGCTGTTTTTAAATAACAATTCCCGGCATTAAGATATACGACTGGTATGGTTGACATATTTGACACTGCATATGAGTGTCATTGTAAAAGGAGTAGTAGTGGCTGTGGTAGTAGTAATAGTAGTAGTTATAGTAGTAGTAGTTGTAGTAGTAGTAGTAGTTGTTGTTGTTGTTGAAACAGTAGTAGTAGTGGTGGTAGGAGTAGTAGCAGTGGTAGGAAAAATGGTAGTGTTACGCGGTGGTGAGTCTGAATTGTAGTCGAAGGAGTAGAAATGATGGTGGTAGTGTAAGTTTAGCCAGTGTGTAGTAGCAGAGGCGTTTGTTGGAGGAGTAAAGGTGGTGACGATATTATTGTAAATAGTAGTCGCATAAGGTGGTTTTGGCGGTAGTCTTAGAAATGGTTGGATAAGTAGTAGTAGTTAGGGTGTTGGGAGTGTTTGTAATGGTCTGAGAATGAAGAAGTGGTGGTGGTGGTAGTGTCAATAGTTGTCTGCGGAGTAGTAGAGGTGTTGTTGTTGTTGTTGTTGTTAAGTATTAGAAGTAGTTGATGTAGTAGGAGTATAAGTAGCAGTAGTAGAAGTCATTGTCTCACTCGTGGTAGCAATAAATAGACAGAGAGTGGTTGAGGTGGTGGTGGTAGTGTTATTAGTTGAAGTTGTAGGAGTATTAGTAGTGATGGCTGAGGTGATGTAAGTAGTTATTGGAAAAGAAACAGTGGTAGTGGTAGTGCTAGTAATAGTCGAAGGATTATTAGTAATACCCATAGTGTAAGTAGTAGTGGTGGTGTTGGTAGCATTAGTTCTGGTTGGAAAAGAAGAAGTATTGATGTTGGTAGTATTCACAGGAATAGTAGTAGTGGTAGAAATGTCAGTATATTTTATAGGAACAGTATGCGTAGCGGTGGTAGCGTTAGTATTACTCAGCAGAATAGTGTTAGTGGTGGTAGTGTATTATTCGGAGGGATAGTAGTTGGGACGGTGGTAGTTTTAATAGCAGTTTGGGTAGTAGTTGTAGTGTTGTGGGGAGTGTTACTTATGGTCAGATGATTAAAAGTGGCGGTGGTGTTAGTGTAAGTAGTATTCGAAGGAGTAGAAGTAGGTGGTGCAAGTGTTAGCAGTATTCGGAGCAGTAGTAGTAGTGTTGATGGGAGTATAAATAATAGTCAGCTGAGTAGTAATGGTAGTTGTGGTAGTGATAGTAGTAGAAGTGGTGATGGTGTTGGTGAAAGTAGTAGATGGAGAAGTAGTGGTTGTGGGTGTAGTGTTGATAGTAGTTGGAGTAGTAGTAGTGGTGGTGGTGTTAGTAGCAGTCAGTGTATAAGAAGTGGTGTTGGTATTAGTTGTAGCTGTAGTCGTTGTAGTAGTAGTAGTATCGGCGACTGAAGTAGTCGGAGGCGTAGAAATGGTGTTGATGTGAGTTCTAGTAATAGTCGGTGAAATAGTGTTAGTCGTGGTAGTGATATTATTAGTCGGAGAAGTAGTAGTAGTGGCGGAGTAGTAGTAGTGGCGGTGTTAGTGTAAGTAGTAGTCGGAGTAGTAGTAGTGGCGGTGTTAGTGCAACTAATAGTCGGAGTAGTAGTAGTGGCGGTGTTAGTGTAAGTAGTAGTCGGAGTAGTAGTATTGGCGGTGTTAGTGTAAGTAGTAGTCGGAGTAGTAGTAGTGGAGGTGTTAGTGTAAGTTTTAGCCGGACTAGTAGTAGTGGCGGTGTTAGTGTAAGTAGTAGTTGGAGTAGTAGTAGTGGCAGTGTTAGTGTAAGTAGTATTAGGAGTATTAGTAGTAGTGGCGGTGTTAGTGTAATTTGTAGTTGGAGGATAATAATTGTTTATTTTTGTTAGTGTTAGCAGCAGTTGGAGGAAAAAAAGTAGTGGCAGTGTTAGGGTTAATCGCCGTCGGAGGAGTAGTAATAGCGGTGGTGTTAATGTAAGAAGAAGAAGACGCAGTAGCAATAGTAGTAGTAGTAGTAGCAGTAGTAGTAGCAGTAGTAGAAGTAGTAATTATAGTGGTAGTAGTAGTAGAAGTAGTAGTAGTAGTAGTAGAAGAAGAAGTAGTAGTAGTAGTAGTAGTAGTAGCAGCAGTAGCAGTAGTAGTAGTAGCAGTAGTAATTATAGTAATAGTAGTGGTTTTAGTGTAAGTAGTATAAGAAGTAATTTTAGTTGTAGTGGAGGATTAGCAGTAGTGGTGGTGGTGATAGTGTAAGTAGTAGTTGGTGCATTAGTAGAAGCTGTTGTGGTTGTCTTAGATGTAGTCAGTACTTGAGGTGGTGATGGTAGTGTTAGTAGTTAAACTTGTATGATTAATAGTTGTTGTGGTGGTGTTTGTAGAAGTTGAATAGTAGCAGTGGTGGCCGTCAAGATATTCATTATTGTGAACACTGTTGAAGCTGTAATTGATAATAATAATAATAATAATGATGATGATGATGATGATGATGATGATGATGATAATAATAATAGAACTATTTCCAGTACTACTATTGGCTTAGATAATTACAAGCTTAGAAACAAAAATAACAAGTGCAAAATAACAACAACAACAACAACAAATACTACTACTACTACTACAACTACTACTGCTCCTACTACTGCTACTAGTGTTGTTGTGTTCCTTGTAAAGTCGAATCCAGTAGTAGGAGTAGGAGTAGGAGTAGGAGTAGTAGTAGTAGTAGTAGTAGTAGTAGTAGCAGTAGTAGTAGTAGTAGTCGTAGTAGTAGTAGTAGCAGTAGTAGTAGTAGAAGTAGTAGCAGCAGCAGCAGCAGCAGTAGCAGCAGCAGTAGTAGTTTAATAAGGAATAGTAGCAGTAGCGGATGCAGTAGTAGAAGTTGTTTCGTTACACTATTGCTAGTAGAAGTCATTGTTGTTGTGGTAAAGTAGTAGCAGTAGAGGTAGAAGTTGTAGTAGAAGTAGTACTGTAACATGTATGGCAAACAGATTGTAATTGTTAATGTCGGTTTGCTTTTTCTTTAATCTTATAGAACCAGACATTCAAATATATAACTGATATTGGCTATATATTTTATACACTATATCGACAGCATGAACAGTGTCCGTTTTAGTAGTAGTGGCAGTAAAAGCATTTTAAATAGAACGTGCGTTGTTGTTGTTGTATTGTAGAATGTAGTAGCAGTAGTAGTAGTGGTAGTAGTAGTAGTAGTAGTAGTAGTAGTAGTAGTAGTAGTAGTAGTAGTAGTAGTAGTAGTAGCAGTAGTAGTAGTAATAGTAGTAGTAGTAGTAGTAGTAGTAGTAGTAGTAGCAGCAGCAGCAGCAGCAGCAGCAGTAGTAGTGGTAGTATTATTAGTTATAGTAGTAGTAGTTGTTGTTGTTGTAGATGTTATTGTTATAAGTAGTCGGATAAGTAGAAGTGTCTGTGGCGGTAGTATTAGTAATGGTCGAAGAAGAAAGTTGTTGTGGTGGAAGGAGTTTTAATAATTGTCTGAGAAGTAGAAGTGGTGGTGGTGGTAGTGTTAGTAGTTGTCGTAGGAGTAGTAGATGTGGTGCTGTAAGTGGTATTAGTAGTCAGAGGAGAAGTAGTGGTGGTGATAATGTAAGTAGTAGTGGGAGGAGTACTAATATTTGCGGTGTTAGTAATAGACGTTGTGCTAGTAGTAGTAGTAGAAATGGTAGTAATAATAGATGTTGTGCTAGTAACAGTAGTAGAAATGGTAGTAGTAATAGATGTTGTGGTAGTAGTAGTAGTAGAAATGGTAGTAGTAATACATGTTGTGCTAGTAGTAGTAGTAGAAATGGTAGTAGTAATAGATGTTGTGCTAGTAGCAGTAGTAGAAATGGTAGTAGTAATAGATGTTGTGCTAGTAGTAGTAGTAGAAATGGTAGTAGCAATAGATGTTGGGCTAGTAGCAGTAGTAGAAATGGTAGTAGTAATAGATGTTGTGCTAGTAGCAGTAGTAGAAATGGTAGTAGTAATAGATGTTGGGCTAGTAGCAGTAGTAGAAATGGTAGTAGCAATAGATGTTGTGCTAGTAGTAGTAGTAGAAATGGTAGTAGTAATAGATGTTGTGCTAGTAGTAGTAGTAGAAATGGTAGTAGTAATAGATGTTGTGCTAGTAGCAGTACGAGTAGCAATTGTATAAGTAGTTATGGTTGTGTTAGTAGTCAATGGAGACATTTATAAGATGGTGGTGGTAGTAGTGTTAGTAGTAGTAGTTGTAGGAGTAATAATAATGGTGGCGGTGATGGTATAAGTAGTAGTTGGGAAAGTAGCAGTGGTTGTGGTAGTTATAGTTATAGTCAAAGGAGCATTATCGGTGGCCGTAGTGTAAGTAGTTGTGGTGGTACTGATAGAGTTAATAATTGTAAGAGGAATAAAGTTGTTGGTGGTGGTAGCAATAGTTCTGGTGCAAAAAAGTATTGGTAGTGATGTTGGTATTGTAAGTAGTATTCACAGGAGTGGTAGCAGTTGTGATAGTGCTAATATCATTCCTAGAAATAGCATGAGTAGTAGGCTTAGTATTATTTATAGGAATATCAATAGTCGTGGTGGTAGTGTGAGTATTATACAGAGAAATAGCAGTAGTGGCAGTGGTAGTGTTAGTAGTAGTCAGAGTAATAGGAGTAGTAATGTTCGGAGGAGTAAAAGTGGTGGTGGTGTTAGTGTTAGTAGAAGCGAAATGAGTAGAACAATTGGTGGTGATTGTGTTAATAGCAGTCGAACGAGTAGTACTAGTGGTTTAAGTAGTATAAGTAATGTTCAGATGAGTAGTAGTGATAGTGTTTGTAGTAGTCGGTGGAGTAGCAGTGATGGTAGTGTAAGTGTTAACAGTAGTCAGATTAGTAGTAGTAGTGGTGCTGGGAGCATTAGTTTTGGTTGGACGAGTAGATGTGGTGGTAGTGGTAGTGGTAGTTGTATTAAGAGAAGTAGAAGTTGTGGCGGTGTAAGTGGTTGTATTAGTCGGAGGAGTAGAAGTGGTGGTGGTGTTAGTGTTAATAGTAGTCGGAAGAGAAGTAGTGCAGTTGGTGGTAGTTTTAGTAGTAGTTCTGCGGTTGTGTGTAGTAGTAGAAGTTGTTGCGGTAAAATAGTATTAGTGAAAGTTATCGGTGTCGTGATAAAGGAGTAGTAGTATAAGAAGTAGTTGAGTTAGACAGTGTACGGTAACATACTCGTATGTGGCAAACTGATTGTAATTGTTCATGTCGCGTTTGTTTCTTTAGTTAAAAAATAAGACAGCACTAGGCATTCAGGTATATGACTGGTATGGGTCATATATTTGATACTACATCAGCAGAAACAGAATCCATTTCAGCAGCAGCAGCAGTAGAACTAGTGGAAATGGAACTTTTGTTGTTGTTGTGGAAATCTGTAGTACTAGTAATAGCAGGAGGGGTAGCAGCAGCATAACAGCAGGAGCAGCAGTAGGAGCAGCAGCAGCTGTATTAGTAGTAGTAGTAGTAGGAGGAGGAGGAGGAGTAGCAGTACCAGTAGCAGCAGCAGTGTTGGTAGTAGTAGTAGTAGTAGTAGTAGTAGTAGTAATAGTAGTAGTAGTAGTAGTAGTAGTAGTAGTATGTGTTTTTGGTATTGTTCTTGTAGGAGTAATAGAAAATACGCGCTTTAATTGGTACTTGTAGCAATAGTAATAGTGATAGTAGCATACGCTTTTTTATTTGTTGTGGTAAAGTAGAAGATATAGAAGCAGCAATAGTTGTAGCAGTAGTATTAGTATTAGTAGTAGTAGTAGAAGTCGTAGTAGTAATAGTAGTAGTAGCATCAGCAGCAACAATGTAGTAGTAGTAATTATTGTGTCTGTAACATAAAGGACAATTTTCATAAATTCTATACAATGTAATTTCACAAATTATGTATAACCATTAATAAAACCCAATGTTGTAAACGCTAAAGTCAAACAAATTATATTTTTTACTCGTACCACCATGTCATGGTTCGTGGTCTTGTATTATTATTGTGTTGTGTATATTTTTATATAAGTAACACCCCGAATTTCCGGCTCATTACATCCTTGGTATGTTTTGTTCTCATCCCCAATTATTATTATTATTGTTATTATTATTATTATTATTATTATTATTTTCTAAGAAGTAAAACAGCAGAAGTGAAGCAGTAGCAGTAGTTGCACTAATAGTATTGGAAGTAATAATAGTAAAAGTTGTTGTGGTTAAGAAGTAGAACTTGCTGTTGTAGTTGTAGTAGTTATGGTAGTAGTAGTAGTAGTAGAAGTAGTAATGTTAGTAGTAGTAGTAGTAGTAGTAGTAGTAGTAGTAGTAGTAGTAGAAGTAGTAGTAGTAGTAGTGGTACTAGTAGTAGTAGTAGTAGTAGTAGTAATAGTAGTAGTAGTAGTGGTAGTAGTAGTAGTAGTGGTAGTAGTAGTAGTAGTAGTAGTAGAGTTGTAGTAGTAGTAGTAGTAGTAAAAGTAGTAGTAGCAGCAGCAGTAGCAGCCGCAGCAGAAGTATTATTATAAGTAGTAGTAGCAGGAGCAGCAGCAGCAGTAGTGGTCGTAGTAGTAGTAGTAGTAGTAGTAGTAGTAATGTTAGTAGTAGTAGTAGTAGTAGTAGTAGTAGTAGAAGTAGTAGTAGTAGTACTAGTAGTAGTAGTAGTAGTAGTAGTAGTAGTAGTAGTAGTAGTAGTAGTAGTAGTAGTAGTAGTAGTAGTAGTAGTAGTAGTAGTAGTAGTAGTAGTAGTAGTAGTAGTAGTAGAGTTGTAGTAGTAGTAGTAGTAGTAAAAGTAGTAGTAGCAGCAGCAGTAGCAGCCGCAGCAGAAGTATTATTATAAGTAGTAGTAGCAGGAGCAGCAGCAGCAGTAGTGGTAGTAGTAGTAGAAGTAGTAGTAGTTGTAGTAAAAATAGTAGAATTACCAGCAGTTGCAGCAGTAGCAGTAATATAAGTAGTAACAGCAGCAGAAGCAGCAGCAGCAGTAGTAGTTGTAGTAGTAGTAGTAGCAGTAGTAATGGTTCCTGTTATATATAGGAAAATATAATAAATACTTTACAATATAGTTTCTTAAAATATGTGATATCATTAATAAAACCCAATGTTTTTAACGCCAAAGCCAAACGAATCATAATATTTTGTACTCGTACCAATATGTCATGCTTCTTGGTCTTATATTATAATTGTGGGGTGTATATATTTATATATAACACATCGCATTCGGGTTCATTAGAGCCTTAGCATTTAATGCTCTCATCTTCATGTATTATTATTATTATTATTATTTTATTATTATAAGAAGTAGAAACAGCAGCAGTTGAAGCACTAGCCGTAGTTTTACTAATTGTATTAGTAGCAATAATAGTACAAGTTGTTGTGGTTCAGTACTAGAACGTGTTGTACTAGTTGCATGAGTAGTGGTAGTGGTAGTAGTAGTATTAGTATTAGTAGTAGCAGTAGTATAAGTAGTAGTAGTATTTGTAGCATTAGTATTAGTAGTAGAAGCAGCAGCAGCTGCAGTTGTAGCGGTATAAGTAGTAGTAGTAGTAGTAGCAGCAGTAGTAGTAGTAGTAGTAGTAGTAGTAGTAGTAGTAGTAGTAGTAGTAGCAGTAGTAGTAGTAGTAGCAGTAGTAGTAGTAGTAGTAGTAGTAGTAGTAGTAGCGGTAGTAGTAGTAGTAGTAGTAGTAGTAGTAGTAGTAGTAGTAGTAGTAGTAGTAGCGGTATAAGTAGTAGTAGTAGTAGTAGTAGTAGTAGTAGTAGTAGTAGTAGTAGGAGTAGTAGTAGTAGGAGTAGTAGGAGTAGTAGTAGTAGGAGTAGTAGCAGTATGAGTAGTAGTAGGAGTAGTAGTAGTAGGAGTAGTGGTAGTAGGAGTAGTAGGAGTAGGAGTAGTAGTAGTAGGAGTAGTAGTAGCAGGAGTAGTAGTAGCAGGAGTAGTAGTAGTAGGAGTAGTAGTAGTAGGAGTAGTAGTAGTAGGAGCAGTAGTAGTAGGAGCAGTAGTAGTAGGAGTAGTAGGAGTTGGAGTTGTAGGAGTAGTAGTACTATGAGTAGTAGGAGTATGAGTAGTATGAGTAGTAGTAGTAGGAGTAGGAGTAGTAGTAGTAGGAGTAGTAGTAGTAGTAATAGTAGTAGTAGTAGTAGTAGGAGGAGTAGTAGTAGTAGTAGTAGTAGTAGGAGTAGTAGTAGTAGGAGTAGTAGGAGTAGTAGTAGTAGGAGTAGTAGTAGTAGGAGTAGTAGTTGTAGGAGTGGTAGTAGTAGGAGTAGTAGGAGTAGTAGTAGTAGGAGCAGTAGTTGTAGGAGTAGTAGTAGTAGGAGTAGTAGGAGTAGTAGTTGTAGGAGTAGTAGGAGTAGTAGTAGTAGGAGTAGTAGTAGTAGGGGTAGTAGTAGTAGGAGTAGTAGTAGTAGTAGTTGTAGGAGTAGTAGTAGTAGGAGTAGTAGTAGAAGGAGTAGTAGTAGTTGGAGCAGTAGTAGTTGGAGCAGTAGTAGGAGTAGGAGCAGTAGTAGGAGTAGCAGCAGTAGTAGTAGTAGCAGTAGCAGTAGCAGCAGCAGCAGTAGCAGCAGCAGCAGCAGTTGCTGTTGTTGTTGTTGTTGTAGTAATTGTTTGAATTGTTTGTTCCTGTAACATGTAAAAAAATATAATAAATTTTTCACGGTATAATTTCACTAAATATATTACCAATTACTATAACCCAATGTTTTCAACGCTAAAGCCAAACGAAACATAATATTTTGTACTCGTACCACCATGTCATGCTTTGTGGTCTTATATTATAATTGTGGGGTGTATATATTTATATATAATACCCCGCATTTTCGGTTCATTACAGCCTAAGCATTTTTGTTTGAAACAGCAGCAATAGTTGTTGTAGTAACAGTAGTTGCACTAGTAGTATTAGTATTACTAATAGTCCGAGAAGTACTAGTGTTAGCCATTGTGTAAGTAGAAGTTGTGGTAATTGTAATGTTAAAAGAAGTCGGAGATATGGTATTGTTGGTGGTTGTAGCATTAGTTCTGGTAGGAAAAGTAGTATAAATGAGGTTGGTAGTGTAAGTATCATTCAGAGTCGTAGCAGTAGTAATGGTGGCAGTGTTGGTATTATTTATAGGCAAAGTATGCGTGGCGGTGGTAGTGTTAGTATTATTCGAAGGAATGGTAGTTGTGGTTGT
>JAPFQT010000179.1:212500-380000 GCA_027627225.1 Congeria kusceri
CTGGCACAATACAGTATGCTGCATAATATTTAAACATATTTAAATTTATTTTATCCATAACTGCTCGACATGTATGCAAAAGTATTTCAGCAAACTTCAAATTAGCCTCTGAAAACAGAATCGATTTGATCTTGAAATGTCAGCGTGCTATCATGCAAAACACGTAACACAAACATTTATTCATAACTATTTTAAGATTTTTCAAACTTTTTACCCTCTTTTATCAGTCAAACTATTTAATGAAATGCACATTCACGGTTTTAGCGGAATTATTATTATAGTAAATGTGTTTAAAACAACGTGCGTATTGACCATAATATCCATTATCCGTTTTCAGAAAATTTTATAAATGTATAATAATTATACACATACGGGTATAACTTACTGTCGTCAGTTCACATTAGACCGCATGTTTCGGTTGGCATTTATGTATACATTTAAAGGTTTTCAAAATAAATTACGAATGTAGACATTAATAATTATTATAAAATTCCATCAAATAACATATACATGAATTTAAAAAGAAAAGACGCCTCGACTGGATGTAAACTATCATAAACGTCTTAAACATTAATAATTTATATTGTAGTAAAAAGGTATAGCATAACATATGTAATCCCAATAATCCTAATGATGTTTATTATGCAACATCCCAACCAGATGTAGTAGTTGTAGTAGTAGCAGAAGAAGTAGTTGTAGTATTAGCAGTAGTAGTAGTAATAGCAGTAGTAATTGTAGTAGTAATAGCAGTAGTACCCGTTGAATTTAACATTCCTGCTCACTAAAATGTTGATCTATAGCTGTATCGTACAATACCTACTGTTAATTATGTATATATAAGACATATTTTTCTGTACATTATGGTGTTCTGAAATAAATAAATGATATAATTCATTCACAGGCTTCTTTTAAAGGATGGGGTATTGTGGTACTTCTTTTCCTGGTCGTTACTAATACTCTTTCGACTGTTACTTACCCTACCAAAACCACTGTTTCTTTTCCAACTACTACTTTCATCACCTCAGCCACCACTACTTCTACTCCTACAACTTGAACTACTCGCACTAACACCACTACCTCAACCATTATCTGTCTATTTATTGCTACTACGAGTGCGACAAGGACTTCTACTACTGCTACTTATACACTTGCTACATCAACAACTTCTACGACTTGAAAACAATAACTTCTACTATTATTACTAATAATACTACAACTGCAACTGCAATTACTATTACTCGTACAACTGCCGCTGTTTATGCTGCTTATAATAATAATAATAATAATAATATTCATAATACTAATTGAAAATGAGAACAAAAATGCTGAGGCTGTAATGAACCGGAAATGCGGGGTGTTATATATACATATATACAAACACAATTATAATAGAAGACCACGAAGCATGCCATTGTGGTACGAGTACAAAAGAGAATGAGTTGTTAGTCTTTAGCGTTTAAAACATTGGGTTTTATTAATGGTATAACATATTTTGTGAAGTTACATCGTAGCTACGCTACTCGTGAAAATATCATTTTCCATGAGCACTCGTGAAATAAAATACGATCTTACAACGAAATTAAAAAATTTCGTCTATATATACACGTCACAATTAAAATAAAATATCACGAAAACTGATACGGTGGTACGAGCATAAAATGTTATGTTTTGTTTGGCTTTAGCATTTTAAAATACTCTATTACTACTACTACTACTACTACTGCTACTGCTGCTGCTGCTGCTGCTACTACTACTACTACTACTACTACTACTACTACTACTACTACTGCTACTACTACTACTACTACTACTACTACTACAACTACTACTACTACTACTACTACCACTGCTGCTACTACCACTGCTACTACTACCACTGCTACTACTACCACTGCTACTACTGCTACTACATCTGCTACTACTACTACAACAACAACGCACTACGGTTTCTACAACTACTATAACAACATTAACAACAAAATCACCTACACCTTTAGCTACTACTGATACTATTACTACTACTACTCATACTCCTCAACCTACCAACTACATCTTCTTCTACTACTAGTACAACTACTACCACTACTACTACTACTACTGCTTCTCCAACTAATTTTTTCAGCTCCTCCTAGTACGAGTACTACTACTTCTTCTGCTACGACTTCTACTGCGACTTCTACTGCTACTACTAGTACCACTTCTACTACTACTACTACTACCACTACTACACTACTACTACTACTGCTACTACTACTACTACTACTACTACAACTACTACTACTACTACTACTACCACTACTACTACTACCACTACTACTACTTCTACTATACTACTACTACTACTACTACTACTACTACTACTACTACTACTACTACTACTACTACTACTGCTACTACTACTACTACTACTACTACCACTACTACTACTTCTACTATACTACTACTACTACTACTACTACTACTACTACTACTGCTACTACTACTACTACTACTACTACTACTACCACTACTACTACTACTACTACTACTACTACCACTACAACTACTACTACTACCACTACCACTACTACTACTACTACCACTACTACTACTACTACTACTATTACTACTACTACTACTACTACTATTACTATTACTACTACTACTACTGCTACTACTACTACTACTACTACCACTACTACTACTTCTACTATACTACTACTACTACTACGAAATAATAATAATAATAATAATAATGCTGATGGTACTGCTGCTGCCACTTCTCGTAATCTGCCTCCTTTTACTACTACAACACATTTCCACAACAACAACAAACTCTCCTTTTCACTAGTTCTACTGCTACTTCTACTAAATCTGATTTTGTATCTGCTGCTGATGCAGTGTCAAATTTGAAACCGTTTCAGTCGTATATCTGAATGTCTGGAACTGTCATTTAAAAAAGCGACATAAACAATTAAAATCAGTTTGTCACATAACTACGGTGTCTTGTTACCGCCACCGTAGTTTCGCGACTTCGACCTGTGGTTATGGAAGGGCGCCGACGCGCCGACATGATACGCCGAGGCCCCGACACGATACGCCGAAGCGCCGAGACGATGCGCCGAAGCGCCGGCTCGATACAGACGCGAAATAAACGTCGCAATCTCGCGTGTTTTTTCATATGTGGCTATAAAATTGGGCGAAGATACGAAGAAACGATGTTCATATCGCTTCGGCACATTGCGTCGGCGCATCGTGTCAGCGCATTGTCTCGTCGCGTCGGTGAATCGTCTCGGCGCGTCGGCGTATCGTCTCGGCGCGTCGGCGCTCTTTCATTTCTGAGGTCGCCGACGGGCCGACGCGCCGTCAAAATATGCCAATGCACCGAAACGATGCGCCCACGCGCCGACACGATGCACCGACACGCCGACACGATGCGCCGAAGCGATATGGACGTCGAATCTTCGTATCTTCGCATCTTCGCCCAAATTTATAGCCACATATGAATAAACCACACGACATTGCGACGTTTATATTGCTTCAGCATAGCGTGTCGGCGCTTCGGCGCATAGTCTCGGCGCTTCTGTGTTTTGTGTCGGCGCCTCGGCGTATCGTATCGGCGCGTCGGCGCCATTTCATATGCACAGGTCGAAGTCGCGAAACCACGATGGCGGTAACAGTACACCTGACATAACAGTATGTTACCGTACGATGTCTAATTCAACTGCTAATTCTACTGCTACTCCTTAACCAGGACAGCAGTAACTTTCACTAATAGTATTTAATCGCAACAGCTTCTACTACTACAACTACGATAGAACTACTTTTATCACTACCACCACCACCACCACTTCTCTTCCGACTGCTATTAACACGAACACAACCATCACTTCTACTCCTCCGACGAATACTAACACTTTCACCACCACCACTACTACTAACACAAGCATAACCACTTGTGCAATTCCTCCAACTAAGATATACTCCACCACCACACTACTGCTACTCTTCCGACTGCTACTAACACTACCACAACCATTATTACTACTCCTACGCATACTACTACTCCTACTACTACTACTACTACTACTTATTTTCGCTAACACCACCACTATTACTACTTCCTCGACTGGTAATAATACTAATGCCACAACCACTGCTACTCCTCCTCCGACTCCTAACACTAACAGAACGACCAATATTTATCCTCCGACTACACCTTACACTAACACTGCCACTACGAATACTCCTGCCACTACTGCTAGCACTAACACCACTACTATTTGTACTCCTCTGATTGCTACTAACACCACCACCATAACTTGTCCTCTGACTGCTACAAGCACTAACATCACCACCTCTGCTTATCCTCGACATTTACTGACACCAGTACCACCACCATTTCTACCTTGTCAGACAATTACTAACACTCCCAACACATTAATTACTACTATTACTAATACTACCGCGTAACCACCTACGTCTGAGACTACTAATAACAATAACATCGTCACCACCTTTACTCCTCCAACAAACGCCTCTACTACTACACTCTGGCTGATAAATACACTACCACCACCACTTCTACTCCTTCGACTACAATTAAGACACACCACCGCCAATACTTTTCATTTTACCATTACACTTTTCTACTTTTAGTGGTGTTAGTGGGGTAGTAGCAGTGGTGGTGATAGTGTAAAAGTAGTAGTCGTTGTCGTACTCGTCGTAGCAATAAATAGTGGTCAGAGAAGTGGTGGTGGTGTTAGTAGTTGTCTGATCAGTAGTAGTAATGGTGTTGCGAGTGATAGCAATACTCAGAGGAATAGAAGTTATGGTTGTGGTAGTGTAAGTAGTAGTCAGATGAGTAGTAGAGGGGGTGGTGTTAGGTATAGTACTACTATTACTACTACTACTTATACAACTACTACTTCGACTACTATTATTTATACTACTACTACCGCCACCACCACCACCACCACCACCACCACCATCATGACTACTACTACTACTACTACTACTACTACTACTACTACTACTACTACTACTGCTGCTGCTGCTGCTGCTGCTGCTGCTGCTGCTACTGTTAGTATTTCTATATCAAGTACATCGTTTATATGGATCTGTATATATATTTGTATAAAATAAAAATACTCGCTCAAGAGTGCAGCTGTAGGAGCATCTACATGTATATACATTCTTGATGCGCCTCTTATTACAGGGGTTATGTGAAACAATGCCTTCTGTACAAAACTAATTACAAATAAGTATTGTACTGATATAGTAAATATCTGTAGATTTCAGATTAAATTATTATTATTATACATTGATATTGCAAAGGACCTCTTCCCATCTTGTTGTTCTGTTGTTTATTGTATATGATGTAACTGCATGATATTACTGCATTTTAAAAATAACACATTTTGCAACAATGGCATTATCAAGTTAGTAATTTCTCGGGTTACATTTGCTGATAGCATTGTCCAAAAGAATCGTTATACTCATGGACGGATCAATACAGGTAAATCAGACTATTCAAATACAGTCGATTGCAGTGTGCTTATAAAAATGTCCCCAATCTGCAAGTAAATGGAGTACATGTATATACTATCAACTGAATTTAAATAGACTATACATGTAGATATGATTACAGAACACAAGGTTTGCAACTCATAATGCATAAGACCTTTTTTCATAAATGTTTCAAGTCGTTTGCATTAAATTTGCAATCTGATATGTTTACTGTCCAGAAAGAAAGGTGGACTCATTAATCTCAGACAAAACATACAGTAGTATAGTTCGGACAATTTAACCTGACCTTAATGCATGAATATATTACAAATACGTTACGATGAAAATATTAGTTATTAGTTTCCGAACTGGAATCGATATAAATCAATAAAACAGTATCCTACTGAAAATGCAACTATGGTGTTAATACTGCAAATACTATTATTCTGTTATTACTACCTGTACTACTACTACTACAACTATTACTGCTACAACAACAACTACAACTACTTTTACTACTACCAGTAGTACTAGTACTAGTAGTAGTTCTATTACTTCTTCTACGTCTACCACTACCACCACCACCACCACCACCACTACTACTACTACTAGTACTACTACTACTACTACTACTACTACTACTACCACTACTACTACTACTACTACCACTACTACTACTGCTACTACTACTACTGCTACTACTACTACTACCACCACCACAGCTACTACTACTACTACATCTACTACTACTACTACTACTACAAATACTAGTACCACTTCTATTAATTGACATATTGTCATAATTATTTCAACTACTTCTTCTTCATAAAATTCTTTCATTACATGTACTTCTTAGGTTTTTGAATAATTAGAAATTAGCAATTTATTTAAGATCACGATATGTTTAAAGTATTTGTATCATGGCCAGGTTTGAAACTATGGGCTAAACAAATATTAACAACAACATGTTTCAAAGGACCCACAAAATAGCACTTAAATACTCTCTTCTAGTGACAAAATTATACAGAATTCCTTCTATAAAGAACTCTTTGTAACATGATAAAGTACAAGTATGATTCAAATCAGTTGAAAGAATCTCCCGTAAATATATATTAACAGGATGTCTTTACGTGCGCCAGTAATGCCCAGTTGATATATGGGTGTCAGGACAGCCAGTAAATTAAAAGAATGTGTTTAACTTCAGTTGGTACTGGTTTGTTAGCAGTTCAAATTTAAGAATTCATTGAAATAAGTTGTGTTTTGTGATTATATAATAAACCATTATACATATCAACATCATATACAACATTAATTCATTATAATTATAAGCTACATGTCTATATAAAATCCATATAATATCGCGTTAACAGAACCAACACCAACACTACTAATACTATGACTACTACTAACACCACTACCACTACTTCATCTACTGCTATTACTAATACCACCCCCACAACCATCACCATCACTATTATTCATACTACTAACACCACCAGAACCAACACTAATACTCATACGACTACTACTGATGACACAACAACCACAACTAGGACTCCTACGACTACTACTAACACCACCGCCACTATTAATACTCCGACTACTACTAGCACCCCCACCACTACCACTACCAACCCTGCTGCTACTACTAACAAATTCACCACCACCAATACTACCCCTATTACTACTACTTATACCACCGTCACCACCACTACAACTCCTATGACTACTTCTGACTTCTAACACCACTGCCACTACTACTACTAACATCACCACCACCACTACCATTCCTCCGACTACTACTAACACAACTGCCATATATACTCCGACTACTACTAACACCACCACCACTACTACCACTACTACTCCTACTAGTACGAACAATACCACCGCCTCCACTCCTACTCATCCGATTACTATTAACACCATCACTACTTCTATACCTACGGATACAACTAACACCACCACCACCACCACCACCACCACTACTTCGCATCCGACTACTTTTAACACTTCCATCACCTCAACATCTACTACTCATCCGACTCCTATTTACACCACAACCACTATCACTACTACTGCTCCAACTAATATGAACATAACCACTACTGGCACATCTCCGACAATTACTAACACTACCACCACCACCACCAGGAGTTGCAGTAGTGGTGATGCTTCTGGTGGTGGTAAATTATTACTATTATTATTATTAGTGGTAGTATTATTATTACTATTATTATTATTATTATTATTATTTTATTATTATTACTGTACTACTGTTAATAGTATTCCAAAGAATAGTACCGGTAATAGTGGTTGTGGTTGTGTTAAAAGTAGTCAGAAAAGTAGACGTTGTGGTGGTAGTGTTGTTGTTAGTAGTAGTCGGAGCAGCTGTATTAATGGTGTTTGGAGCATTAGTTATGGTCCGGTGAATAGTTGTAGAGGTGGTGGTTGTGCTAAATGCAGCAGCAGTGGAAGGAGTAGAAGTAGTGGTGGTGTTAGTGGTAGTGGTAGTAGTAGTAGAAGTAGTAGTAGTAGTAGTAGTAGTAGTAGTAGTAGTAGTAGTAGAAGTAGTAGTAATAGTAGTAGTAGTAGTAGAAGTAGTAGTAGTAGTATAGTAGTAGTAGTAGTAGTAGTAGTAGTAGTAGTAGTAGTAGTAGTAGTAGTAGTAGTAGTAGAAGTAGTAGTAGTAGTAGTAGTAGTAGTAGTAGTAGTAGTAGTAGTAGAAGTAGTAGTAGTAGTAGTAGTAGTAGTAGTAGTAGTAGAAGTAGTAGTAGTAGTAGTAGTAGTAGTAGAAGTAGTAGTAGTAGAAGTAGTAGTAGTAGCAGTAGTAGTAGTAGTAGTAGTAGTTGTAGTTGAAATAGTAGTAGTAGTAGTAGTAGTAGTAGTAGTAGTAGTAGTAGTAGTAGTAGTAGTAGTAGAAGTAGTAGTAGTAGTAGTAGTAGAAGTAGTAGTAGTAGTAGTAGTTGTTGTCGTATTGTCACTGATTGTGTAAGTAGTAATCGGAGGAGTAGTAGTAGAATTATTAGTAGTAGAAGAAGTAGTAGTAAAGTGATGGTGTTAGTAGTAGTCGAAGGAGTAGAAATGGTAGTGGAGTTAGTTTTAGTAATATTGGGAGAAGTAGTAGTAGTGGTGACGAAAGTGTATTAGTGTAGCATAATAGTAGTAGTAGTAGTAGTAATAGTAGCAGTAGTAGTAGTAGTAGTAGTAGTAGTAGTAGTAGTTGTAGTAGTAGTAGTAGTAGTAGTAGTAGTAGTAGTAGTAGTAGTAGTAGCAGCAGCAGCAGCAGCAGCAGCAGCAGCAGCAGCAGCAGCAGCAGCAGCAGCAGTAGCAGCAGCAGCAGTAGTAGTAGTAGTTGTAGTAGTAGTAGTAGTAGTAGTAGAAGTAGTAGTAGAAGTAGTATTAGTTGTTGCTGTTGTTGTAGAGGTTGATGTTGTTATAGAATTTGACGACGTACTGCAGTAGTAAACAGATAGCGGTAATTGTGTTAGTAGTAATCGGAGGAGTAATTATAGTGATGGTGTTAGTATTAGTCGAAGGAGTAGTAATGGTAGTGGTATTGGGAGTAGTAGTTGTAGTGGTGACGATAGTGTAGTAGTGTAGTACAATTATAACTATAACCATATAGTAAAATTAGTAGTAGTAGCAGTAGTAGTAGTAGTAGAAGTAGTAGTAGTAGCAGTAGTAGTAGAAGTAGTAGCAGCAGCAGCACAAGTAGTAGTAGTAGAAGCAGCAGCATCAGCAAAAGCAGTATTAGTAGTATAATAATTAGTAGTGGTAGTAGTAGTAGTTGTTGTTGTTGTTGTAGTAAATTTTGATGTTGTTATAGAATATGAAGAATTACTGCAATAGTAAAAATAATGATAGTGGTAGTTTCAGTGTAGCAAGTTGATGTTATTTGGTGTGTATTGCTTTCAAGTGCTGTTAGCCTTCATTAGAACAGCTAGCGCAGCCACATTTAATGGTCCCTTTGTGGTCATTAATAGCCATATATCAAGCCTTGACATGTTGGCACTATCTGAGCGGTAAATTTGAGCAAGATGTTAAAAGGTGAATTTCTTTGTGTTTAAATACCTAATTAACACAGTAGTTATAAAAGTGACTTGAGATCTTGAAAGTGTTTTCCTTTCATACGCATCATGCACTCTTTGAATAAAAATATATATCGTATATATTTTCTTACTTTGCTGACATGTTAAAGGCAAAATGTGTAAGATTAACGTTTCAAAACAGTGTTGCCATTAGTTTGTTAGTTACTCACATACTAATGTTTGTTAATAAATGGAAACAATATGTTTTTTTTTTCAACGATTATCGGTAATTGTGTTAGTAGTAATCGGAGGAGTAATTATAGTGATGGTGTTAGTATTAACACATACACAAATAATGGACAGGACATGTACATGCGCAGTAAATAAAAGTTCAACACATTGTGAAAAAAATATTAATAAAATCATAATAAATATGTTAATTATTATAAAGACATACTAAGTTAATGTTCATCTTTCGCTAAATGCTGCATCACAATAGTCCATAATGATGGCAAGTCAACATTTAATGTTAATAAACAAAGAAAATCTTTAAAAAATCATACTAATTGCTACAATAAAATAATCATCACCAGCCTTAGACCTTTTAAAAGCACAATACATTTATTATTAACTGTATTTATTTGTTTATTTACCGGATATTAATACTAACTGCTTAATACGCTAGGCAGTCTTAACTATTTCCTTGGGTTAAAAATAAAAACACTACTTTATTTTTGTTTTTAATTAGTTCAAACATTTCATCAACTGTAATTTTGATATTTTTACATTCAACAAAGTTAGGTTTAAAATCAGGTTGAATGATAGTCTAGATTTTTACTCAAAGATTAACAGAGCGTAAAGTATCCAGCTGCCTGGTGTGTGCCTCATTATCAGGTAGTTTAATCTCCACATGCAATTTTAATAGCATTCTAGTGTATTAACACAAGGGAAATAACTGTGTTTTACTGTATATATGATTTCAATATAAAACCTAGTTGTTGCCATATTTCACCAATAACATATATTTATGGTGTATTATCGAAAAATAGGTGTCCTAAATTGTGGGGCGTTATAAACACCCCACAATTTTTGGACACCCCACAACAAGGGTCTTATATTGGAAAACACCCCGTATCTGGCGAATATATATATATTTGCATATATTCATTACTAATCGTCCAACATTGCACAAGTAAAATATACATGTGTTTCGATCAAGGTTTCATTTGTAAATACCTTTGATGTTGCAGACTATACTGCGCGTACTCCAGAGGCCACTTTCTAGGCATTCTGTGGTGCTATTGTTCTCAGACATTGTATAGCCAACATCGCACAAGCACTCCGCAGTGGACTGGAAGGTTGTGGAATTGGCGAAACACTTTCCGTTCTTAACAGTAGGAGGTTGTCTGCAGTCTGTGATTAGACACGTGAAATTTGATTTGGCACTAACAGTGAACAGTCTATGATTTAAAAAAGTATTTGGCGTTTAGGTCAATTCACGGATGATGAACATTGTATTGTTCAATATATTTTTACAATACGAACTCAGCAAAGGACACATGCATTGAAATATCAACGATTACTATCTGCCGGTAACTTTCATATTGAAAAGCATATTTATAGGCATGCTAGTCGTATCAACACAAAACCAAAACACCCCACCCATAATAGTGTGTTGGCCTCTAATTTATATGTAGTTATCATAGACAACCTATATAATACAACATTTTAAATTAATAACACATTTCCAACAAAATAAAATACCTAACATAAGTTTTATATTAATAATACAATCCATAGAGAGACGCCTCATATTAGATACTAGCACCGTTAGTATAGTAAAATATATTATACAAGTAACATATTTGTTTTTGAAGTAGCTAAGTCGATAATATTAGTAATTAATCAAACGGTACTCATAAAAAAGCTAATTATACTCGTAAAGTATGAGATCAATGTTATACTAATGTTGAAGCTATATACATGTATGATTCTTACGGGTAAGTTTAATATGTGATATTTGTTAGATTTTGTTTTGATGTTTTGTCAGCCCCAGTAGCAAATCAGTATCTCAATATAGTATTGAGGAAGTTTGCCTAAAATATAATACCCTTTATGGTGCAGGTTGCCCGTAGTTCACTCCAGTTCCCAGATTCAAGGCAGGTGGTCGTGTCTTTTCCAAACAATTCATAGCCTGAGTCACACGTGTACACGACTGTGGAATTGAAAGTTGTGTTTCGAGTGGTGGGAGCACCATTACGCAACACTGGCGGGGTTTTGCAATCTGCAAGAGATAAATAAAGTAGTGTATTATACCTCACTTCTTTTTCCCATTGTAAAACCCCATATACATTTCCCTGCATGATTTTAATATGCTATGGCGTTGGTACGTAATATACCCCGACCGGGGTATAGGTTTTAATATACCCCGCGCGTGGATCAAAATATCTTCCGCGCATAGGCATACAAATAGCAACTTGTGTTTTCCGAGAAATCCATATTAGCTTATAATCAGTAGGCACTTTTTAAAATGTATTGAACAAGTCAATGTCGATGAGGGCGTGATTTTCCAATAATAAACTTCAGTTTACCATATATGTATGACTAGCTTGTTTATTGAATAACATTAATTGTGTTCGGTATAATAAGTTAGATATCATAGGCACGTTGAGGAGTACAGCAAAAATTGCACCTCGAGAAGAGTTATGCCAACCGAGGCCGACGGCAGACTGACTATGAACATTGATATTTGTACAATACCTCGTGAAGACATCAAGCAAATTTTCTCAATAAATCTCACACTTGGCGGTCCAACTGGCAATCTATTCGCTCCATTTTCCAGTTTCAAGGCACGTGATGGAGTTCTCACCAAGACGTTTATATCATGGGTTGCAGTTGTAAATGACAGTTGAATTGTATGTTGTCGTAGAGGCAGTGTGATAACCATTTGGAATATGTGAGGGATTTTGACAATCTGACGTGCACAAGGAATTAGTAGAATCAACGAACATTTAATTTTCTATTTTCAATGTTCAATTTGATTTTTTATTTTAGTGTGAACTAAAGATATTGACACAGTAAAAAATGTACTAATATTTAGTTAACATACTGAAGCAGGAAACACAAATAAATACAAATATAGACTGGAGTATTTACATTGCTTTGTTTTGTGTAAGACCACAGGCATTTACATATTGCAATATGTAATATAAACACTCATAGACATGGATATTGTAATCACTGATTTTGGGGATTCTGTTTTAGTTTAATTCATTGTAACATATCATGTATGCTAATTTTAACATAAACACACTATCTTTCCGACTTTCGAAAATAACGTAAAGTTAAAGTGTCAAATCAATATATTACAAATAGTTTGTTTCTAGCTCCGACCAGTTCCCTGATAAAAGACGCAAGACAAAATCACTAAACATACGTAACGTCATTGGTTACTCACTTACATCGCCGTAAAGTTGTGTATAGAAGATAACATGTAATATGTTGGTATATGTTAATACTAAAATTAATACTTGCAAATTAAACATGAACATATGCAAGTTTCACAATACCTATATTTAAACTGCGTCAATAAATCAAAACTCGCCTTCACAATCTAAGAATGCTTGAATGTTGTTCATATACCGCAAACCTTTTGGCGATGTTTTAGCTGTTTACAATTAATACAATTTCTCATTCACCTTTAATATTGCAGTTAGCCTCTAGCCTAGTCCAGTACCCAGTTTCAAGGCACATGATTGAGTCGTTTCCAATCATGTCATATCCAGGGTTGCACGCGTATTCGACAGTGGAACTGTACGTTGTGCTGGTGACAGTGTAGTTGCCATTTTGCATTAAAGGCGGATTTTGACAGTCTGTAAAAAGCAATGGCAAAATATTCCGAGTTTGGGTAAATATATTTAATTAATAACGGGTAATTTATCTAATTATAAGTACTGAATAATGCCGAGAATTTACATAGTTATAAATGTAAATTATGTTGAATTAAATATGCTGAAGCGACTATGTACACCATATTTTATGAAATATGTCTTTAGTGTATAAATAAATGTCACACAATAAAACATATAACTTTTGTCATCAAATATGCAATTAGTACCTTTTTGAATCAGAGGTCTTGTTGTTGTTGTCGCGGTTGTTGGCTTTGTTATAGCTTGTGAGGTAGGCAAGCGAGTAGTTGACGTGGTTAACTTGGGTGTGGTTGTTGCTGGATTAGAAGGCTGTAGCATAGTTATCGTAGTATTTGCCTTCGGTGTAGTTAGTGATTGACTAGTTGTTGTCAAAATAGTTGGTGCGGGTGTAGCTGTTCTAATACTTGTTGACTTGACTGAATCCGTCCAAGTAGTTGATGCGGGTGTAGTTGTCTTATTAGTTGGCTTAGCTGCAGTTGTCGTAGTGGATTCAGATGTTATTGTAGTACTTGGCGATGGTGTAGTCATTGTGGTAATTGTTGATTGGTGTGTAGTTGCTGTTAAAGTTGGCTCAGATTTTGTTGTTATACAAGTAGTTTGCGCGAGCTCGCTTGATAATGTAGTACCTGACATGCTTGTAGCTTGCTTAATAGTAGTTAGCTTAGGTGTAGTTGTTGTAGTAGTTGGCTTGGGTGTAGTTGTTGAGGTAATTGATAGGGGTGCAGTTGTCGAAGTAGTTGGCTCGCATGTAACTGTAGTACTTGGTGAGGCTCTAGCTGTTGTCGTAGTAGTTGGCTGGGATGTAATTGTTGTAGTAGTTGGCTGGGATTCAGTTGTCATTGTAGTCGGTGTGGATGTAGTTGTTCTAGTAGTCGGCTTGGATGTATGTGTCGTAGAAGTAGTTGGCGCGAGCTTGCTTGTAAGTATAGTAGTTGATATGGTTGTAGTTTATGTCACAGTAGCTGACTTGGGAGAAATTGTCATAGTAGTTGGCTCGCTTCTTATTGTAGCACTTGGTGAGGCTGTGGTTATTGTTCGCATGACTGTAGTTGTCATTGAAAGAGTTATTGCTGGTGTGGGTGTCACTGTCGTTGTAAATGACGTTGGTGTAGCTGTCATTGAAGTTATCTGGGGTATAGTTATGGTAGTAGTTAATGCTTGAATAGCTTTTGTGATAGTTGGCCTTGGAGAAATTGTTGTAGAAGTTAGTATCGTTGTTGTTGCTGTTGGAGTTTGCGTACGCGCATTTGCTGGTGTATATGTACTTGCTGCTGTAGTTAGTGTAGATCTTGTAGTTGTAGTAGTTGGTGTAGATGTATCTGCTGTTGCAGCTAGTGTAGATATTGTAGTTGGAGAATTTAGTGTAAATGTGTTTGCTGATATAGTTTGAGTAGATGTAGTAGTTGAAGTTATTGGTGTAAATGTTGTAGGCTTAGTAGTTAGTTCAGATGAATTTGCTGCTGTAGTTGGTAAAGATGTTGTAGTTGAAGTAGTAGTCGTAGTTTTTGTTGTAGTTATTACAGAGGTATTTGCTGATGTAGTAAGTGTAGATGTAGTTGTTGTAGTAGTTGGTGTAGATTTAGTTGATGTAATTGTTGGCGTAAATGTAGTTGTTGTAATCGTTGGTATGACTACAGTTGCTGTAGTGGTTGGCTTAGATTTATTGACTTTTGTAGCTGGTGTAGATGTAGTTGTTGTAGTAGTTGGCATAGATGTAATTATTGTAGTAGTTAGGGTAGATGTATTTGTTGTAGTATTTGGAGTAGATGTATTTGTTGCAGTAGTTGGAGTAGATGTAGTTGCTGTAGTAGTTAGCAGAGATGCAGATGGTGTAGGTGTAGTTGTTGTTGTAGTTGGCTTAGATACATTTGTTGTTGTAGTCGGTGCAGAAGTATTTGATGGTGTATACATTGGTGTAGCTGTAGTAGATCTAGTTGATGTATATGTAGTTGGTGCATATGTAGTTGGTGTAGATGTAGTTGTTTGTGTAGATATAGTTGGTGTTAATGTAGTTGGTGTAGATGTAGTTGATGTATATGTTGTAGATGTAGTTGGTGTAGATGTAGTTGGTGTAGATGTAGTTGGTGTAGATGTAGTTGGTGTAGATGTAGTTGGTGTAGATGTAGTTGGTGTAGATGTAGTTGGTGTAGATGTAGTTGGTGTAGATGTAGTTGGTGTAGATGTAGTTGGTGTAGATGTAGTTGGTGTATATGTAGTTGGTGTATATGTAGTGAGTGTAAATATAGTTGATGTAATAGTAGTTGGTGTAGATTTAGTTGCAGTTGTCGTTTGTGTAGATGTTGTTGCAGCTGTGGTTAGTGTAGATGTAGCAGCAGTTGTAGTTGATATTGATGTACCTGGTGTAAATGTAGTTGCAATTGTAGTTGGTGTAAATGTAGTCGGTGTAGATGTAGTTGCAGCTGTAGTTGTTGTAGATGTAGTTGCAGTTGTAGTTGGTATAGATGTTATCGGTGTAGATGAAGTTGGTGTAGTAGTAGTTGACGTGGATGTAGTTGGTGTAGATGTAGTTGGTGTATATATATTTGGTGTAATAGTAGTTGGTATAGATGTAGTTGGTGTAGATAAAATTGTTTGTGCAGTTGTTGTTGGTGTAGATGTAGTTGGTGTTATAGAAGTTGGTGTAGATGAAGTTGGTGTCGATGTAGTTGTTGCAGTTGTATCTAGTGCAGATGTAGTTGGTGTATATGTAGTTGGTGTAGTAGTTGGTGTAGATGTAGATGGTGTTGTGGTAGACGGTGTAGTAGTTGGTGTAGATGCCGTTTTTAGAGGTGTTGGGTTAGATGTACTTATTGTATTATAGCGTACATATGTAGTTACTGTTGTAGTTGGAATAGACGTATTCGCTGTTTTTGGTGTAGGTGTAGTTGCTGTTGTAGTAGCTGGCGTAGATGCAGCGGCTGTTTTAGTTGGTACTGATGAAGTTGCTGTTGTTGTTGATGTAGATTCAGTTGATGTTGTAGTTAGTCTATATGTAGTTGGTGTTGATATAGTTGATGTAGTTGCTGTAGTTGGCGCATATGCAGTTGTTGTAGTTGTTTTCTCTGTTGTGTCAGTCGATGAAGATTCCATTGTTGAGGGAACAGTCGTTTGCACTACAGTATGTGAAAAATATTCGATCTGATTAATTGGTGTTTATTTAAAAAAATCAGATACTTGAGTAAAATTCACGATAATATATTTTCTAAATGTTGATACAAACATATCAATTAAAATAAATGTTCGCTCGAGATGAGATCAGAAGCTCTTGTCGATAGTATAATACTTGCTCATTCTTAATTGATAATGTCTAATTAAAATCATTGAAAGGTGGATGTAAGAGACAATACCGTCCATTGACTACCAAAAGGGACAATAATCATATTTGCAAAGAAGGCTGATAGGCCCTTTTGGCTCCAATGGACGATCTGAGTCATGATAAAACAGCTCCATTAGATCAAGAATGATATCAAACTTTAGGCAAATGGTATCCTTTGATTTTGAAACTAAAACACATTCAAATACAATTTAATTGATATTTTTGAATAATCGTAATAATAATCATTCCGAAAGCAATTAAATTGACTTTATTATTGAAACAGCCATATAAGGATATGCAAAAATGTATGTGCTGTTAGGGGCTTTGGGAGGGCGGTCATTAAGGATGAGGTTATCATGTGCTTGACCAAGTTGATGTGTTGATGTCAGAAAGGAAACCTTATTTAAATTAAAAAACAATTCGAAATTACTTTGATATATTCTTTCAAATTTATTATTTCAGAAAAACTTGTTGACTACAGGTGAGCGCTGTGACAGTTTAATACGTCCCTTTACACAATTACGTATTAATCTACAATTTAACTACAATAGCGATCGAGAAAAACGTGATGACTAATGGTTAGCGCTGTGAAAGTGTAATCTATTTTCAATGTATTTATTTTATTTAAATTGGACGAGTAGTTATGTTACGTATTAACATCTAGAAAAGAATCGAAATAAAATAAATGTTAAGTTAGTTACCATTTTTTTCAAATTTCCTCACAGTCGTAACCAGCAATCCATTTACCGTCCTTACAACATATCAGTCTGAAACGTGTGCTTACAATAGCTGGATTCGATACAGAAACAGTTTATCATTTTTCACAGCAATAAGTACCTTGCTTTTCGTTTTCTAGGGTCGTTATAGTGTTGACAACACCTGCCCCATACGCAACATTTGATCATTAAACTCAGGGTTATATTTTAAAAATACAATTAATTATTTCTTAATAATGCAAATAGCAGTAATACAATTTGTAATGTAAGCAAATTTAGGGTCACGTCAGCTTGTGTTTAACGGTAAACTAGAACATTCACTGGAAGTCATTAATACTCCCACTGGGCACATGAGACAGGAAATGGTATTTGTGAAACTATCAGTGAACGGAAACATACGCTTCCACCGTGTTTTATGGTGTTATAAAACAATTAAAAAGACAATTTACTCAAAATCCATGAAATACTTATGGTTTGTCCTACATATTAATCTTTCAAGTTTTCAAGTTTTCAAGAAAAGTGTGAAAATAAGTCAGCTTAGGTTTTTGTCCCAAACACCCATCTCTTCATACTGAATAAGTCTACAAAACGGTAAGCCAGTACATTTAATTGTGTTCAAATCAAAGTGGACATTAAAGAAAAACTCAGTCAAAAAAAAAAGCAAACACAATTCAATAACATCGTATATTACAATTATATGTTTCTTGTCATACAGACTCATCTCAAAATGATGAATAAAGTATACCAAGTTTAAAAGATGAAGGCCAAATAGTTTTCAAAAAGTGGACCTAAACAAGAAACGTAACAAATAATCTAAGTAAAAAAGGTACTTATATCACATGACAGGTTATTGTACGAGTCCTACATACTCAATCCATTACATGTATGTTGCATGAGTATACCAAGTTAGAAAGGTCAAATAGTTTTTAATAAACGTGGACCTATATGAAAAAAGTAACACAGTAAATAGATAACACAAAAAGGACCATACTATAATTAAAATGCTTGACTTAGTATGGTTCTTGCAATACAGACTCCCACGTCATGCTGAATAAGTACGAATACGTACAAAATACTAAGTGTGAAAGGCGTTGGTCAAAATAGTTTTCAGAAAATCTGGTCCTATATGACAAATTTAAAAAAAAATCAAGAAATGGTCATAATACAATCAAAATGCACGACCGGATGTTTTTATTGCCATACAGAAACCTCTAATCATGCTGAATATGAATACCAAGTTTGAAAGCTATAGGACGAACAGTGTTACAAAAACGTGTGGGACGCGACGAGACGGGACCTGGCACAGCGCTTTCTGTATAGCCCCACCCATAAACTTGTTATGTGTGGTATAAACACAAATTATATGAAACATCCAAACATCTCTTTGTCAAATATTTATGGGATTTTTAAAATGTTAAATATTGTCACAAGGTCACGTTATTTCTTCTTATAAAAGTAAATTATCATTATGTCAATAATACGCACAGTACCGTGTATATTTTCTATAGAGATTTCTGACTAAGTATTTACATTCGTGTCATACGTCATTGCTTATCATTCAGTATGTGGAATTCACATTCAAACACGTAACATACCTGGTTTGCAACTTTCATCAAGGGCCCATTTAGCAACTCGGCTACACACCACAGAGAATTGCGATGTATTATTTGTTGCAGTATGGTTTGGAAGGCAATGTACGGTTAACCGAGTCATAAATGTAGTCTCGTTGTATTTGATGGGTTGTATATACTCCCAAATGTGTCCACCTACCCAGTTTGAAGGGTTGTTTGGGTCTCCACAGTCTTTTTGAAAAATGAATACAATAATATTCTTACGTTACTTACATTCCCTTTCATTCACTTTATACAGACAAACATCTTCCTCTTATTTAAATTGCATATCACGAAACATATTATGTATGTATTTACATATCATTATACGATAATAAGATAATAATTGAAACAATATTTAAGGAAAACAATACTGTTCCTGTATTTGGTAAAGCTTCTCCGCAGGCTACTTATGGTGTATATACTGAATAATATTCTAATAATGTTAGACGTACTAAGTACAAATACATGTCTGAAATCAACATGAACACAATTTATACTTTTACATTGATTGTATGTACATACAGTTTATAAAGACAAATACCAACACTGACAAAAATACATTGGAAATATGTCATCGTTTAAAAAAAGATTATCAATTACAAAAGATACAATTATAAAGCGTTTGCAACACGTTTCAACGGTATTTGAAAAAACGATTACCGCTTACATTACGTTACAAATTCACAGCCATTTTTGTACGTCAGAATAATCGAGTGGTTAGCGCGACAACATGTTGATCCCGGTTCGAATCTCGGTGAAGGCAATTTTGTTTAATTTATTAGTTTGTTTATACAATATTTGATTTTGGTTAGATCAACTGCTTTAGTTTTTGCAGTTGAGATCTCGCTTGGGATCGCATATGGGCTGGGTATGGTCGAGGTCATGGTCACCGTTACTATAATTAAAAAACGGTTTCTGCTCAATAGCTTGAGAACGCATCGAGATATTTTAATGAAACTTTATACATAGATACCTTATATCGAAGCCTTGCTTGAAATTGCATATGGGGAGGTTGTGGTCAAGGAAAGGTGACAGTTACTAAAAAATAGAAAATGGTTTCCGTTTAATAACTTGACATAGATACCTTATATCAAGACCTCTCTTTGAACTGCTATATGGTAAGTGGGGTCAAGGTCAAGGTCACCGCTTCTAAAAATAGAAAAACGGTTTTTGCTGTATAACTTTAAAACGCATCAAGGTATTTTAATGAAAACCATACACAGATACCTTATTTTGAAACCTCGCTTGGAATTGCATATAAGCTGGGTGGGGTCTAGGACTTCATTACAAAAAATAGAAAAATTTCCGCTCGATAACTTTAGATTGCATCAAGAGATTCGAATGCAACTTCATACATAGAGACCTTGTATCTAGACCAAGCTTGAGATTGTCTATGAGGTGGGCGAGATCAAGGTCAAGGTCAATGTTACTAAAAATGCAAAGATGGTTTCTGCTCAATAATTTGATAACGCATTGCGATATTTTAATGAAAACTCATACATGGATACCTTATAACGGGACTTCGCTTAGAAAGGCAAATGGAAACCAGAAAATTCTTTGATCATTGTGGTGACTTATGCTTTTTGTTCAAAACATTGTGTTTTCGTGGAATGTGTACGTTTCTTATTTGAGTATACGATAATAGCATCCTAATTATATTTTGTTTGGTAATGTGCACGTAGCAAACATTTAGGTTTTAATCTATTAAATGCACATGGCATTAGTATTATGTTTTACACATTTAAACTACCCCTACTTAAGTTGATATAAGGTTGCTATTACAATAGGACATACGTGTAGCGAATGTCTGGAAAAGTGCATTGACACGTATGAAACAAATAATTGGGCTTATCCCGAAACATTTCGACCACCCCTCTTATATGTAAACTATTAAGCAATCTGTAATGGGCAAAATTTCCGAATCAGTTTATAGTATCAAGTTTAGTGCCGATAGAGCGCATTAATTTTAATGAGTGGTCTTATTACAGGACAATCATGTGCATGCATCGGTTACATACAAGAAATAAGCGACAGTAGAGTGTTGTCAACTTTGGAGGTAACTATGTAAATAAATTGGCTTTACACACGCAATTTTACATTTAAAAGGACCTGTTGAAAGATTTACGAATTGTCTGTTTTCAATATTTTATCACAGTTTCCAAAATAAAAGAATAATGTAGATAGAGGAGTGAAATACATGTAGGGCTACTGATCTAGAAATACACGTCAGATACTGTTTCGTTAATGAGTTGACATGCATGACAATTAAAAGCGTTTCTAAGGCAAAACGATGTAATAATGTGGAGTGTTTGTTTTGTTTTCGTTGATTCTTGAACACATGTGACTCAATTGTATGAAGTAAAAATGACACGGCTAAGTCTTTAAATCGGAATATACGAGAGGTAAGAGAGTTAGAATTTTGGTTAGGAGGTCTGAAGTTCAAACCACGTTGGGACCAACATTATTTATGTTCTTTCAAAATCTTCTTCTTGTTATAGTAGTTGAGCTCTTTATTTCAGATGCCTTAATTTGACAAGTTAAGACGTTTAATGCTATATTTAAACAAATGCGAACGCGTCAATTTAAAAGAGAATAAAACAGGTATGAACTTAAGCGGTTTAAACAAAGACTTGCCGTTGTTTCGATTCACTGACTATCTGCCTGCAGATAAAACAAGTAGTTCTCTTAATAAAGATTTAAATATAGCAAACAGTCTTTTTACGTTTTACGTTGTCACTGACAGCGAAATTCGTGCCCGCATATTATAGGCTAAATCCAGATCAGTCAAAAGCAAACTTAATAACTACAATACTCAAAGGCTATACCAAATAACTAGGATACTCAGTTGTAAACGCTGACAGCACATACAGTAAAGACGTTGTTGCGAATAGCGCTTCTAACTGATGTTGGCTTATACGTTCAACGTAATCTGATAAGATTCATGACCGTGTCGTAAAGATAATTATCTGAATACCCTAACCATTATCAGGGATTATCTGGACAGTTGGAGAGCGGTACATACATTGCAGTTATTTAAGTTTTGCATTGAAAAATAGTGATGCATGTTTCGCTAATGTTTCCATGAAAATAAAATAATCGGCACTAAATTGCATAATTAATGTAAGTGCGGACGAGTGTTTTTTATTTGTACAACATTGTGTTTGTAAGCTGCCAAGACTTGTGGTTTTCTTTTATATTTCATTAGCTTGAAACGAATAATACAGATAAAGATTATAAATTTCATTGATTGATATTGTTGTTCACAGACTCACATAATATAGAAACATGTTGACAATATGTTGCGCTCACTACGACTGAGGGAAAATAAAGAATTCATCTATAAATATAAACCTATCATAATAAGTTGTATGACTTTGCCGCCCTGCGGGAGACAATGAAAGTTGACTTTTGAAAATTAAAATGTTTCGACCAAAACTCATAACCATAAAATGACCACGAGGCTGAATATCAAAGCAAAATCCGTTATACAAGCTGTTTAGTTGTATATGTAAAAATAATGCGTAATTAAGTTTAAAAAAAATAATATCGTCAATTTCAAGACTTTACAAAATGGAAAATCAATGGTATTAATCTTAAAAAGAACGTGCGTAGGAAACAGTATTAAAATATCCATTCCATTCATTAATACGTGTACAATTTGATATGTTGAGACTGGACTTATTTTAAGTTTATTAATTTAACTTTTTTGTGGAGGTTAGCGATGTCTGGATAATGTTGCTAGTAGTTTGAATCGCACTATCGAAATGATACAAACAGGTAAACACAATTATTAATCTTCTTTAAATAAGATAGAATTTGACAATTTGGAATGTTCATATAGGGCCTACAATTTCAATTTTGGAACACAAACATTGCGTATCTGAACAGTTGGATTCGTTTGCAAAATACAATCCTGACAACAGTAAAATAAACACCAGTAAAATGTTTGTCTGCCGCCGTTTCTACACTACCAAAAGCATGATAATATGAAATCGACTTATCATTTCAATGTGTAATATATCAATTAATTGTTATAGAGGAATAAGTTCACCTGTGTAAATTATACCATTCGATTCTGCACGTTTTTATAAACTGAAGTGTTAACATTTCTTCGAATGCGTACTACGTTTGTATGTGTCGTAAATGACTATTAAATATAATATACTTAATATGTACGAGTTGGTCAGATCAATATTGAGCTTAAATATATATAATACGTTTTGTATCATTCGATTTCTTGTAATTGTCTTATACACATTTGTATTAATCAACTTTACAATAATACGCACAATATCAGTGAACATGCATGTCTTTTAAATGTATTATTTAGCACGAGTAAATAAAACGTTAAACTGTTCCTGTATGAATTTAACAGTTCCTGTGTGGAATCCATGCATTGTGACTTGCTAAAACCAGTGCCTGTATGAAATTTCGATGCCGGTATGAGATTTAGAGCTATTGACTGGCAACTTGAACTGTTCCTATATGAAAATGGAAAAATAGGTTTGTCCAGAAACAAAATAACGCCATTTTGAAGTAAATAGTATTTTGTTTTTCAAATTATTAAATTGTTCTTATTATCATTCATATTAAATCTTCAAGAGGTTAGGAATTTTAGTCAATAACGTAAAGTTGATTTATAAAATACTTATAAATGGATTCAATACAACCATGATAATAGTCCTCGGTTTGCTGTATTGGCATTCGCCCTACGGGCCCAGGCCAATTCAGCAGACCTCGGACAAATAACAGTGCCTGTATGAATCACTTATTTAATAACATTATACTATAATAATAGGCGTTCTGTCAATGCGAACAAGAATCAAGCCTCAGATACGTATTCTTTTTTTGGCTGCTGTTATTCCTATCTTGTGCTCAGACCAGAAGATAACGTGTAAGTGTTGTTAAAGCACTTATTCCTTTTTCGGCGTAGCTGTCCAATGTCACTTTTGACCTAGACTTCTTATGTAAATGTGTACCAAAGAAAAGCTAGAAATTTTCCGCGATAAGTTAATTTAGCAGCGGCTACATTAAATACCATTATTCTATTGGGCAAATGTTCTTGCGCTGGAGAATTTTAGGGAACGCAAATTTACAACACTGGTTTAATGTGTAGCAATAATTGTTAAATTCTTTTTGGAATTAAACTTAGGTTAAAAGGTTAAAATAAAGGTATAAACATATCCTTGACATACAGTTTACAGCTGAAAACACTACGAATATATGTTTTTAATTGTATGTCATATACAGAACATTATATTCACTGCCAGACTGAAATAACACTTTGGTCAACCTATCGACACGCTCAATAAATAGCTTTGTATAATGTCTAGTGAGTTCAACTCTCAAGATCATTCTAAACACAGCGCGCGTTAATGCATCAATTAGCATCCAGAGAATCATAAGCCCGAATATTTTAATCAAGGGGAAATATTCAATCTATACACATCTTTCTATAAATAAAATGTGGAAAACAAGTCTGACTCACGGAATAATGTCGAAATGTTATTGAAGTTATTTTTACTTCATTTGTGTCGCTTGAATACATTATTTGCAATACTATTTATACACAGAAACCATTGATACATCATATTCCTACCGAATATAATTTTAAATCGTCATGGTCTAATGAAATGTTATGTTCGTGTAATCAAAAATGAAGTCATCATTATTTCAAATGCGCTGAATGTTCCCTGAAGATTGCTTTAGGGTACAAATTATGAATTATTATTTGACATCAAAACGCAAAGTTAACCAATCGCGATGGCGCAAAGCCTTTGTATTACTTAAATAAGTTGCGATTATTCTCGTTGTACTTTTTTAACTTTAAACTTCTTTTATGCCGATGATTTTATTCATACTGGCTGTCTCCAAAAAAAGTGCCATTGATTTGAAACGGTATTATTTTTTGGAGACAGCCAGTATGAAGAGAATTAACCTCGCCTAGTAAAAAAATAGTACGTAAACATTTTCTCTGAACAATAACATCGTTAATGTCTAATGTATGTAGTTATAATTAAAACAACACGTAACTACCTAAGCGTTGATTCTCTATATAATAGTTGTAGCATACCCTTACTGAAATATGTTAGTCATTTAAAGAGCCCGCAGGGCGAAATTAAATTAGTAACATATTGAGGTCAAAGGGTGCTACATGTGTTTAATACCATATCAATCACATCGCAAATCTATACAATGAAGATCCCAATTAGCAGTTCCTTGACGTCACTTGATGTCTGATTTGCTTGACATCTGTGTCGTTTCCAAATTAAGCGCTGTTGCAAGATCAAGTGATACGATCCGAATGTGCAAGCTTACAGTGCAATAAGCAGCGTGCGTATAACTGACAATCAAATTTCAATATACTGCACGATACTTATTACCCAATAACTTGCATAGAAGTCTCCGCCAACCAGTTACTGTCCTAATATCACATGTATTGAATACAGAAAAACAAAGAAAACTCTCTGAAATATGGCATACGTAATTAATTATGTTGGCGCAATGCTATTTTAATTTCACTCAAGGAATCAGTAAATCAACCAAAATAAATACCTATATTTTCTGGACTGGGTGATGTGCTACACGAATATATTCCGAAGTATATGGCAATCAAGAATGCGAACATGGTGATCGTCTTTAGATAGACTAAATTCACTAAACACTACTGCAGTATTGTCGTTAAAGAAAATGCGATGCGTGTTATCTTATCTCTAACACGTGACCTCTTAGCGAATGAGTAGAGTGAACTACGCATGACTTTGTGAACTAACATGACACGTAGTATTATCGGTCACAGACTACCACAGTCACTATACAGAGTTTGTTATGTTATCTGCACCCATTAACTCTCAATAATAAATCCGCATTTCATGCATGTTTCAGCACTTCGTTTGAAAAGCGCAAGTACGTTAATGATTACATTGGATATATTACATATATATCATATCATAATGCAACGTAATACTAATAATGTTATGATGACTGTAATACGAATTCCCGTGGGTAATTGGTGACATCGTTGTACGTAAGCTATACAGTCATTGCACGTTTCTCCGTTAATTTTTTCCATCGTCTTTCGTGACAGAGTTTTATTCTCAGAACTACTACATTGTTTATGCAGCATGCAAGAACATAATATATTAACTGCGTTTTGGTGATCTGGCTTTTGTGTCAAACACTTGTTAATGTTTGTTGACAGTCATTGATAAATATTCTTAACTGTCAGATGATATGTTTCAAATACCACTAGCGATTTTGCATTAAATACACGCCATAGACTGAAATTTTGTAATGGAAATGAAAGTGACCCAAAAGAAATGGCTGCCAAACATAAGCCATCAATAACGGTAAATATCTTAATTAAGCGTTGATATGATAAAGCTTAAATCTTAAAACTCCCAGATGATGTATGCTTAACCTCTATATTTTGATTTCGTTACCCATACTGTAGTTTTATAACGTTCGTTATATCAATGTTTCCATCGTTTCATTGCGCATGAACACGTTCGACATTATGACCACATCAGCGCGTACATGTGTATTTCTCCTAAACATTAACGTGCAGGTAGACGGATCACACAATGCGATAAAAGGGCCACTTTGTTGTCAAAACAAACACTCGACTGTAGTAGACAATTATTTAAATACAAATGTAAATCAATATTGTTTTTAGATCTAGTTTAGCATATACATGTATCAAATTAATGGAACGTATAATTGCTTAGTTCCACTCTATTTGTTAAGTTTCTTCGTAAATACACCAGGTAGAGCATTACAACATTCGCCAACTTTCAACCTATCCAGAAACACAGAATCCATAATTTTAAGTTTACTTCTGTTTTATCAATTTATCAATTATAATTCAAATTCACCCACGATTAAAATTTGCATTAAAAAAAATAGCAGACAACACTGGTGAATTATTGTGTATTTAATCCAACACATATTAAACTTTTAATATCCACTGAACACACTATCACGTATACATTCGGAGCTAATGCTTTGATAGTCATTATCATCATATAAAGACGTAAGCTTTACACAAATATAAACAACGTGCTTCAGCATGATATTAATCTTACCTCAAGCACATGGTCCTTTATTTGCGCCTAGTGACAAATTCCCAGATAATTTCCGACAAAAATATTGTGTACGTGACGTAAAAATGTGTGATTTGATTTGGTATTTTAAAGCATAATATTCTGCAAACAAAAGTTATATAACATATCAGTGACGTTGGTTGTGTCCAGTTATCATCGCACTCGAGACTGCGAGTTTCAAGCGATACGACGGTACCCACCCAAATTGATTGTTACAAGTTCTCAGAAAACCATACAAGCATAACATACTATATGTATGTACTATGTAGTTGGGGAAATATATCACGTGAACCAAAGCTACGTTCCGCTGATAAAGTTGTATGGCACCGTTGAGATACTCACCGGACAACGTCATCTCGTTATAATCATCATTATCATCATCATAATAAAAGTCAACTACATCTAACTCCTCATTTTTAAAAATATATCTTAATGTCAGCTGGGGAATTCCGAAGTGGTCAGGTGGAGTCAAAATATTGTAAACAGTAATAACAAATTTCTAATTTTGCATTATGTTCTCCTTTAAAAGGTGAATTTTCAAAAATCGCAGTAGGCGGTTCAACGACTTCTTGCAAGTGTATAAGGCAACCTTACATGAACACCTGGATATCGTTTCATCCGAGTATTTTTTTTCATGAGAAAGCAATTATATTGGAACACAATTTAATGTTGTGTTTCTTTTAGAATTCGTTAAGGAATGTGTTTTTTAACTGGTTTTATTCATTAATTTTACGATTGAAATATCGTTCCCTCGAACATTTACAAGGATAATATATATGGATATTAACGACTAGTCCCCATAAAATTTAAAATAAATGAAACAAAAGAAAATAACCATATTAACATGATCTCGTCACCCTAAAGCAATAGCTAAATATCTGCATTACAAAATATAAGCACTCGTTGATTAAGGTGATGATCTGGTCCTTTTTTGGAGACCAATTGCCAATAAAACACAGTAAAAAATGCTCAACACAACACAAAAAATACACTTATTTAAACTGATGTCACCGCATATACACACTTCGCATTTATATAAAGAAAGTGTTATGTTAGACAACTGCATGGCTTTGGACGACGTACATGAATAATAAACTTACGTGTTTCGTGATGTTCATTTACATATTGATTATATGTTATGTATTATTTGGTATTGTGTAAGGAGGTTGTAAATAGTTTTGATTAGTTTATAAATATACTGACCAATCAGAGCCAAAGCAAAAAAAAAAAACTCGCGCAGATTATTATATCACTTGAGCTGTCGGTAAGCTTTATTCGCACCATCCCACGATAGAGTCGTCATTTATTTGTTTAACATTAATTTCTATATTTCCAGAATATTTGTCATTCCTTTTCCGTACTTGTGTAACGCCGATGATGCGATATGTGTATAAAGCGTATTATAAATGCTATGTTTATAGCAGTTTGTTTAAAGCTACCATACATATATACATTTCATAGAGTCTTTACAGTTTATGGTCATTTGTAATTTATAAAGTGCATACAAGATATCTTTGAAAATTAATTAAATAAAATGTTTCATGCTTTTCGTACATCGTATTGTTGTCTCTGGAGTTTTGACGTGTTATTTATTGTTTTCAAATTAGGGTATTTTGAAATGTCATCATACTGAAGACACCGTTTACATTGATCTAAAGTCATGTTTACACATACGACCTCCTCGTATTAATAAAAAAAAGAAAAATAATATATTAATATAACGCCCACTGAAGCTGCGTGTCCCGCTCGCTTTTTTGCCCGAATCCTTTTATTATCAATGATTCATGTACGGAGTGCTCTTGACAATATGCGCACTTCGTTTGATTGGCGATAAAGAACAAGCAGACACATTTTACAGCCAAAACAATTAAAACAAAATGTACCGCTGTTTGCAGTTATAGTTTAATGCATAGGTAGAACTGCTCTGTGAATAGCAGTGCTGTGAATGCATGTACCTGTCACAACACGGTTTGCATGTGTATGTGTCCATTTATTTGCATGTATTCAAAATGTGTGATTGTATTTATTCATCTAATTGAATAGGAGATAAACATTTAAAAAAATATATTTGTTTGAATGTTATAAAAGAAAACACAATTATGGTTTATTTTCACTAAGATGAAAAACAGTGCTGTCCTGAATAAGTATGCAATAAATGTATAACCATTTCTAAAGTGTAGACCGTTGATCGCGTTCATCGTCATTTTAGAAAGGTGTTTATAATGTGCGATCTATTTCAGTCTTGTTATCTTTCAATGTGTGATTTTATTGGCCTGACACTCATTAATATTCCGTGTATGTTCGTGTATCTATGTTAAGCTCCTAACCCAGATAGGAGACTCAGAGATAAAATTATTTTACGTAAAAGTTGAATCTGATGTGCAGTGGTTAATACGCAAATTTCGCAATCGTGATGTTTTGGGTTCCAATCCTAAATGAGGCACATTTAATTTATTTAAGATAAAATGAATAAACTTGAATAAAAATAAAAACAAAATCGTAAGAATAAGTGATGTTGAAGTAAAAGAAAAATGATACAAAATAACGATTTTTACAGGATTTGAAACACAGTCATTGTGATTCAAATTCGAACATACTATCCACCGCGTTATTCTTCCGGATACTTGTTGATGGGTGCTATGCTTTAGACGCTAAATACATGTTAAACCGATATAAATACAAAATGACGAACGCCACCGTAGATTAATGACTGCTAGATCTATAAAATCGTACAATACAAGTATTTGCCTTTATTGTTTGAAACATCTACGCGATGGCAATTAAACTATAGCTTCTTAGTGTAATTAATTTTCATATTCGAAACAACATTGTCGAAACAAAAATTACATTTTTTGAATGACTATTGATTTAAAGCAATTTCTTTTCACAATGGATTAGCAGCCAGAGGTCCTTTATATATGGCAAGTGACCATTGCCAAAAACAATACAATTAGATATCATAAAAACACATAACAAACACAAAACTCAAATGAATAAGACTGGGGTCACCGCTTTGAAACGGTTAATGCAAAGCATTCGGGGTTTAAAACTGTTATGGGGGCACGAACCTCACACTTGTAAGATTTGTAGTGATTTATACGTTTCGCACATACAATATGGTAAAAAGAAATAAACAAGTAAACGTTTGATCCTAAACTTTGTATATAGAGAATACTAGTTAAGTTTTAAAAATAGAAACTATTAAGGCTTAAGAATACCGCAAGCGCGAGCCGTGGCAAGCGCTTCCAATATTCGAGCCGAGCAATATAAACTTTTTTATATTCAAAACGAATCCTGTAATAACAGTTATCATTTTCAGCTCGACTATTCGAAGAATAGTTGAGCTATCCTACTACCCCCGGCGTCGGCGTCTGAATGTGTGAACGTTTTTAAACCAAACACTTGTAACTTCAAAACTACATGAAACTTGAAATATACCTTTACCATCAGCTCCAGTATCAGGGGCAACATTCCCCATAGCTGTTTTGTACTTTGACAGAGTAATGCACCCTTTTAACCTATATTTTCTGATAAGAGTTTATATTCCATAGTTTTGTAACTTCAAAACTACATAAGTTATTCACTTAAAACTTGTAACTATCCTTTTTCACTAACTCCAGTATCAGGGGCAACATTTCTTATAACTCTGTTTTTGTATTTTGACAGAGTTATGCCCCGTTTTCACATTTTCTGGTTAAATTTTATATTCAGAAGTGTTTTGTTTACTTCAATACTGCATATGCTTTCCACTTAAATCTTGGAACTAACTTTCGTCTTCAAAAGAGAGAGAGAGTTTTGCCCCCTTTCACTTAGATATTTTGTTTAAAGTTTATAATCAAATATTTGGTTAATCAAACCAACATTAGTTATACAACTGAAACGTGGAACTTACTTTTGTTGGAGCAACATTACCCATTCCTCTGTTTTGTATTTTGACAGAATTATGCACAATTTGTACATATATTGTCCGGTTAAAATTTTTATTTTCAAAATGAATAAACTATACAAGGCTTTACTTTAAAGTTTTGTCTTTTAAGAAATGTATGCCCCTTCACTTTTCGAAATATGTACAAGCTGAAAAACTTCGAATAGTCGAGCGCGCTGTCATCTGACAGCTCTTGATTCTTCCAACCTATATAAAAGCAAATGTTGAACAAACCGTGGAATTCATAAACTAAAAGTACTGCTACTTTACTATTGTTGAATACAAAATGTACGAATTGTTATAAAGAAGTACCTAAAAGTGTAGCAATAAAGAATCCCAAATAATAGAAGTACAATAAAAAAATGTGTGTGTTGTTACTACAAAATATGAACGAATAGTAACTTACAATAAAAAGGACCTTTATAGTCAACAAAGACAGAACCGCTTACGATCACTACAATGTATGATCTATAAATAAATATATACACAATAAATGACAATGACATTTCTGCTCATTGTCAAAAACCCTGAAACGAAGCACATGTGTGATTGCAAATTTAATCTGATTGTCTCGGAAAACATGTTTGTGTATTTTAAATACAATGTATGCGAATTATCTTCAAATGTCTGACCAGAAAATGTGATCGGCAAAAGTGAACATTGCGACTGTATTATGTACGGAATAGGAAACGTAGTCCGTGCACGCGACAATAATATTTTTTCAGTGATAAAATTCATCTAAGTTTATTCCACGAGTTGTTATTTCGTCAATGACAATGTGAAGATGGAATAAGCATTGATTTGTAAAAAGTATATCATGTAATTATGGTTTTTTAAATTGTTGGTTTTGAAAATAGTCGATTTAAAAAAAAAAATTGACTGCCTGCCCGATTTGTTTTGTAACTGTAAATTAATCTTATTATGTCTGTATTTTAACACTAGGAACGTTAAATAAGTCCTATAAGGCTTCAGATTTCTAAATGTTGTTAGACATATGTATCGACAACATAATGCACGTTGCTCTGTCTGCAATAATTATCTGGCCCAAATAACATTATTTATTTGATAATGTCCACGAATAAGCATACGTATGTGATTCATTGTTAATGTATCCGAAAAAAAAGTACTTTGCAGACAGGCGTCCTATGGCGTCTTTAAAATACTGTAAAAATTTTTGTAAGAACAAATTTAGCCTGCAACGGCTTCACTCTGGTTAAACAATGCGAATATCGTACACCTACAATACATGCTTATTTAAAATCGTTTACGAACACGAACACGATCACTTTCGCAAGTACACACACATACATACACTAAAGCAAAGTTACATTTGGAGAAAAATAACTAAAAGCAACCAATGTGAAATGAAAGAGGAAACGGACAATTGACTGATTAAGTGCTTTATGTATTTTCCAACTTAGGTGTACGTTCTCTGACATACGCTTGATTGGTATATTATACATACAATATATCCATATTTTATATTTACGTTATATGAAACATGTCAGGTAAATTCACATACTTCATTTAAATAAATACATGAATATGTACAAATATATAATGTTTATGATTTAAAGTACAAATAAAATATTTTCTGTCAAAGTAGCACACACAAAATACGCACACTAAATAATACGTTCAACGAGCACTTAATGTTCAAGGTCACATGATCTCTGGTGAGATAAATAGCATGTCCTTTATCCGAACCCAAACATCTTCTTCAGATTTCTGTAAATGCTATTAAACAGTGAGCCTTCATTATAACTTTCGTCATTCGAATCAGGTTTTCCGTGGTCAACATCATTTTGTACATTTCGCACGATCCGATTTCGCGGACTAACCGTTAACTTCTCCACATCAACAGATACGTCGTCAAGCATCGGCCTGTCTTTCCTTTCATCGAGCGGTATCTCATCGCTGACCGTGTATCAGGAGGGTTGATTTCCGCGTACAGGTGACAATATTTCTGACTGCTATCAGGAGAACAGCACTGGTAGTAGCCTTCCTGAAGTAGCGAGGCAATCGTGGAGTTCTCAAACTCTGCTGCTACTGCACCCGGATACTGAGACTGCAGCTTGCTGAACCTGAAAACAGCGATTTATCAATGTAACAATTGACAGATTTGCATAGCTACAACACGAACAGTTTACAATGCATTACACACTTTGGAGATTTAACCAAATTAAATATTAAACAAATATACAAACTTCTGTCGATCGGATTTTTAAATACATGAGCTTAACATACATAAAATAAACGTAGGCATAATATATCACATCCTATATCAATTGAAACATTATTTTATATGTCGTGCGATAAGAAAATATAACACGAGATTAGTGTTGAATAAAGATTTATTTCGCGAGGCCACGGGTCTTGGCGAGTGGTTCACGTTATCGTGCCGAGCAAACAAACTTATCTTTATTCAACACGTATCTTGTATTATGTTTATCCCATCTTTTTATTTCTTTATTTTTGTGATGAACACAAAAAAAACATCTCAATATTACAAAAAAATATAAAATGACGTCTTGAATATGAACTCGATGACGCATTTAAACTGCACGTGTTTGCTTTATTCTACGTAGTTCCAATACAGCTTTATCCCATTGTGTGGTATTTCTTCAATGTCCGCGTGATGATATGATACAATATCATAACTAAACCATACTGAGAAAGCTCACATGTAGCAGCATCTCTGCTTAATACCGTAGGCGCTGAAGAACCAGGACTCGTAGCACGTCATGTGGGTGAACTTGGTTCCAATTCCAGGAAATATCTCATTTTTCTGAGTAAATGTGTAATCCTTAAACAGAATACCAATAGTACACTTGAAATGGTAAATGCTTGTCTATGGGTAAACACGCGGACATTCATGTCTGCAATCAAAAGACAACTGGAGTCAGCATTCAATGCACATCTTATTTTAGTACATTATGTATAATATACCATTGCATATCATACCTCCAACATGAGCACCTCTTGGCACGGACATGGCAATGCATACACAAGCTGCTCCTTTATCCAGGGCTTTAATGTACTGTTATTTTCCCTTACAAACTTCTACATCTGGTGTCGTTCAACATCGATGCCGTAATATATGTAACGTTATACAGCCATCTGCCAGGAAAGTCTACGATAGAGAAAACTCGAAAAAATATCACAATCTCAAATTAAAATGTTACACAAAACTAATACCAATAATTTTATACTTTATTTATTTCATTTACTCCAGTCACTTATATTTGCCATTAACCCTTGGATAAAATTAAGACAACGCATGCCTTTATACTTGGATGCACGTTGTAAACGTATTTCAACAGACATTATTTGTTAACAAATAAACTAAAAACAATCTATAAATAATGAGTTAAATATTTGCCGCAATTTGTATGTCGCTATTTGACTGGTATGTTCCAGCGCTGGCGTGTTAGCCAATCGTAAACTATAATAATCTTTAAAAGGTGCAATTAAGTACATTGGTGCATATTGTAATTTATATTGTATTACAATATAAACATGTGCGTACTTATTCAGCTCATGCCTTCAAAAGTAGAACTTGTCCAAATCTTGGATCATATTGATATGATCGAATACATTAGCAAACCGACAAAGGCATTATCCGTTGAAACCCATATTTTATGTTCTAAGCATTAGTGTTCAGCATTTATCCATCCAGGCACCGGTGTCACATTTTTAAGAAAGTGGTGTATACTATAATTATTGGAGTGTATCTACACTGCTTTAATTGATAATGTTTTGTTGCCAAAACAACTGTACATTTATAACTTTATTTATTATATGTACACCCATGAACTGTATGCTTAGTGCATATTTGAATAACCAACGTTATATAAATAACAGCATGAAAATAAAGCACTTACATGGATGGACGTTCGATTCTTTGTTAAGATTTGTAAATTGTTTCTTGTAGACAGAATAGTTCCCGAATAGTCCAGATGCGTGTACCCACTAGCAACCGGTACTTCCGGTAATGGTCTGATACTAAACTGTTCCCGGTCGTAGTTGAACATAATGTACGTGTACATGCCGTCTGTAACTACAATAACCTGCATCGAAAGGTTCTGCAAACACAAAATACATGTTATTTACATGAATATAAGTATGTTCAGACAATAATGTAAAGGGACAATGTCAACGAATGTGGCCTTAAGGAGGTACTTTCTTTAAACAACATCTAACATAAAGATATACAAAAGGCATGTCATAACGTTACAACTAATTTTGACATCAGAATTGTGAGTATTTTGAACATCCACATTTCCTTAGAAAGTAGAACAGTGGCGTTGGTTAAAACGCTGGATACTGTCATTTCTTCCTAAGGCTACGAAGTAATGAGTACGATTCCAGCTTAAGGTCTTAATTTTTACAAACATATTTGCTGATTTGTTTTATCAAACATCTCATTATGTAATATATGTTTATAATGTATTTATTGTATATGTCTTAATATATAATCTAATATCTTTTAAAACGCAATGGGAAAACTATTTTTGTGGGCATAGTCCCTTTAAAGTGCATTGAAATAGAAATTGCAAACAACATCGATCGAAATTTATTTAATATTACTTCTTTAGACTGAATGCAATAAATGTATTATTTGTTATATTCCAAATATTTCTGTGCTAGATTGGAGAAAAGATGTACAACTTTTTATGAATGCATTATTACAATAACTCGTGCCGACGTTGCTAGAATGGTGTCATTATCGGCGTTCACGTTTTGACGTATACACGTTAAATCTCACTATATTGTACACCATATGCTTAATGCTAAAGGTGATTTATTCCAATGTATATTTTTAAGAACCTGGTGCTTGACGAGTTCATATCCGGGTTCGTAGGGCGAGTGAACAGTCACGTGCTTCCACGTGGCGACAAGGGCCACACTGACGTGGAACACTGTCTGGTTAGTGTACTGGCGAATGAGGTCCTGTATCTTTGCAACGTCAGACTTGTCTTTATCAGTAAACACGTGGATCCAAAGTCCACCGTCTGATATGTTTCTGCTGTCAATGTTTGTCCATAACGGAGCTATTACGATGTGCTTTTGAATACCAGCTGTCCATTCGCTGGCATTTTCGCCTCCATATTGATTGTACAGTGGTTGGAAGTCTAGCGATAGGAATCCGTTCATGCTTGGCTGAAAAATAAATCAAAATGTTTACATTTTTATTCACTAGAACAAACAAATGATTCGCGTTGCGTGTATAAAGCCGCGAACGTTATTATAACGTTACACAAAGTGAAATATAATTGAGATCATTCAGAATGTACTAGCGTAAGATACATAGTATCGGCAATTAAAAATTCCATTGTATTCATTTAGATGCAGCAATATATCATATACATATACACATATAAGAATAATGAAACATATGCACAGGCCAATTTAACAATAATGAAACAAAGACGTACAAACTAACAGTGAATTCAGACAAGTTGCTGACGAAATAAAATTTCGTTGACATACTAAAAAACATAAACTGTTTAAGTATGTAAAACACTTCAAAATTTAGAACACATTAAATAAAAGCGATGTACAGATTTGTGTCCGTTTGAATATGTAATGTAAGAAAAAAGAAACATTGCAAAACCATAATGAAATGTATACACTACCCTGAATAATGTGTAGTACGTTCCAAAGTGTCTGAACCTGTTTGGTATTTGAAATGTATCTAGGATTTCGTTGTCACCGTTGAATCGTTTGCCAATTGTTTCAAAGGAAATGATTACGGGCTCTGAAAATTTATAAAAGCCGAATCCTGAGAGTACACTTCATTTCTGAGTAATTGCATTTATAGTCTGTCAATAAACATCTGCAGATTCCAGTTGACACAGCATACTGCATGCATTAACACATACTTGATCTCACCTTATGTATAAAGGATACTTCCATAAGCGGCAAACGTTCATCAAAGAAAACATATATTCCACAACACATTATAACTAAACCCGACATAAGGCAACCGTGGATGTTAAGTTCACGCTTTATTAAATGTAAAGTTGTTATATATTTAACCATTGGTTGAAAACTTAACAAAATACTTACGGAAACACCCAAGAAATGCATTTCCCTGGGGGAAGTTAGACGGACATGAGCAGTTGTAACGTCCCAGAAGGTTAGTGCAATTAGCATTTTCGCCGCATGGATGTGGCCATAGACATTCATCAATATCTGTAAAATGCATACTTGTTTAAAGGGATTCGTTAACAGATTCGCACATATAGCATTTTTGTCGCATTCGAATGAGTACGATTCCAACAATATATGCTGTTACAATTTAGTCAAAACAAGACACTTGGGGGATGGATTCATTCTTACACAAACGTTATAGGTCCGAGCGAGCAAAGTTGATCTTGATGTTCTTTATACGCTTGTGTGTCCAATGTGTGAGTTTGCTAGTCCAATGTCAACTTTTAAAAACCTAATTACATTTAAACAAATAATTCTGAGCATCTGTGAATGAGTCCTCATAACAACGAATCAATCCAATGGTTACAAATGTGGTGTAAATGTGTAAATAATAAGCTAAACACAAAACATACAGTACGATGCAAATGGTAATTTTCAGTAATATGCATATGGCGGTATCGATTTATTGTATTGCTGATAAATATAATATGTTCCTATGTCTGATTTGATTGTTTACAAAAGAACACACCCAATTACTGAACACGATCACAATGGTCCAATGTCAAACACGTTTACCAGTTTCACATCTCTTGTCGGTCCACCCCTTGTTGCAGATACAGTTGTAGCCTCCCTGCAGGTTCAAACAGGTACGGGTTCTGTTCAGCCAGAAACTGCACTGAGTGTTAGGAGGGTCCTCGCATTCGTTGTGGTCTGTGATATATTAGTTAGGTAAACAATGTTTCAGAAAAACGGATACTGAAGTAAAACGTCAGAGATGTTTTGATACGGAAATAATATTTTTTTAAAAACACAGTCAAACAATAGAAAAGAAAAGCGACTGTGACATGAATTCCAGCTATAAGTGTGACAAGGAAAATATTATTATTGGGAAATGGTCAAAAAGCAATTCAAGAGGTCACAAGGCTTATCATTTACGCTAGATATTTACTGACAACTGATATTCATGTTTTATGTTAGTGCACATAAGTATAAAACAAAAGTGAACAACTGTACAATGCTGAACACTAATTTAAATGACAGGCACGAATAATGATATGATTACACATACATACTTTAGATTAACCTTTATTTACTGTGTGCTTTTAATAAATTATTACACACATGCACAGATAATGGTGTTTTGTGTTTGTTGCGTGTTTTTATGTTATGCTGTGATTTCTTTTGGCAATCGGTCACATTTCCTTATTGAAGAAAAATGTGCTGCTATTAAACGTTGTCTCCTGTTAACGAGCTAGATTTTCACGTTGTTTAGATTTATATTTAATTGTCAGTGTTACAATACTCGAGGTTTACATTTTGAGGTCCAACCATGTGTGAATAACTGTTGCGTTATTTAACTTAAACCCCCAATGATTTTCGTGACCGTTCCAAGGCGGTGACCCTAGTTTTAATCATGTATTTATTGTCGGTGCGTTAAAGGGTTGTCCTGTAGTGTACAGGCCATTAGTTGCTTCCCTCAACTAAAAGACCAGAGAGGGTTCATAGATTTTCTCCTGGTGATGAGTGTCATTATTCTAATATTTGAGCTTAATGAAAAGTACACCTTTACGCACCTTCACATCTTCGACCTTTGTTACCGTCTAAGTCATCATAGCCCTCGATATACTTGCACGTGTAGCTTCCCACGGTGTTCGTGCAGTTGGAATAGTAGTGGCACTCGTTATCTTGGCGGCGCAGACACTCGTTGATATCTGTTTATAATTTGGGAAATTAAGGTGTATAGTATACAATATTTATAGTTTTCACAAAAGCACTTTCATTAAAGACAATCCAAGTTAATACAACTGTCTATATGTGTATGTTAATATGTTGAAACAAACCGAACATTGACTTATATTCCCAACATTAAGAGTAAATTTAGTACTATCAACTCTTTTTACGAATACTATCTAATATGAAAATTATGTTATTTCGGATTTTTGAATGTTTCAAAAGACGTTGCAACCACGTCTTAAACGCCTAACAGTATATCTAGAAATACCATAACATCCAGCGAAGGTATAGCTTTGTCTTTGAAAAAAGGTAATTTTCCACAATGTGATACACGTGGTTTAGGAATTTGTGACAAGTAAAAACAACGCAGAATATATTTTAATATAATTATTACCATTAAGGGCTATACCGCAATCCAAACAATTATTATACTATACTCCATTGTGGTTTATACAGTTGTACTTGCCAGAGCATATCGGTGGTTCAGTATCCCACAGACCACTGCTGTTACATGTCAGACTGGTCACGTTATCAGTATGGTAGCCCGTGTCACACGAATAGTTGGCTGAGCTCTCAAAGACCGTAGGCCCTCGTGTGACTTTACCGTTGACAAATGCAGGAGGTCTACCACAGTCTAAGTTAAGAAAAGGAAGTATATTTTGGAGCGTCTCGTTATCTTAACATCAGCCGAACATGGACAAAAGAACATAAACTAAACACATTTAGTGATTGTAAAATAGCCGTTCAAATCTGGTTATCGTGTTGAATTCAAGACGAGTTACCGAAAATAAAAATGCATTTAATGGAGAAAAATATTCATATACATAACGTTCAATAAGTTAAAATTTGTACAAATGCCCTAGCACTTATTGCAATATGTAATTTATAACATGAATGAACTTGAAGTCCGTACAATATGTCCATAGTACATTAGGTATTTGAAAACAGTGAACACAAGAATATTTCTGAACAAAACAAATGTTCATTCCAATAATTATTTTTCAAATATCATAGGGATTTCAAAGATGTTCGTTTCTGTAATTTATGGTATCACCCTGTGACTGGTGTGAATTGTGCCAAAACAATGATACCTTTTCTTTCGCAACCACGTGAAGCGTTCCATTGGCCGCCAGCATTACATTGTATGTGTTCGGAAGTTAAATTGTTATTTCGAAGATCCTGTAGTCTGTACCCGCCAATGCACTGCACCTCGGCAGTGGACTGATAAGTTGTGCCGTTCAGAAACGTTACATTGGCATATATTGGGTTTGTTTCATTTCCACAATCTTAAAACATATAGGCCTAGGAATGCAGCTTAACGAAACAACAGAGACCCATATGTTGAATTACTAAAATTGGCCTAAACGCATTGTTATATAAGACATACAATTTCAAGAACGATTTCATCATCGTATGATGAAACTTTAATTGTTCACTATCAGTTATGACAGTCGAATTAAATATTCAATTACTTGACCAATAACACGATTAGGGTATTACAATAACTGCCCCAATATAAAAATATTGATATTCCTTGAAGCCCACTACAATAGCAATACACTTCATAAAATATAGATCAGATCAGACATAGGGGAAATTTTATTCCCAAGACATAAGGAAAACTGACACTTGCGTCTATGAAATGTCTTTGTTAAGAAGTTATTAATATAACATCACAGTTACACCAATGTATAATGCGTTTAAAGAATAACATAAACATATTAAACGTATTTCAAAGTGGTGTACCTTTCAATTCACAGCCCAAGGAATGTTGCCAGGATCCATTGGACAGACACTGGATTTGCTCTTGCACCACGTGATTGTTGTGGCTTTTATAGAGTCGATATCCGGTAAAGCATGCAACAGTGGCGTTGTCCTCGTATAAAGATTTATTCGGAGAATGTATAAATACATTGGCATTTATTACGGTCACATTTAATCCACAGTCTATCCTGTAAAATAATAATATAGTTATTAAAAGGTGTAATACATATATGTTTTAATGGCCAATATTCATTCAAAGAAGAAACAACTAAACTACTATATATGTTAATGTTCACAAAATCTGGCATGGAAATAACCTTAAGCTATATCTATGAACCACTAATAATGTAAATTTATTTTCATAACTATATTATGAATTAGTTCGATTTAAGATGGCATACTAGTTCAGAAAAAAACACATAATTAGCTAAGTAATAACTCTCGGAATAATGCTCTATTATATAAATAGCAAGATAGGTGGGTTTAATAGGCCGAGAAGACGGCCGTATTTGAAGCTTTGTTTGTTGTTCCTATAGTATTATTAGGATGCTCCATTTGTCCCTAAGATATAATTATATTTATGCGATTTTAGCTTTCATATGTACACACCTCGTTTGAAATACATAGAGGATATGTGTTTGTTTTCGGTGTGATAACGCGTTCTAATGAATGTTTTTGGATATTATTTTTTGAAGGGATTTTTAACAAGATGTTTTCATTTATATGTCGGTACTTTTTTCTCAATAATGTGTAGTAATCGATGTTAGTAAGTCACATTCCTGCGCCATGTTGGAGAACGATGAAATGTGCCGTATATTAGTTAAGTAATTCAACCAGCAAATTGTTTGACTCTAGGCATTATCATGGCAGCGTGTTTACAGTTACAACAGTCTACTATGCTGTACAGTATATTTATCGGCAACGCAGAATCTGGGTTTCTTAATTTAGTTAAGTTTAAATACATGCTAGTGGATACACGTAGTCGATGAATAATGTCCAGGTTTTAAATCAAGAAGTTAACACTAACTGCTAGTTTTAAATATATTTTGATAAAATTACGTATTGAAAGTGAAAGTGCGTTCAGTTCTCCGACATTCGGATTTTCACAATGAATTCTTACATACTTAAGCGTGATTGCTTGATATACGGACTTATTACACATAAACCAATATATAAATATGAAATGAAAGACTGGTAATACAGCACTTATGGAAACAAATGGAAACTACTGTTCAAAGCAATAGTAACCAACAAGTGTCACTACAAGTGTAGTGTGCGGGAATCAATAAAGTGCAAAAGATACAATAATACTTTGAATGCTAAAATTAAGTTTGGACCAAGGTTTCTAGCTCCAATGCCTCGTGGGTAAAACTTGTACCTGCAAGACATTGTCTGTTCAAGTCTCCTTGGCCCAAAACGAGTGAGAAAAATCCAAGAGAAAATAAGAGGAAAGACAATTCAATATATCGGAAAGGAATCCTAACATTTTCTGTTACTAATCTTTACTACTTTTCTTTGTCGAAATTCTGAATGATAAATTGTGACAACACCTACAATTAAATATTGTCCAAATCAAATAAAATTAAAATTGGATCCCTCACTGTGAGTGGTATAGGGACATATCTCACTGTTATTTTTCTATATTTCACTACTTATCATTAAATAAAATATCGTAGTACACGCACCGTTTCGTTCACACCCTATCGCTTGAGACCATATCCCGGTATGCAGGCACTGTACTTCCTCCGAGACGTTGTTGTTGTTTTGGCTTCCCTTTATACGGTAACCTTTCTGACACGTGATAGTTTCCACGGCTTCATACAGAGTACCGTGGGTGTAGTTAACATCGGCATTGGCTACGTGGGCCTTGTCAAAATAATCTGCAATTGTGCGTGTATTATATTTGAAGTTTTCACCACCTCATTTGCATCTGCTAGATAGTAGCACATTGCGATTCCTGTCCATATTTATATTTTTAAGTTACAAACAGGTATTACATTAAATATATGGTTGACGTGCGAGGTTTTAAATAGATTGTGTTCCCTTAACCTTGTTATGTGTGTGGAATGAAGAACAATAATGTTATTTTGCTTTCTTATTGACATTTGCGACATAGTAGCACATAGTGATAACTGTCCATAATTTTTATATTGATTCTGGAACAAAAACCAACAACATAAATATACTTAGTTGACGTGCGACGTTTTTAATATAATTTGTTCCCCAAGCGTTGTTATGTGTGTAAAATGAAGAATATAAATGTGATATAACATATATGTATACTGTTGATGTCGCTGAAGGTTCATGGCCAGTTATAGAATGCAAGTTATTTAGACTAAAAAAATACCTTTTTTTACACATCCATTTGGAAGTTGCCATCTGCCCGTCGACTGACACTTCACAGTTTCATTGACGTCGTCGTTGCCATGCGTACCGTTTATTCTATAGCCCAGGGAGCACGTTACGTAGGCAATGTCTATGTACATGTCTCCCTTATAGGTCACGTTACCGTGGTCCAGATTGACATCCATTGGACATACTTACAAATAAATATAAACATATCGAAGACAAGAAATTAGGGGTTGGACACATTTAGTTTAGGACACAGTATGATACTAATACTTATACTAATACTTAAACAAACATGCTTAATAGGACTATATAACAACAACAACAACAACAACAAAACACTACTAATAATAATAATTCTAAGCATCATCGTCATAATAGAAATAATGATAATAATATTAATAATAATCATAATAACGAGCAGTATATACCTTTCCTTTGGACTTGACCAAATACCATCCGAAAGGCACTGTATCTCTTCATTGGTGACGTTGTTAAGACTGCCGTTTATTCGATATCCTTCATCGCACTGTACAATTACCACGGACTCGTACCTTGTCTCGTTTGTCCAGAGTACAGAAGGGTTATCGTATGATTCCTTTTTACCGCAGTCTGCAATAAATAGAGGGTGTAGTTTGGTCGTTTAGATGCAACACAGTAACATACATTGATCTAATCTTAACATTTAAATGTATTCGATGCAATCAAATAAACTATTATGTTTACGGTTAATTAGAATGCTGATTTGCGTTAGGTGCAAACTGCAATACGTTACACGAAAGACTTATAGACATAGCATTTCAAGTTTCTCAATGTAAGAAAGACCGTTATATATGAATTAATATGGAACAATATTTTGCATTATATACCTTTCTTCTCACAACCGGAATATTGTGACCAGTTGCCGGAAGCTGTGCACGCGATGTACACAGCAACTATATAATTACTGTTCAGACCAACTACTCTGTATCCCTCATCGCATTCGACCGTTGCTATGGACTCGTACACAGTTCCGTTCCAGAAACTTACATTCGAGTGTTCGGGATATACTTTATCAAAACAATTATAAAAATACAAACAATATATATATCTAGATTACTAAATACAGTCACTATATGGAGACATATACTGTCTACTGAACTCTGAATTTTACCAGAGAACAAAATTTGCAATTCTTTTGTACCGAAATAACATTGTATTTTGTTGCAAACTAGTTTCCCTTAGGCTAATTGTCAAAGATAAATTAGTTGTCCACTAAAATTAAATAAGAGACGTTTAAAATATTAATAGGAATTTTAAACGAATTAAAGTGCATCGATACCTTTTATAGTGCAGTTGACATTAAGCGGACTCCAGCTACTGTTGGCAAGACAGCGTCTGATGTCAGTACCGTACAGTGTATACCCGGTGTCACATGAATATCTAACCGTCGATTCGTACGTTGTGGTTCCGTTTAAAAGGGTGAAATTACCATGGGCGATGCTGTCCGGTATACTGCAATCTGCCAAAAGAATAACGCATAAATATTCATGAAATAATTTGATACATAATATCGCAAAGACCGTGATCTGAAAGGTGAGCTGTCAAAGATTAAAGGCGTAGGCCAATACATAAAATCTGCTGATGGAGTGCTTAGTTTTAAAAACTCCAGGTTAGCTTTCTATTATTTTTGTTGGACACTTGTTTAAGTAGCATAATATAATCATGCTTAGAGAGACACTGTCTGATTTGTATGGATTTATTTCATTTCTCTATTTCATTTCTCTGTACCCAGTAATATTACAAAAAACACTCAAAAATTCAAAATTGATAAAAAAATATTTTATTTATCAAAAAATATTTATATACCGGTATTTTCTGTTAAAACAGACCCGTTTATCCTACAGCAACGGTTACATTCGGTTTTGAATAAGAAGATAAGAACTGCGACTATATACATCTATGTAATAGTTTGCTGCGCAGCACACACTAATGTTATTTTTAAATTTCGCTCTTAATACGCAGTTCTGGACATAATTTGTTCTACTAAACATTTAATGTAATATTGTTTTAGAAATATACTGACATCATTCAACTAAATGGATGAGTGTACATTATTATCTTCGTACAAAATGGTACTGTCCCGCTTTAACTTACTGTTAATAACGCATGTCGGTTGTGTGTCGCTCCATGTCCTGTTAGCGTAACAAAGACGGGTTACGTTGCCGAACAACGTGTATCCATTATCGCACGTGTACATGGCGACGGACAGGTACGTTGTTCCGTTGAAAGTGTCCACCTTTCCTTGTGCCGGGTGGGTCAGGTTCCCACAATCTAAAACAAAGTACATAGTTTCCAGAACGTACAAGAGCAAAATATAACAATTTAAAAATTGAACATATAAATGTGTGTTCGTATAAAGGTTCTAGCATATAAATGGACTATTCAGGATAAAAACAGAGCTTAATATCATTATAACAATTGCCGTCGTCCTATAGACCGTTTAGAATAGACCGTTTTGAATTTTTTTAACAATTTCGGCCATTGTCGGCTTTAGATACAAACCTGTTGCATATTAGTTGCTTAATCAATCTTTCAGGACATAAAATACTGTCTAAGTACACTACTAAGAAATAATTGTATGGGGCTTTATTTGCAAATATTAGCAAATAGTCGATATGGCAATGTGTATAACTAAATAAGGAATTTTTATTTTTACAACAGAGCAATGTGCCTAGGTTCTGAGAAAAAAAAAAGTTACCACGCCGTGTTACATATTCATTGGTAAGCAATGTATACCACTGTCGTTATTACCATTAATTGTGCAATTCGGAGTCAGGCGGTCCCACGTGTTGTCGCTAAGGCATGATGTTTGGTTGTTTCCATGTAAAGTGAAGCCTATATTACACTGGAATATAGCTACACCACCCACATCAGTCCCATTGCTGATATCCACCGAGCCATGACCAGGTTCAACAGGTTTTCCACAATCTGACATTTGGTAAATGTGACTATAGCTCGTTGTTAAAAATGAATTATATATTTGCCCGAAATATAATATATATTTGTAAAGTCAGTAAACAAATAATCATATTTAAATCCATTTTCATACGCGTACTTTGTTTGCTATATAATTCGAAATTATATTTCTAATATACAGGGACAAACGCCATTAAGTTGAAATAGATTTCACCGAAGAATGTGGGCTGTGTGGAAAATGCTGCGTACGATGATTTATTATGTTGTGTAAATATGTACGGATAATACAACATGATTCATCAATCCGTATACAATGCACTGTTTTCTTTTGTATATCATGCACGTTGGGAGCACAGAGAAAAAGTAAGTATTAGCTGACCGACAAGCACTAAAACATTGAACCACTACAATAACAAGTGTGACAATAAACAACTTTAAATCAGCTCAATAGTAAACATAATTGAACATGTAAATGATGTATTGGTGTCCGCCATATGCTACAGGGTTCATAATAAAACACAATGTACACGATAAAACAAACTAAATAGTTAATGTACAAGTAGTTTACCTTAAGACTTCTTTATGCGAAAATGCAACCGTATACATATAGAAAAAAAATTAACCATCAGAATTTACCTTTTAACTCGCAGCCGGAAATTTTGCCCCAATGGCCATCGGCCTCACATGTGATATTCTCCGATACAAGTTCGTTGATGTGAGGTCCTTTTATTCTGAATCCGGCATCGCAGCTAACGGTAGTTACATCCCGAAAGAGTGTGGTACCATTCCATGTTATTCTCGCATTTAGGGAAGTTGCGTTGTTGATAGTAAATAGACCACAATCTGCAAAACATCAAAACTAGTTTTAATTATTTAACATTGTAAGAATTATTTCCGGATTTCTTTATAAATAAACTGTACAAGTGTCAACATATTAAAGACTAGTTCGGCATCGTGAATATACGAAAGCAAAATACTAAACGAAAGAAAAAAAATCAAATGACGAACTTTATTTATAATAATTCAAGAGTGTAGCGTAACAAAGATATAGTACGATTTTTTTCCAATAATGTAGAAAATCCTACTTAATGCAGGAATATGTTGCCAGAAAAAGTTAACGACGAATCGATTATTATCTATTAGCAATTGCAATTCTAATCTGTATTGCAGAAATTATATTACCCTTTCGTGTACAACCAGTAATGCTACTCCATTTTCCGTCACCAGTGCACTTATTGATTTCAGTTACGTTGAAGTTATCGATGCTGTTTTTCAGTCGGTAACCATTCTGACAGGTTCAATTTGCAAGGTCTTCGAATAATGTCCCGTTGTTGGTCGTAAGGCTTTCGTTATAAAACAATGAGTCCAGCTTTAGAGCTGCATTTGGATTCGTACAATCTGAAAAATAGATTTTATGAATTTAAAACCTGTAATCACACATGGCATACGAATTTAATAGTGTACAAATTATTTCCTTATAATTTGCTACAAAAGCGTATAATAATGTGTTTCAAGTGTTGGTTTGGGAGCATAGCATACTGAACAAAATATGGTAATGTAGATTAACACAAGCGGATACGACATTTTTACGAAATTATTTTGCGAAAATACAGACAAGTATATTGTTCACAACTATGCGGCAAATGCAATACAAAGGTTTGATAGTTATCACATTGGTTACTCTTAATTGTGACACGCAGAGTGTTCTTTTGTATGCATGCAGCAATAATATGTTTGCGTGTTAGCATTTTACTATAAATGCGATACAATGAACAGCCAATGCTCTTCACAATCGCTACGTACACACTGAAACGATACTCAAACGGCTTATATGTGGGTCTGGGTTTTTATGGAACGGGAAGTTTCATTATACGTATGAACGCGTAGGCTATGGCAACAATTACCTTTTCTTTGACAACCAGCTATATCACTCCAGTGACCATCAGCAAGGCAATGAATGGTTTCCGTAACATCATCGTTGTCATCGCAACTGTTGATGTGATAACCGGTTTGACAGGTTAATGTTGCTTGATCTTCAAACTTTGTTCCAGTATGATATGTTAGTGTTTCGTTGTAAAACGATGCGTTCAACTCCATGCGAACGTTCGGATTTCCACATTCTGTAAGACGTAAAACAATATCTACTAGTTAACAATGAGAATGAAGTTGTTTTTGTTGGGTATCCTACAACAACTGGTAAGTCAGTGAATGTATATGAATGCATGAAATGTTTCGGCTGTATAGACGACCATACTTTTATTAAAAGACTAGTCAACAATTTACCTCAAAGGCTGTTCGTTAACGTTTAAAATAGTGTACCTCGAGTTTGACTAGAAATATATGGTAATATAATTATCTTTCTATTCGTGTCGCTATGCCTTTTTTATATCGAACATATGTCTCTTTAATTTATGTCACCGTTTGAAATATACATGACGTATATATGTTAAAACTCTAAGGAAATGCATAATTAAGCATAACTAACAAAATATAACTTATTGTGTTACCTCAAATACACAGAATTTTAATTAGTATATTCCGTGATGACTATTTGCAAACACGTGACAACTGTAAATATGTAGCACTCCAGCTGCATTAGCAGAATATATTACCTTTTCTCTGACAGCCAGCAATATTACTCCATTGACCATTTGCTTTGCACTCAATCATTTCAGTATCATTTGTGTTATCGGTACTACTGTTTAGACGGTAACCGATTTGACAGGTAACGTTTGCACGATCTTCGAATAATGTTCCATTTTGCTCAGTAAGGCTTTTATTGTAGAAAAATGCGTCAAGTTTTAATGCGTCATTAAGATCACGGCAATTTGAAACAAGAACATATATTAATCTATAACCATAAACAGAGAATTTTTAGTAGTCAATTCCAAAGATTGCGACTCAGTGGAACAGTTATAAATACACAAAAAGTACTTATAAACAATGTAATCAAATTGAAATTTGAAATTAGGTGTATACAATTGAGGAAACTATCCTTGGGAAGGTCAATTATTGTAATTTAGCGTCTATGGCTACACATTTTGTTCGAATAAAATGTATGAAATATCTATATAGTATTTGTCATAAATAAAGGAATATCCAATATGGCACTCGACAGACAATTGCGAAGTACGAACAATGTTTTATTTGTAAAATTACGTTTCACTTACTTTTCGGCTCACATCCCGATGACACATTCCACATTCCCGTCTCAAGGCACTTTATGTACTCGTATACATCGTCGTTGTCTACACCGTTAATGAGTCTGTGCCCGCGTATACACGTGACATTAGCAACTGATTCTACATCTGTAGAAGTTAATTACACAGCGTTGAAGACTTAAGTATGTGTACGTGAACTAAAGACTTGCACAAATCAAAGACGTGCATTTTATTACTAATGCGTGTATTGAAAAAAACATTGTGGATCACATGAAATGAATAACTGGTACGCTACCTTTTCTTTCACAACCCAATATTTCACTCCAATGACCATCAGCAGTGCATTTAATTGTTTCTGTAACGTTTTCGTTGCTCTTACCACTCAAGCGGTAGCCAGTTCTACATGTTATATTTGCTTGACCCTCGTAAAGAGTATTTATGTATTTCACTGCGCTATTATTATACAAGTACGACGTCAAGTTTGCTGTCTGTCTTGGGTCATAACAATCTGAAATCAATTGATAAACTTATAAAGGAACGATATAAAATATGAAAAAAAACATGTTTTTTGTTTAATACACTCATCTTCTGTCAATATAAGCAAAGAATAAAATGTAGGAAGTTTTTGGTGGGTTGTGTTATTTTTGTCTTGATTTGTTTGGTTACTGTTACATGCATCTCTACACATAAAGCTTTCTACAGATCTACATTATTTTAAAATAAACAAAGAAACTTCTAGTTCTTTTTAACGTAAAAGATTGAAAATGCATTGGAATGTTGTCGAATCTGACACGCAAGTTTTATGGCATCTTCCGCGGTTTATCTGATGAGACATACGGGGTTTCTACTGGTCTTATCTTGGTATTTCACCATGATAGTATTTCACAGGATATATTTTGCATTACAGAGATATGCTGGATGTAAGATAACACACGTGCTATTCTTATAAAAATATTTTTTTTAGAAAATATTTAGTATGTGACATTTGAAATGCGTTAAATATGTTTTGTTAATTTATATGACAAACAACGATAACATTATGTTTGACTATTATTTCAGTAACGAAACATTAAAAAGTAAATGAATAATTGCTCTCTAAGAACTTTACTCGGATTTAAATTTGTTTTCAATTTATCGAATCCAAACATTATGTTATTCAATTTATCTACACACGAAAATAAAACTATTAATGATATTTCCTTAATTTTAACTGTTATTTATGCACCATATATTATGTTTAGTATACTAGTTTGATGGGTTTGAGGGCATTGTTCCTTTAAGAAAGAAAATTGGATTGACGATAGGTTTTTACTGCTGATGTAGAAGGCGTTTCAATATAATTTCATCAGGATAAACATATTATTTTAGGAGAATGTCGTGTGTTCGTATATCTTAGGTGGTAATCTGTCGAACATTTTCGAAGAAACGAATTTTATACGAAATAAGATTTTCTATTCAAAAACGTATACACACACATTGGAGAAAGCAGAATCTTTCAAGAGAGTAAACACTCGATGTACATGCCATAGAAAAAACGATTAGCAGTGCGTTAACAATCTACTATATGCGACTTAATATTCGTCAAGTATATATTGTGCCTTTTATTTAATATTTTACGGGACTGTGTTCATTTCTGATTTAAACACTAGTTTAAATCCATTTCATGTAAATTCAGTTAGAAATAATTAGTTTTGGCAGGTAGAATACTATGTTCAAATGTATAATAATATATTATACTTTATTCAGATTAATATATACGATGCTAAGTCTGAAAAACCTTTAAAAACGAGATGGAGATTTCTTTCATTTCATCGTGCCTTATAAGAATTCTGCTTCTCTGGTTTATACTCTTGTTGTGCTGTTTGATTTAAAGTACGATGCTAAGAGGTTAATTGTTATGTACACGTTAAAAAAGTATGGATAAATCTGGTTCAGGTGCGTAGTTTGGGAGCCAAAAAACCGGTTTAAACCCCTAATTATTTGAATTTGACCGTTCCAATGCGGTGACCCCAGCATTATAGATGTATGTTTTCTGTTTGTTATGTGTATTTTTGTGATGTACTGTGTTGTTTCTGGCAATAGGTCACTTGCCATAATTAAAGGGCCTCTAGCTGCCAATGGGAGTTCTATCCTGCTGACGCAGCTGGTGTTTCACTTTGTTTTTATTCAATTAAACAACAATATATTAGCATTAGAGTGCTATGAAATTTAATAATCACTTACGATAGTAAGATATGTATTCATGACACGTCAGATACGTTTAATTATTACTGTATGCAGCAAGGAAATATTGTTATGTTCATATATATAAGAATAATATAAATTTTATAAAATATTTCATTGGTAAAATGGACCACACATTCGAAATAAACAAAACAATTAAATGCAATTATTATTATTATATATACTATTTTAAATCTTACACACATCTTCAAGTCGCTTAAATGAACGAGTTTATCAATCATAAATGACATGTTAAGATTTTTTTGTGAGCTGTGCTGGTATTTATAAAGATTCTTGTGGAAAAATAAGAAAAATCTTAATTTTCTCAAATTTAATTATTGGATTATCCGACAAAGTTATGATGGAAGATTTTGACACACAATTTGCAATATAATTCAAAGTTTTTTAATTCCTAGCATTAGTCATGCACATGTTCCAAAGCATAGTGTTTTAAACACAAATTCTAATTTTGACTTATGTTCAACAAGGTAAGAAAGTCGAGAAATCTGCTGTTGTGATCATTTTGATTTTTGAATCTCTAAATATATGCATTATTTTAATTAATACATACACTGAATAAAATGTATAGATACAAGCTCAGCTTTGTAACTCGATATATTCAAAGAATGGAAATAAAACACTAAAAACACATAACACACTTCTAGCATATTTCTACTGTAGCAACATTGGGGAGTCGCTTGGAGGTTTGATTATGAACACGCACGTTCAGTTAGATGCTCATTATGAAAGTGACTCACGGAGAGTATAAAAGAGCGCGACGTCGCAGAAAAAAGTTCAGCTGTGAATTCACTCGAGCAGGACAGATCTTCAGTTGTGAAGTTATTCGTGAGGGGTAAAGACCTGCTACAAGGAAAATAATATCTTTACGTTGGAACTGCTAGCTTTTTCTGCTGAGTAATTTACACAGAGCATTGCGTTCTGTGCAACTGAAAAAGCGGCAAGCTCGGGAACCGGCAATGCGTTCTGTGCAACTGGAAAAGCGGCAAGCTCGGGAACCGGCAATGCGTTCTGTGCAACTGGAAAAGCGGCAAGCTCGGGAACCGGCAATGCGTTCTGTACAACTGGAAAAACGGCAAGCTCGGGAACCGGCAATGCATTCACTATCATAGTATTATTAAGCAAAGTAGCTTCAAATAAGGTATAAATATATAATCGTTTGTCCACCAATTTTCGAATAACCACCCTCGGCACGTTACACTATACACAACATTAAAACATCAGTGCTAAGTTTAACAGCAAAGAAATACATTACTTTTACAGTTCTTTATTTTTTCTGTCAAACATTTTGATGTAAATTTGATACAAAACAAATGCTTATTATTTGCACAGATTGTTGATCATGGACACTATTATTGCATATTTGTAAGTTGTTTCATCACAGTGTTCTTTCATAGTTCACTAGTAATTGTTATTTTATTTGATTTCAAACAAATATTAGCGGCTCTTTCTGTAAAAAAATGCGTTTTATTCATAGTCTCATCGTAGTATATGAAGATTTATCAGTAACAGACACTGGAGTGCACTAGGGTGTCTGGTAGTGTAACTGAAAACAAGAAAGGCGTTTGCAAGATAATCAAAAGTGGCACATTATATGCTTTTGAATTTTGTAGCGCATAATTAGATGATGGACTGACTGTCAATTACCTTTATCGGCGAACAGATGTTTGTGTTTCTTTCTCTCGTGACAAACCTTGGTAACTGCATTTTGGGAATTGGCTCTAATGTTAATAAAGAAAAATTAGCACTCAACTCAAAACAGGAAAGCTTCTCTTGAAATTACTGCACATGCGTTTGGAACGTGATATAACCAGTCGTTATATGGAAAATACCATTCATCTTTTATTAATCTAGTAATAAATAAACGTGTATATCAAATAACAACATATATTGTTATGTACAAATTTGAATTTAAATAAAACTGGTTTTAATGTTCGTTGTAATTATACTTTTTGCACGAAATACAAATATAGAAGTTCATGCAATATCAATAGAAACTCTTAAAATAAATAAAGCATTGAATCCATTGATGTAACAACCCTCAAATGTAAGGTTAACAATAAATTATAATAATAAATAGGGACAATAAACTTGTATGGCCTATGTCATTCCTCACAGCTGGAGCTTCTTCTCTGATTAAGCAGGACATGCTGACAAGTTTGGATGTGCCATAATATAAAAATATAAGAGCAACATTTTATAAAAAAGAAAAAAAAAAATTAAGGATTGACAATATATGTGTACATACAATAATTTTACTGGTGTTATGTACTTTGTATAATTATATATATATTATTTTAATTAATTGAACATTATAAATTTAATTGAACCGTGTTAATCACCACATGTAGATATTGTGTTTGAATGGTACATTAATACACACTGCATTAGTTGGCTATTAAAACAGCATTACAAATTATATATCATGGCTTTGGGATATCAGCAACTGAGGTCTGTTTCTGTCAATGCATTCTAAAAATTTTGAAGTCAACAGTTTCTGAGAGGTTGTTTTGTAAGCATATATATACATAATAGTATTATTATTTATAATATGAGTTTAGACACTGCCTAAGTCGCGAAAACCAAATAGAAATATACTATACTCGCATAATACATATGTAATAGTTGTAAATGTTTTTTGTTTACTGCAGCACCTGTAATTAAGGTTATCATTCACGGTGCTAAAACGAATCAATAACCTCTCCGTTAAAAATAGCCCAAAATGCACCCTCTCCGTTAAATCAAGACGTTTTTGGTGTATGCAAGTATACAAAGCATGCTAATATGGCAACTATGAGTTAAATTTATTGAAAATACGTGGTGCACGGAACATGTTTCAGGTATGTAACGGCGTGGTAGATTTTTTAACAAACGCACACGTGAAATAAAATGAAACAACATATTTTCAGACAATCTTGAAAAACACATATGTCACGTCTGAAATAAGTACCTGACTATGTACTGTGTTCTACCAGTGCGTGTTGAGTGTAATGTCGGTCCATATTTTTGTTTAAGTAAAATTCCCCAAAATGACAAATACTGTTTATAATACATGAAAACAGTATACAATGAGTAAAACACTAACACCAATACGGAGAGGTTATTACAGGTACCTTCCAATTCCGAATCTATGATATTTACACTAGTTGTTCGCTTATAAAGTGATATATAACAATAAACACACCTCGGATAATTATTTTAAGTTGAGTTAAACTCTAAAAGTCTTAGGTTTTAACAAAATAAAGGCAATAACGATGGAAGATATCGCGGAAATAGGCAAACGGCAACCAAAATAAACAACAGTTTTCAATATTTCCAGGAAGCAGATCATGTAATATTGTGAATTCCTTTCTTAAACTTCAGTATTTAATGTTCCGTGAAACCAAAAACATCTCATATTTTTGGCGACAGAAAGCTATATATCGACAAGAAAGAGACCTACCTGTAGTTCTCAGAGATTATTTTTGACGGTGCGAGGGTGCATTTGGGGCTATTTTAACGGAGAGGTGACTGATTCGTTTTAACACCGTGTCATTTGAAATTCGATAATTTTCGAACCACGCAAGCTGGTCAATGCATTTTTTTATGAAACAGTAACAAAATGATCAAGATAAGATTTTGTGAACAAATGAATTTTCTTCATTATAAAAAGAACAGTCACTCCATGTAATTATTAATTGTAGATATAATTACCTTTATATTTAAGCTATTATATAGAGAATATTACATGCCTGTGGTGTTCCAGTGGCTTGTATCGCTCGAGTTGATTGTGTAATGTTGTATTCCACGAACCCGCGTTTTTTTCCGCGTATACATCACGCATAATATGTACAACATATGATTGGATATTAAAACTGTTTTATTTCTTCTTTATAAATGTTTTTTTTTTTAATTCATGCCTATTGACATTTTAATGTGATATAGATATAAGACAAGCTTGTAGGAAACATAATTAAAACTGTTTGTCCATGTTATTATGGTGGAATTCGCTATTGGATAAAATTGTTATGTTGCACATGTATATTCTAACAGGCCAGTGTGGCATACCACTCTTTTAGAAAATAAATAAATCTCGATGCAATATATAAACATTGTCTATCATATCACTATTACATACTATGTACTGATAATGCAATATACTCTGTTATTTTTTAGTTTCTGGGGACATGTTATTACGTATACTTTTAATGGATATTTAATTCGATAAGTGACTAATACCTTAGTAGTTTGATCAATGAGTTAAATAAAATACTACCAGCCAAATTGCTTATCACTGGTGGTATATTTGTTAGTTTGGTTAAATGTTTAACTCTGGTATATTCTCTGATTAGGTAACAGCCGGTTATTTAAATTGTGTTATAAATACATGTATTTTACATTGTGTATTTAACCACTACTGTAAGATACAATACTTATAACATAATGACTGAGATTAAAATCGGCACACTTTTATGACGTATTCACTGTTGTGATGTATTCAGATTGCGTCATGTATACATGCGACTTTGTCTATTTTTGTGAGTGGATGAGAGCGGCTGCAACTGGGTACATAAGTTATGTTTAAAGTAATGTGTAATACCCTGTTGCAAAAAAACTGCGCAAATATTTATAGAAGCGACAGTGACATCATTGCATTGGATATTTATACATGTATTAAAAGGTAAGGTAAATATGTTTCAACATAGATCAAACATTCGTTGGGGGGATGTACAGTATGCCTAGATCTATTTTATCACTAAATATAATTTTCGATTTCATTTCAAGTTTGCATTGAACGTAATATTATGTCAGTTGTTTGCCACTTGTTGTTTTTCTCGTCAAAACAGTTGATCACTCTTTTTGTCACTTTTAATTGTTATATTGCAATAACTATAGTATATACGTATAATTTATCAAAGTTTTTACAAATGCTTACCATTAAGTTACCAGGTAAAACTATTGAAATATATACGTATTTACTGCAGCAACATTGTTTTCAACAAAATTTGTTACAAAAGTTTTTGTATTAAATATTGGCAATAAATGGATGTATGGAATTGATGCCAGGCAACGTTTTGTTTCGCGTTGTATAAATTTACACCTATCTACTTTACGTTCTAATTTCTTTGTGTTCATTAAAATGCAAGAATTTGGTTCCCTGTTAGCAATTGCGCTTAGCGTTGTTTATCGTTACTGAAACACGGAACCTATGCATACAATCCCGGAATCGGAAGGATCCGATCGCGATTGACACTTGCAGAACATATGTTTTAAGTCATTGGGTATTGCAATTGAAACAACAACAACAACACATAAATAGGTACTCGCATTATCTAAAGGCGGAAAAACCCGCTGTCGCGCTTGGTTTTGCCGTCTAAATATTATTATAATTTTTCTGAATTATTATGATTAAACAAATATTCGTAGGCCGTTTTATGTTGCTGTTTTTATTTATTTTTTGATTTTTGTTTTCATAATAAAATGTGTATTATTTCTTTACACACAATTGCGAGCCGTCTATACGTTCGCAAACAATCATCAGTGAATAATTCAACCCGTATGTCATTTACTATGAATATTCTTTCATCTTAAGAACCATCAAATACTTTTTTCAAAATGATATTTACAATCACATGTTTTAAAATTAACAGTCCTAATGCTCACACGTCCGGACAACTATTCATCCTAATAACACCCACAATTCATATGATAAAGAATCTACCACGTTGAATGTAGCTCACTGGTAAGAGCATATTGTGCAATATGTGTAAAAGTATAAAATGTAAAAAAAAAAGCATTTGTTGCGTGGAATTGTGGATTTATGTGAATGTCATCAAATGCTTATTAACCACAATATGAGAAGCAAGTGTGTCAACCACTGTGTTATCCGGACAGCTATCATTAATGTCTGTCACTGCTTATTGGTAAATATACATATAAGATCTACTTGTATACTTAGATAGAGAGCATACTGAAATAAACTTTAATAGTAATTTTCAGATCATCTGAGCAATTTAAGTTGTTCTCGTGTATATTTATCGCAGGAGTTAATTTGTCTAAAAATTATATCAACTATTTAGCTGCATTTAAGATTCAGCTGAAAGAAAAACAAGGTCAAAATGATGGGCGATTGGGATTTAAATTCTAAATTCTAACAAGACAATGTCATATGTATTATGTATTATGTATTATATATATTGCGATTTGAAATATTTCTATATGTTTAAATAGACAAAATAAAGACAAGCATGCCTTAATTACACTTCAACTGTGTAAAAACAACAGCAACAACAAATGTTTCAGCAAAAACGATCATAATTGACAGTTTGATTTTTAGTTTTTGAAAGTTTAACAGTGTTTGGCGACCGTAACATTCACACCGTATTGGTCCGTTACGGGCAACATGCACTTTGGTCGGAATAGCGAGTGCATTCTGTGTTTCTTACGGGTGACTATATTCAAGTGTGATAAATTTCCTTAGAATAAGCATAACGTAGCTTTGTCATTTAATATCTAGTAAGCAGAGGGAACCATCTTTCCAAAGAGACCAGATTCACAATATCTGAATCAAACAAAAGTAGCGATCGACGCCCAGACGAGTTTTGCTGTTCTACGACGGAACGCTATGGGGAATTGATTTACTGGGGGCCGTTTTTTCAACAGATCGTATCTTAGGCTGATCTTATCTTGATTTAGGGCTTTACGACTTAACTTGCCACCAGCGTACAACCGCATTTTGAAGGTGGTCGTAAGTGTCCGGTCGCAGCTAAGATTAATCCTGTTCTTACGTGAATAAACGTGAAACCAGTCTGAAAATCATGACGTTCTCCCGATTTTTTTACGTCTAAAATCTAATAAATTCCGAGATTATTTTAATGATTAAAGTTTAAACTGAATTAAACTCGTCTAATTACTAAGCCTAATGCAGAACTAGATCAAGCTAGATACATGTACAATGCGTATGAAGTGTCATATACGTATTTTCTTTCATTTGTATTAAAATGTGTACGTACCCCTTTTCAGACGTCCGTCATTCCAAATATATGTTACGTTCGCATTATCTTTTTCTCAGAAAAGAATATGTATTATCTGGTTGGTCTCTCAGTAGTTTGACTCTTGATACCTGTGGCCTATTCATTCAGCTTAATATTTGAAAAGTAACACCAAGATCAAGTGGAAAAGAATGAGAAGAGCTGAATGGCTTGGTTGTTGAAACTTTACGATGCCGTTCTTCAACCGGGTTTTCACAGCCAGAGTATTTGCAGTTGAACAATTACCTTGATTCTTACCGTCTTCTGTATATCTAGTATTGACATGTCAAGCTGATGATACATTTCACATATCAAAGTGCATAACACAAGAAGACAGTCCCGAAGCTAAAATCGGATGTCTGCGCAAAATCATGTACCGACTGTATCCTGGTTTTTCTTGCAGCGCTCTTTTATCTAGCGGCGTCTTTGACGTTCAAGCGTTGGATTTTTTTCCAGTAAACTCACCATTTTTCGACTGTGTTTGTGCGTGCAACAAGTGATAGCGATTTTTGAATAAAGAGGTGAACTTATTTTTTCTCCCCTTTAGCTTTTGTCTATTGTTTTGCACAATCTCTTTGGGTCATACACTCAATAAAATATCTTGTTGGATTTGCATGCATAATTTAAGCGATATCTTGACGTTACAATTAGTTCATATGTTGGTGGTTAGTTTATTTTTTTAAAACGTTAAAACCAAAAATAAAGCAGTCGTTCCGATAACCTCGAAATAACGTTTTGCAACAATCTGGCAAACTTTTCTGGTTGCATATGTAATACAAACGGCATTTTATCTGTTGGAAATTAAGTGAAAATGTCATATTTATTTTTGCGTGATAGCGCGTTACTAATGTAAAAAAGAGTTTGGACTACAAAATACTATTGTTTTTAGATTTGACCGTTCCGGGGCGGGTGTTTCGCGGTGTTTTGTGCGTATTGTCCTGTATTTTATAGGCCATTGGTCACTTTTCTCAAATGAATGACCAGCGGATGTTAATAAGGGTTTCTCTCCAGGTGATGTCTCCGACGTAACATTATTCGCATAATTTTATACGTACAGTGAGTGAGCTTAAGTTTTAAAACGATATCAAATGCATTATTCGTATGAAAGCTATGAGAAGGATAGTCGCGAACTTCTTGAATAACCTTTCTATGTCATGTCACAATGTTGACAGTATATCATAACTCGGTCAATCGTGATTGACCTTCGGTACTTAGTTTGATCGGTGTGTCCAAAGGGCACAATTTTTCAGTTGCTTTGTGATAAGGCACACACGCAATTTAGTACAGTACATTAAGACACATTAGTCTTAAGGTACGTATCTATTGTGGCGTCCGAAATACTTTGTAGTTTCACTGTGTGCCGTTTTATTTGGAAGAGCGTCGACTTATTGTCGTTGTGTAGTCTGTCGTTAAACCTTGTGTGTGTTTTGTGGTAAGTGGTGCTGTCATAGTAACAGTTGCTGATACTTGCAACCATTTTATTATGGCACCAGTGCATATTTACGTTGAAAATACTGACCCAATATTTTGAAGCGTTATTATACCACCTACTAAATTGACCCCGCCTACTTTCTGTAATATCATGTCCCTGACTGATAACAGTTTTAGCTCCGCCCATATTAACGAATCTCATGCTACTGTGTTTCGTGCAAATATTATTTAGTCCCGCCCACTTCTCGGAACTACCTTTTTGTGGGCGTGGAATGTCACTTAGGTCGTTAAAATGTGAACAAATAATATATATATACATATATATATATAATGACAAAATTTTAGTTCACAAAAATAAAATTTACTGGAACAAAACATTTAACCATTATTCAATTAACAACAAATAAGTTATTATGTCAGATAAGCATTATGCAAAAACATGCAATGCACAGCATATACAACATGTCAATTAAATCTTAGAAAGCTGATATTTTTAAAAGCTGAAAAAATTAAAATCTGATATCAAAAAAATTGAAATTCATTAAATAATTGGTTGAAATTTGGTGTCTGTTTGTTTTATGTATATAGAAAATGGCTAAGGATATAAAATCGATATAAAATCAAATCACTCAGACCATAAATTGTATCAACAAGTGAAGAGGAACTGCAAAGTCCATACCTTAAATCATAAGAAATCAAACAAATACTAGAATCTAGTCAGGTAACAATAACCATTTTTTTGAAATGAAGGGTACAAAAATAACAATAAAATAAATTAAAAATTAGAAATTATGGCCAATTTAACAAAAATAGACTTTTGATTAGAAACTCATATATATATAAAGATAATACTTAAATAGCCAATGTTATTTGTTTTTACAAGTAATTAATTTACTAAACCGTTATAGAAAAACATAGCTTGAAATAAGGGAAATTATGCACAACAATAGAAGGACATGAACTTGAAAAACTATATGATGGTCAAATAGGAATTCTTCAATTTACAGTAAAAAGATAGTTACATGCTGTATGGAACTCACAGACAAGATAATCTACCTTTTAATTCTGTAATACATGTCCACTATAAAGTGTCTAAAATGTGAACATCAATATTGTACTGTCCCAACAATTTTCACATGTCAATTCTTTGCTTTCTCTGGCGTTCAACCTGAAAATATTAAAGAAATTCAGTCACCTTTTGAAAGGTGCTCACAATAACATGAACAAAACAACATATGTGTATACGTGATTCAATTAATTATATAAATATTAAAATAGTTGGCTCTTAAATGTTTACTGAATATGCATGGATAATTCAATTAACAAGAATTACGTTATTATGTCAAATAAGCATTATTCAAAACATGCAATGCACAGCATACAAAACTTGTCAATAAAATCTTAGAAAGCTAATATTATTAAAAGCTGAAAGAAATGCAATCAGATATCAAAACAAAAATAAAAATGAAAGAATTAGATGAAATGTTGTGCCTGTTTATTTTATCTATACATAAAAAATTGCTAAGGATATGAAACCAAATCACCCAGATCATAAATTGTATCAACAACTGAAAAGGAACTGCAAAGTCCCTAATTATTAATCACTATCCATACACCATTACATACAATCCAGGGAAACCATTACTGTAAGTTGCAGAGTACTGTAAGTTTAAGTATTACCAAGAAAGAAAGAAGCTACTAAAATCATTTATTTTGTGTAACTTTAATACAAGTGCAATGTTTTAGAAAATGCTTTTAAGAACAGTTACTTTAAAGACACAACTGAACTATATAAATATCTATATAATAAAGATAATACTACAGTAGCCAATGTAATTTATTGTCTCAAAAAAATTAACTTTCTTAAATGTTAAAGAAAACCATAGCTATGCAAATAAAAAAACAATAGGTTTTAGTGAACTTAAATGCAGAAAAGCCAATGATTTTAAAATTACTTCAGTCCAACATGAACAAGGGAGATGAATGAGAAAAAGAAAATAAGGGAAATAATGCACGGCTGGTTCTTATCCACGCACATTACACTCCTCCCAATAACCTGTTAGACCGACTCCAAGCAGTCCTGTCTTGTACTCATGACACCATTAAAGTGCCGGTTGATGATTGAGCAAGGACCCTCTGCTTGAGAGGCGGACACTCTTCAAGTCTGTAAGAAATACCGTATAGGCCAATCGCTACAGTTAAAAACAATCAGGAATACACAACAAAAATAAAACTGAGTATATATTCCAGTAAGTTCGTGTCATCTACAAGTCTGTGTTTTTTCACTGTTTTTTGTCTGTGTTTTAAACTCTGACATAATTTTCAATGAACACAATGTTTGAACTTTCGAGTCCGAACTATTCGCAAATGTTGTCAAAAGAGTATACCGACTACGAACAGAAAATAGAAGCGTTAATTTCAAGTTTAACATATTAATAAATAACAAAGGTATCGAAGTGATTGTATTTGTTATGCACTGGTTCGAACTTATTCAACTTTTATAAAAAGTTGGTAGCATTGATTGGGTTTTAACATGTTGCATTCCATTATGTTTAAATTTATGCGTTCTGATTTTGTATATAAGCAGCATAGAAAAGACTTCATATCACTTAAAATGCCGAAATAAAATCCATCAAAATTTCAACACAAAGTTGGAGGACTTTGGGAACAGTGAAATCGTTGTTAAGTCATGTTTACTCTGAATTATGATCACATATTTTTCATAGCACGCTCACTATTTTGTGACATGAACTAGTGAGTTTACATAATTTACTACATATTTAATTGGAATATGTGGCAAACAGTATTTGGCAAGAACATTTAAGGCAATGTACAATTATGCCAACCTTGGCAGAACATATTAACATTTGACGTCATGTTTTGATAAAAAATCTTTGTTTTTAATTGCACTGTACTAAATCACACTATTACATTAACATTTCAATTTAAGATTTATTACTCAGTTTACACATTATGCCAACAGTTACCAACTGTCCTGTTAAATTTCGGATAGTCACATAAAATTATGGCATGTGATGTGATGTGCCTCATCATCTTGGAATATGATAGGATCACAGATGCCGTCACCAATCTGCAAAGGGGAAGACAGTCCTGATGTCTAGATGCATTTGTGGATGGAGAACAGATGCATTTTCGCAGTTTGTGGTGTTATTTGCAAACCATGGTAACAAATATGCATCCAGATTGCTTAAAAATCATTTGTTTCTCTTCTTTTTAGACTAAAAATACAATAATAGCTCATAAACAAACACGTTTTTTAACTTAAAAATAATAATTAACATGAATTGACTGAAAACATCTTTAGTCAAATAATATGATATGTGAAATGCAAAACATAAAATGTGCAATTTAAATCCGTACTACATGTACCAACGCTTTACATGCATGAACCGCATCATAGCAAACACAAAGATGAAAAAAATGAATACGTTACAATATATTAATAATTGAATAGTATAATTTATCTAATTATTAAATCTGAGATTGTTTGCATTTTATTTTATAATTAACGGGTCTTTTTTTAATAACATGTGTCAAGGACAAACATAATTTATTCCAGTCAACAAGAAGTGCTCCAGATAAGCTTTCAGTGGGGATAAACGTACGCATGCGTCTGAAGATGTGGGTGTAAATGTACACTCTTCCAGAATGTATGTGCGAAAATAAGGATAAGTGGTGGTAAATTTACATCGAACACAACATTACAATATTTGAAACATATTACTATTATAATAATCCTTATTAATAGCTATATTATTTGAATACAATGATGTTACAAGTGAAACTTCTGAATATGTTAAGACTTTTAATTTAAACTGAACAAATAAACTGCACATTCAGGTAGACAGGTCTGTCAAAACTTCTATCTTCTTCTGCCTTCCAGTTACTATAATTTGATGTTAATTACGCGAACATGGGAAAATTGTGCATAAACGTACACCCACATTTTAATTTCTCTGCATATATGTACATCGACATTTTTGTTTTCTCTGCGTATCTTTCAAATTGTTGTGCGCAATTTACGCGTGTACGCGCCCTATCTGGTCCTCTGCAACAATTCACCAACTAATAGGCATTTATCTAGCAAGCTCCCGTTTGTCTGATGTATCTTATTTATCTGTTGACACAGCTTTAAAAGCTTTAACGTTGTATGTTCCTTTGAGAAACTTCTAAATAATTTGGCTTTTACGTACTACATAGCTGACAATACTGTACAAGGTATTTACATGAATTAGAGCCATTAATTCTGGGAGAGATTTTTGGATCTGACGCAGCAAAGCTTGTAATCAGAAGGGGTTAATTATTCGTGAAGACATCTTCACTGGCCTTAATAGTTCGAGTTGTGATTGTAGATGCGATAAGTATGATTAAGTTTTATCAAACAGCATACATATTTCTTCTGCCAATAAAGCTGTACGAGAATATATATCTAAAAATCGCCTGTTCTCATGAATTACGCCGTGCAGAACTCACTAAACCCACCAGGCCATGGTCCATGAATTCCTGAAACTCAACTGGGTCTGTGGTTAAACCAAAGGCACCGATGACAAGTAAAAGCCGTTTTGTCCTTATCCCTATCATCCATTTAAACTTGCCAGTACCCACTCTTCAAATTCAAGACGTAACGAACTTAGCTTTTTCTAATAAGGCTACTATGTCATCAATGACTGGCAAAGGATATGAATTTCACTTACTGATATTATTTAGTTTCCTGAAGTCCACACAAAACCTTTTACTTCCAGCTGACTTGTCCTTAATAACAACAGGAAATTACCGCTGTGACGGACTTCTTTCTATTGTCTTAGAATCTAACATCTCATCAACAGCCTGATCAATAACCTTCCTATCATTGATTTGGGTGCGCTACGGTTCCAATTTAATTGGAGGGTGGTTGCCCGTTTTCATTTTCATCCGAACCGTATCGGTATGACTAAGTTCAGCATCTGTCTGTGCAGACAAATCAGCATTTGTTTAAGTAAGTTAACAATCCGTTCCTTATACACTGGGGAAAAAAGCTTATCAAGCTCGTTAGTGTCAATTGTTTTCCCAAACGTCTGCTGATCCAAGTTTACATCTTTTTTACGACCCTGGACATCCACAGAAGAGATATCAGTGGGTTCGATTAAACTAATTACTGCAACATTTTATCCCGGTTTGAAAGAGAGTGTTTTATTCGTAGTGTTTATCAAGAATACAGGTAATCTCCGATGTCCAGTTAATCGTGAGACTGTGCTAGTCTTAATAAACCGAACCCTGGAAAACCGAACGATTTTTATCGCATACAATTGTCCAGAGCGCGAACAGAGCTCGAGTTGTTTTGTACTTGTCAGAGTTACTGGTATTTTTATATATTTCAATTTGTTCTCCAGTTATTGAGCATAAACTAGTTGTTCTAGTTTTAGTTACAGTGACCTTGACCTTGACCCATCCCCACCTACCCCAATTGCACTCCCAAGTAAAGTATTTCTTTAGGGTATCTATGTATGAAGACTCATACTCGAGTTAGAGAATGAAAATCAAAAGTTGACGCCGCCACCACACCCTCGGGAATGGTAAATGTCTAAGTGTAAAAAGGCCCGTAATTTTGACAAATTTCAATCTAGAGTTATCAAAAGTGGCCCATGTGTTCATTTTATTATAGGAATGACATGTCTCAAGCTATTCCTGAGAAACTAGCTTACCAAGAAACTTAAACCTATTCAAATAGCTTATATGTTAACGTTATAATTGTAAAAATCCCCATAATTTTGACAAATTTCTAACTACTGTTACCAAACTTGGCCTATAGGTTCATTTTAATGAGGGGAATACATGTTTGAAGTATGAAATTCCTCAAGCCATCTCTGATAAACTAGCTTACCGAAAAATTTAACCTAGCCAGGAGGCCGACGTCGGGGCCTGTAGAATGGTTTGCTTTTCTTCGAAAAGTCCAGATAAACACCTGAATGAACCGAACTGCCCTATGTATGTCCAGTCGGGTGTCCTCAGGTTTCACCCCATATGTTATACCGGTAAGCAGGTTATGGCTATCTAAATTGATGGCACGGCTACTTAATTGGAGTAAAAGCAGAAGGTGTTAATATTGTGTCCAGCCAGGGCGTTTGAAAATGAACTCTTGAAAGCACATTAATTTTTAATTGTCATACCTCATGTTCACAGATTTGTAAATTTGGTAATAGTTATAATAAACTAATACCGCAATTTGACTGTTTTATTATTATATACAAATAATTAATGCATTAGATAAAGATACAATAATAAGACGATCTTTAATATCGTTGGGCCGATCTGGCACACTGTGCTTGTGTGTTAAATAATTTAGAAATTGATTAAAAATGAAAACTCTCTAAACGCGAATCGAATCAAAACATGTAAACGATAGACTATTTCTTTAAAAAGGCATATATCGATACATATTCTTTCTTTTATACTTATCGTAAAGTTTGCTTACAATCAACAATTACCTTCATGTATGTATACTTACTGCAAAATACTTCATTGAATGACATGTACATGTATTTAAAAATAATGAAGTTATAAGAAAACGTGGGTAAGCCTAACGCCTTGAAAACCGAACGATCGGTCTTGTGCCGAAGCCGTTCGTTTTTCACAAGTTTTACTGTATATACTTGCTAATATGTATGGAAATAGTAGTACTTACCATTATAGAACAGCTTACGATGGATACAATTTGGACTCCGAAAAAATCCGATGTTTAGTACGAGACAATGTTAATGAAATTGAAACTCAACTGGATCGACTGGGGCAAATATGGAATGTTGTTTTATTACACACAATAGGGTCAGCTATTTATTTACTTACAACGGAGAAGAGAAGTGAAGTAATCAACACGTTTTATTGAACAGTGGGAAATGTTCTGTTTGTCTGTACTATCAGTACATGTTTGGAAGCGCACAAAGCGATTGCGAGAGTATATTAAAGAGGGATTGCACGATAGTATACGAAAATATATGGCAAACTCGAATTTTTACTCTAACGAAGTCAATACATTGTTTAAAATAATAAAATTAATGTTGATAATAACTTTTGTTCATAAATGCGTATTTCGAAATAAAGGAATATAAATCGTACAGTCCCTCTTTAGTGTTAATTGCTCAACAAATACAATAACTAAAGATTAGGCACGATGACGTTTTATCGGTGACATATGTGTGTGTGATTTATACCAAAATGCGATATAAATGTTATTTAGTTTCAACAATAGTCATATTGTTTGGAAAATATGTGGAAACTGTTGCATCCAATCCGGATTCAAGAGGTAATTGTTTTTTTTTTGTTGTTTTTGGTCAGAGGTGATATAAGTTTTGGTATTCTGATTCTGATTCTGATTTAGCAGGCATTCATCTTGTAACATGCCGTTTCATAATGTAGTTCGGAAGTTACATTATCCCGATCTATGGTAGAAAATACTGACGGCTTCACAAATCGAAATAGTTGCTATCAAAGGCCACCGGAAAAACTTGGCGTAACCGAAATTTCGCAAACGTAAGTACCCTTTTTCTTTCAGATATTACTATTTTACATAAAGTGTGCCTTAAGGTGATTAATTGTGATCAATGCTACTACTACTCCCATGCAACTACACCATCATCTTCTGACATATTAGTTATAGTACTGATAATATCGATGATCATTATTACGATGAGAATCATGATGTTAATGTCACTCTAAATAAGAAAAACAAATATTTTATTGCGAAACTATTTAAGTTTCTTTATAAATTTTATCCTGTTTTTAGTCATATTTTATCAAAAATATTCAAGCAAAAATTATGAATTGGTGGCCCCCATACATGTTGAGGACGAGCAGCCTTCTCCTACACAATGCACTCGTTTTCAATTTAACGTGTTAATCGCCTAATTAGTTAGCTACTGCCATAAATCACACACTCCTATTAGTGGATTTATTCACACCTCGTTAACTGTCTAAGAACCGTCACTTGTTTACCACCCCGGGCCCGCCCCGGATCTATTCACACCTCGTTAACTTTCTAAGAACCGTTACGTGTTTTTCTCCCCGGGATTGGTCCTGTTTTCCGCATCTTGGTGAAAGCCCGGCCCCTACCTGAACAAAACTATTCCATTGGTCAATGGCTTAAGCGAGCCTGTCCAATAAAAAGTCTGAAACGGATAAGAGCAGATCGCTCGGGTGTTGACTGGCTAACGGTAGCTACCCGTATTGAATTGAGACCCGCCCCTAGGTCCCCTAATGCCTGTTTTATTATTTGTTTCAATAATATTATTTATATCACATTTTATATCATATATTCATAACACATTTTTTCAAATATCAACACATTAGCCACATTAGCTTATTCATACACTGCTAAGTCCATTTTCAAAATGTATTGCTTTAACACTATACAATGTTATAGCACATCAATATCATAGAATATCGCGGTGATTCTCCACGGAAGAATACAATTGCTGTGAAACACATGTAAATGGCGTATCCAATGACAAAGTTGCTACAATCGCATACGCAATGCATGTACGTGTAAATTGCAACTGTGTGTGTTTTAAAATTGTATTTAACAATATCGTTGATTCGATTGCCTCTCAGTGCAGTATTTTAACACCAAACTCGAAATTAATTTTCAATAAAATTACGATTTCATATTACTGTTCGCTTGGTTACTGTACTTATTGTTAAAATTTAATGTTACGATTAAAACGTAATATAAAAGTTTTTACTCACTTGTTCATCGATTGAAATGCGCTTACGATTCGTTCACTAGTAACTGTAATATTCGGAAAATAATGTGTATTCATACGTGTAATGTTTAATAACTACTAACATGCATTAATATTTATACGGAGAGCTGCCATCGAATTAGTTATTTTTATATAACATGACGGGTTTGGTTTGTGAATCGGCCACGAAAATGTGTATGTTTAACATTTGAAAGACTTTCCGTGATTAATTTTTAGGTTTTAAATTGTTAGGCCCAAAAACGTTGTTTCTTTCCGCTAATGTCTTGGAAAAAAATATGGTAGGTAGGAAGGCATAACTTTATTTGTCTTAACTTGTTTTTCATTCGCGACCCAAAAAGCACGGATCTACAACCCCTTAAACAACCCTTTTGTAATTGTTTATAACTTAATCAGTATAACTTATTAAAACTAATAATTAAACAAAAGCACACTTGACAAAATGTTTGTATCATACAATTTGAAAACCAATGCAAACGGTTCACAAACTTCACTTCTGAAATGCGCAATTTTTAATATCCTTTCTCATACGGGTGCATTGTTATTAGATTTTTCGCAATTTCAAAAAACATTGTACAAAATTGGAGTACAGTTTGTAGCGCGACTTCAAGGACATATCAACACTTGCACCATCCCATCGGAGCCACAATGGCCACACACTTCCTTCTTTGTAGTTGAATTAAATTTGCAGAATATGAAAACATAGGGCTTAAACAACCGAGGTGATTCACATCAGACACCAAGAGACCCAAGGTCGCCTCTGGAACGGGGCGTCTGCTGTATCTTGCTCTATCCCCCGTAACCCCACTAACAAGTCTTCTGAAGGCGATGGCCATATGGAAGAGAATCCCGGTGCACTAGATAAACATTCACTATACACAGGTTTCCACAAATGATTGTTCTCGTCACTGCACCTGATCTTAGAGAAAGTACATAGGTTCTGCGACAATATACGCTTTACTTTCCATTCATTATTCATTAGCGCCAGAAAACATTCGAACCATATATTAAACTGTGTCCCAGCATAGCTGCATTTAATCCCTGCCGGCATGAATTTTCACTAGATCTAAAAATAATACCAGACTGTTCCCGTGACCATGGTCATATCACTTGGCGCGAAACAAAATCGTGGACAAGCACATAGAAAAAACGTGGACAACGTAAAATACTTGCGTTGTTACGTTTACTTTTTATGTATTTATTTTTGTTTTTCATGTTAACTCGTTATTTATATACCTGAACCAATAATGCAACATGTTTTTGCAATTGTTATCAAGTGGTAATGACATAATTAAAATTAAAAATAAATATCTTCAATCATAACTGTCTTCCCTGAAAACTTCAAAATCTATAAGTTTTTGTACTTGCGGTGACAGCGGTTACTGTGAAGTGTATCAATGGGGAAGTGGCCGCTGTGAGGAGTTAGGAAAACTATGGCAAAGTCGGAACAAAGAGAGACAACTATTGTATACATGCAACTCTATACAGGAACGACAACTCTGAGTTCACGTTTCCATGGTTCGTATTCGAGTTACAAGATAAGAGGCAACTCTGTATCCGTAAAACTATGACAACAGCATCTGAAACAATTAAAACATATATAAATACACAATATAATTAGCTTAGAAATAATAGATGCAAAAGTTGCATATATATTTCGAACCAAACATGATTATTATCTCTTTACATGCTAACATTCTGGTGGCTGATTTCGTTGCTGAATTAACGTAAAACATCTGCAAACAAAACAAACAAACAACTTAAGCAAAATACAAATATTACAAAACATATAAAACGTTATTGTCTGACATCATGACATTTACAACATTTAACCTTACCATTATGGAATGGAACGCCTTTATAATCAGGCCTCTCTCTGTCTCTACTACTAGTGCGGCTGCTGCAAGTTAATATACATGCACACATTATTTAAATTGTCCTCCGCTCCAACCGCCAACTCAATGCATTAAAACGATTTTCTGGTTTTAAGCGGAAATGTCATTTGTTTGTAATGACGACAGTGTGTATAAAATCATCAATACAATGGGGCATATTAATGAATAATACATATCCACACATGTGGGGAGCAAATCCGCCACACCAACTTACAGAGCTGCATCGGGATCTGTGAGTTGTCCTCACTACAGAAAACCAGAGAAAAATCAAGTTAAATGACAAAGCTGTTGCATAGCAGCCTTATGCTGTACTTTGCAAAATTGATTAGATAAATTGAACATAATGAATACATTTGCAATTTGATACATACCAGTTCAGATCTTTTGCTGGACAGTTACACTCATTCTAGAGCAATTCAATCAAAGCAGAATATAAAATCATAAACTAAAAGCATAGTCGCGTGCACAAGACATTAATTAATGGAACAAGCAGCCCTGTGTAGGACATGAAATGGAACATGGATAATTGAATAGAAAAATTACCACTAAAACAAGCAGCCTTGTGCTGGACTTGTAATCGAACCTTGATTGAAAGAAAAATCACATAAATAGAACAAGCAGCCTTGTGTTGGACTTGTTATTGAATATTGATAATTGAATACAAAATTGACATAACTAAAACAAGCAGTCTTATGCTGGACTTGTGTTTTGGAAATGGAACAAAATAATATGACATAATGTGACATAGAAATCTAGTCTTGTCTTGTATGTGCACTGATCAGAAGTACATTATGCCGCCCGCTTTGTTTATCCGAGCAGTAATGCATTCACTTGTCGCGTGGAAAAAGTAGATGCTTGAAGCCTGCCTTCAGTTTACACTACATAAGACTGCCTTTAAAACGGAAGTCCTACTAGGTCGAGCGCACCTGAATGAATGGGACGCAATATCTGTCGGGGGTACACCGCCCGACTTCAAACATTGTCTGATCCAGTCACTAAACGAATTGCTGGTCAGCACTTGAGTACGACCATCTCTGAAGTAAACAAACGCGGGATCGTTAGTGTCTGCATGCACAGAGTGCTTTGAGGCAAGGAATATAGCATTGTCATGTTAATTGAGTCTAACACTAGGCCCAGGAATGGCAGCTTCTGGACAGGTCCATCAACTTTATTGTAACTGATTTGGAACGCTAGTTCGCGAACTTATTTGATTTTATTAGCACATATGTTGCTTGCTGACTATTATCGACTGTCTCAGCGATTATGAAACAATCATCTAAATATATTATAATGGTACTGTACCTCCCCTTCTCCATAATTACTCGCATTGCTTGTGTTAAGGTATTTAAGAAAAAATGGAACGTTCAGCACCGAAAGGAAGTTTATTGTCTACCATGCATGCAAAGTTCTTTTTTTTTCGAAAACGCCATTTAAACCTGTGGCCTGGACATTGGATGGGTGAATATTATATAATAAATATAATATAACAACAATGTCAGACATTACTCAACGTACGTGACTTATACTGCTCATTTCAGACCGCGAACGGGATAGCTGATGTATTAATATTTACTCTTAATACAATGAAGAAGCTTAATTATACTTTAATGCAGTATAACCTAACATATATTTCCAACATTAACGGTTAACATATGCATTATGCTTTGTAGAATGCGCACACGACATCACTGTTGTTAACGGAACGGTGTCATACACAAATGGCAACAAATTCCTTGGCTACGCCCAAGTCTGGTGTTCTCAGGTCTATCGGATCAATGGAACAAACGATTACGATAACGTGACGGAATCATTACAATGTCTGGCCACAGGGACTTGGGAAATACCAAGAGGGTGCGTCAAAAAAGGCAAGTGATAACTCGTAGGTTAGACAAAAAAGATAAATAAAAAATCAAATATTGAGATTTTTATATATTTTTCTACGCATAAAATTCATTTTTCCCCAAACTAATGTGATACCGTTTTAGAGTGCATGCCGGGCATTACTGTTTTAAACGGAAATGCCTCATACAAACATGGCAACAAATACCTTGACTACGCTGAAGTCGCGTGTTCCCCGGGCTATAGGATCATTGGGACAAATGATAACAACAAGACTAGTGAGTCATTACAGTGTCTAAGTACTGGCAGATGGCAAATACCACAAGGATGCGTCAAAAAAGGATGGTGACAATACCTTGATTAGAAAAAAAAAGTGCTATACGTAAAGTGTATCTGTGTTGTTGATGATTCTCATGTGATCATTATATCTCTTTTTATTTTTTTAGAATGTGCACTAGATATTACAGCTGTAAACGGAAATGTATCATACAATAATGGCAACAAATAACTAGACAGCGCCGACGTCAAGTGTTCCTCGGGCTATAGGATTAATGGGACAACTGATAACAATAACGTGAGCGAGTCATTACAATGTCTGCTTACTGGTAAATGGGAAATACCCAGAGGGTGCGTCAAGAAAGGCAAGTGATACACTGATGGCTTGAAATAAGGATAAATAATGATATTTTGATATGTATATATGTGCCATATCCAGGTATTTTGTCAATAACAATAGTGTTTTATTATGTAGAATGCGCACTAGTCATCGCTGTTGAAAACGGACATGCCTCAATCAAAAGTGGCAACAAATACCTTGACTACGCTCAGGTCACGTGTTCCCCGGGCTCTAGGATTTATGGAACAACTGATAACAATAACGTAACAGAGTCATTACAATGTCTGCATACTGACAAATGGGAAATACCCAGAGGATGCGTCAAAAAGGGCAAGTTGTTAAACATTCATGACAGTTCATTTGTTAATATGTTTCAAAATTATATCCGTGTTATATACATGTATGTGTACTTATTGTAATTATCCTACTTCATAAAATAATGAGTGATTGAATTATTGCATTTATAATAATATTTAATGAAAAGGCTAACCATTTTAGATGTTGCCTTGTATGTTCCAGTATGTGAAAATGCCATCTCTGTCGAAAATGGAAATGTTTCGTACACAAATGGCAACGCATACCTTGACTACGCTCAAGTCACGTGTTCCCCTGGCTATAGAATAAGAAACACAGTTGAAAACAACATCGTGAACAAGTCTTTGCAATGTCAATCTACTGGTAATTGGGCGATCCCAAAAGGATGCGCAAAGAAAGGCAAGTACATTTGTCGCTTAATAGAACAATGACACACACAAAACAACATCTTAGGATTATCTTACACGAAAGGGTGCCTAATATACAGTTTATGTTCAAACAATTTTCACGTTTACTATATACTATTTCAATATAAAGCGTTTGATGAAACTGGAAAAAAACACTAAAATATACAGCAATTATAATGATAATTAAACTAGCTTTATTCCAGTACTCAGGTATTAACTTGCGAGCTATACTTGTCTAATTACAGCTGAAAGTAGCTTATGTTCAAAAGTTATGTAATTTAGGACATGCTGTTTCAACTTTTTTTGTAGCGTATTAAGCAGTATTTATTGTTTAATGATAATAACATGTTGTGTGCCCTTCCTTAGGCTTTTAAAATGTAGTATTGCAATTTTTTAAACATGCTTTTGGTTTTAGAAAAAATATTCGTGTTTTCACCATATCAAAGCTTGATAATATTTTGAGATTATGTGTCACATTTATTTCCAGAATTATTGTATACAACGCAGTTAATGTGCAATGTAGCTACTGAATTATTAGTAACTACGATGATCTCATAATAATGTGTTTTGTGTCACCGTAAAACAATAAATTGAATTTCATTAAAATACATATACTTTATTCATTTTCCCCGTTTTCTACATAAATCAATATACTAGTTGGACTTTTTTCATTATGTAATGCATGTAAAGTTCTTTTCTTTTCGAAAACGCCATTTTAAACATGTGTCCTGAACATTGGATAGGTGAATATTACTACTACAACATGCAACTTACCGGCCCCAACTAACGTTGTTCGTTCGTTCCTTGTCGGGGGTTTGGTCGTCCGCTGCATCCGTTATCTTGACCTGTTTTAATTACATAATCTATTGGTGGATTACTTGTGTGCTTCCCTGTGAAAATGCTAAACAGTTAATGTCACTTTCTTCGGCTGTGTTAAAGTTTCTTTTGTGATCTACTCTTCTTGTCTCAAAAATTGAGACACTTTGCGGTAAATAGAACTCTGTCACCCAAGTGTCCAATTGAAATCATTTAATCTTCTTGATTGTTTTCTATGTTGCAATAATGTTCGTATAATATCACAACAATTGCACACCTTACTCAACACCACGAGACTTATACTGCTCATTTGAGACCCGAAAGGGATAGCGGATGTATTATTATTTACTCTAAATACAACAAAGAAGCTTATTTATACTTTAATGCAGTATAACCTAACATATATTTCTAACATTAACGGTTAACACATGCAATATGCATTGTAGAATGCGCACAAGACATCACTGTTGTAAACGGAACGGTGTCATACACAAATGGCAACAAATTCCTTGACTACGCCCACGTCTGGTGTTCTCAGGGCTATAGGATTAATGGAACAAACGATTACAATAACGTGACGGAGTCATTACAATGTCTGGCCGCAGTGACTTGGGAAATACCAAGAGGGTGCATCAAAAATGGCAAGTGATAACTCGTAGGTTAGAAAAAAAAGATAAATAAAAAATCAAATATTGATATTTTTATATATTTTTCTACGCAGAAAATTCATTTTTCCCCAAACTAATGTGATACCGTTTTAGAGTGTATGCCGGGCATTACTGTTTTAAACGGGAATGCCTCATACAAACATGGCAACAAATACCGTGATTACGCTGAAGTCGCGTGTTCCCCGGGCTATAGAATCAATGGGACAAATGATAACAACAAGACTAGTGAGTCATTACAGTTTCTAAGTACTGGCAGATGGCAAATACCACAAGGATGCGTCAAAAAAGGCAAGCGAAAATACCTTGATTAGAAACAAATATATTTTAATAGTGCTATATGTAAAGTGTATCTGTATTGTTGTTGATGCTCATGTGATCATTATATCTCTTTTTATTTTATTTTAGAATGTGCACTTGATATAACTGCGGTAAACGGAAATATCTCATACAATAATGGCAACAAATACCTAGACTGCGCCGACATCAAGTGTTCCCCGGGCTATAGGATTAATGGGACAACTGATAACAATAACGTGAGCGAGTCATTACAATGTCTGAATGCTGGTAGATGGGAAATACCAAAAGGGTGCGTCAAGAAAGGCAAGTGAAAAACTGCTTTGTTTTTAAATAGGGATAAATAATGATATTTTGATATGTTTGTATCCGCAATATCCATGTATTTTGTCAATAATGATAGTGTTTTATTATGTAGAATGCGCACTAGTCATCGATGTTGAAAACGGACATGCCTCAATCAAAATTGGCAACAAATACCTTGACTACGCTAAGGTCACGTGTTCCCCGGTCTATAGGATTAATGGAACAACTGATAACAATAACGTAACAGAGTCATTACAATGTCTGCATACTGGCAAATGGGAAATACCCAGAGGATGCGTCAAAAAGGGCAAGTTGTTAAACATTCCTGACAGTTCATTTGTTAATATGTTTCAAAATATATCCGTGTTATATACATGTATGTGTACTTATTGTAATTATCCTACTTCATAAAATAATGAATGATTGAATTATTGCATTTATAATAATATATAATAAAAAGGCTAAACATTTTAGGTTTTGCCTTGTATGTTACAGAATAGGCAAATGCCATCTCTGTCGAAAATGGAAATGTTTCGTACACAAATGGCAACGCATACCTTGACTACGCTCAAGTCACGTGTTCCCCTGGCTATAGAATAAGAAACACAGTTGAAAACAACATCGTGAACGAGTCATTGCAATGTCAATCTACTGGTAATTGGGCGATCCCAAAAGGATGCGCAAAGAAAGGCAAGTACATTTACCGCTTAATAGAACATTGACACGCAAATAACATCTTAGGGTTATCTTACACGAAAGGGTGCCTTTGGTTTTAAATGTTATGTTCAAACAGTGTTCAAGTTTACTATATACTATTTCAATATAAATCGTTTGATGAAACTGCAAAAAAACAGCACACACTAAAATATACAGCAGTTGTTGTGATAATTACGCTCGCTTTATAATAGTACTCAGGTATATTAAAATGCGAGCTTTACTTGTCTAATTACAGCTGAATGTAGCTTAAGTGCAAAGTTTATGTAATTGGACATGCTCTTTCAACTTTGTTTGTAGCGTATTAAGCAGTATTTATTGATAATAACATGTTGTGTGCCCTTCCTTTGGCTTTTAAAATATATAGTATAGCAATTTTGTAAACATTGGTTTTAGAAAAAAATTATTCGTATGTTTGTACCACATCAAAGCTTCATAATATTTTAATATTATGTCACATTTATTTCCAGATTTAGTGAATACAACGCCGTTAATACGTACAACGTAGCTACTGAATTGGAAGTTTATTAGTAATTACGATGATGTCATAATAATCTGTTTTGTGTCACCGTAAAACTATAAAATGAATTTCATTAAAAGACATATAATTTATTTATTGTCCCCTTTTCCTACATAAATCAATATACTAGTTGGACTTTTTTTCATTATATTTATCAAGCAATAACTGAAAACATCTGTTTGTCATACTGCTGAGATTAAATAACATTACACACTTTAATATCTTACTTATAAACAAACCAATAAAAAAGTTACGTACACAAATATGCAGTTTTTAATCCATTAATCAAAAGTGCAAAGAAAATCACATGAATATTTAACTGGAGATAAATGCCCTTTAGACGCATTTCTAATCTGATACATTGTTTATGACATCATATCAAATTCTATAGAAATTATTAAAGTCCAGCTGCAATAACCGAAACTGTATTTGTAACTAACTACACACGGTTATGTTTCATTTAAATTTTGTCAAATTATGTAGCGTTATTTTAGTTTATTATATATTGTTCAATGAGATTGTGGTCCACCACCCATACGAAATCTAACAACGGTATACGCACCCGAAACAACTTACAATGCCTCGGCTGTGTACACGTGCCTCCATGGATACGAAACTATCAGCAAGACAACGGTAACGTGTACGTCTGATGGACAGTGGAATGGAGAAGCACCAATTTGCTCCGGTACTTTGTGTTGCCCTCAAAGACAAATAAACTCATGTTTCTACATTTGACATTTATATATGTATACCTATTGACTGTTATTTTGCATTAGGGTAACATTTAATTCTATACATATCTCTGGAAAGTAAGTAACGGGTTGTTTTTAATGTGTCTAACAATTTTCGAATATGTAACTCTTATCCATATAAAATAACGTCAATGAAACAGAATGAAAATGAATATCGGTAGAACCGAAGAATGGTTGCATTGCTGTGGCCTTGACCGTAAACCTAAGGACCTGATTCACAGGGAGACAGGCTGGCATACATTAATTAAAATCAACTCAACATGTTATGCGTCCAGATAAGCAAAACGCCTATTTCGACAACTGTTGACCTAAAGTTCTGGTTCATATGCGTGATATGCCGTCTCATTTAGGCAAACATGTGTACCAAGTAATTTGAAAATCCTTCATTTCATGGCCAAGTCATAGTCCAGATACGTAAAAAGCTTATTTTGACCTTTGACGGTTGACCTATAAGCGTGTCCTTGACCTTTGACCTACGAACCTGGTTTGTGTTAATTTCTTGCTGTCTCATTCAGGTTAACATGTGTGCCGGGTAGTTTTAAAATTCATGGTCTAGAGACCTGATTTATGGGAGGTAAACACCAACTCATGGCAGCACACCTTTGTTCCAAGTACTTTTAAATACCTCCATCCATGGCCAAGTTCTAGTGCATAAAAGCATAACAGCCAATGTATAATCAAAGGGAAATAACTCAAGGAAAAATCATTTTTGATAAAAATGGCAATACCTCAAGACGAACCATTACACCGGAACGACCTGACAATATGCGCATTTGCTCTTGGTGCTGCATAATAAGTTAATTGAATTCAAGTTGTTAGTTTCTAGGATCTTGTGCGGAAAAGAAAATATTATATTAAATGTATTATATTTTATAATAAAAGGTCAATCACTTTTTGAAAAAAATCATTGGATTGGAACAACCTGACAATAAGTGCATGTCCCCTTGATAAGGATACTACATATGAAGTGTCATTTAATTCGGGTCATAAGTACCTGAGATCTCGCTCGGAAACGACAATTTCATATTTAAATGTCATATTTGTAACCCAAGGGCTATAAATCCCTGAAATATAATCGGACTGGAACGACCTGACAATATGCGCATGTCCCCTTGGTAAGGATGCTGCATATAAAGTTACATTGAAATCATTATTAGTTTCTGAGATCTCGCGCGGAAACTAAAATTTCCTATTGAAAAATCCAATTTATAATCAAGCAATAACTCAGTGCACATTTTTTAGACCGGAACGACCTGACAATATGGGCATGTCCACACTATAGGAATTCTGCATATACATTTCCATTGAATTCGAGTCATAAGTTCTGAGATCTCGCACGAAAACGAAAAATCGGACGGACGGACGGACGGACATCGATTATGATGGATAAAATTGTCGGGGAAATTCAGTTCACACCACAGACAAAGCGAATGGCAGTGAAATTAGAATTTGGGCGGACGGAAAAGCGGCGCCTATATGCCCCCCCCCCCCCCCGCCCCGTTCGGAGAGCATAATGAAAAGTGTTTATACAATATATATTGCAGATATGAACGAGTGCTTGAACAGAACGACGTGCCACTACAACGCCAACTGTACCAACAATATAGGTAGCTACCAGTGTCAGTGTCTGACTGGATATAGTGACCTTGATGGTGTCGGGGGACAACGCTGTGCTGGTACGGTATAATAGTTATTATGCTCATATCAAAGACAATCCTTGTGTTTGTAGATATAAACTATATAAGCCGCAGTGCACATAGTTTACCTGAACAACCAGACAATTCAGTTGAATAAACGAAATGTATCCATTTTTGGTGAAGAAAAATATCGTTTTAACGTATATAAGGTACATTTTTCAATATACTAAGAAAAGTTAGAAATTCCTAAAATATCCAAGATTATCAGTATTTATGCCCTACAATCGACAACCTAATTATATCATAATGCTATGAATTTCTAGAAAAATTGTAGTCTTATACCAAATGTTTTCTTTCAATCAAATATGTTTTCAATCATATTATTTTCTGACTTCAATTGTTGTTTTGTCACCTTCCTGATTTTGAGTTTAAATCGTGGCGATACGATTGGAATATTGATAAAACACAATATTACCGTTTTTCTACAGCGCTAACCAAATAGTTTCCTCCGACCATGTAATAATATACTTTATATAACTGTCTGTATATTTACTCAACAGTGTGCTACTGTAAATGTAATTGTATAGACACTTTCAAACATGAACAATTCTATTATTAATAAGAGTTTTCAAATCCGCGTTCAGAGTGTATTATTAATTTACGATTTTACCACAATCCTAACACTTACATACAATATCGTTTTCATGGTCTACATACGTTTGATAATAATAATAATAATAATAATAATAATAATAATAATAATAATAATAATAATAATAATAATGTTATTTATTATATAAACATCATTGAGTTCACACTAACATATACTATTACAGCCAAATGCAGTAGTAAATGCCACTTCGTTTAAAAGTATTATGTTATTCTAAATAATATAATACATTCCTTATCTTACTTACATCCTTAATCATATGTTTGTATTTTAGACATAGACGAGTGTGCGTTTGGTGGTGAATTTATTGTCGCCATGCTTTCAACCAGACGAAGGTATGCGTGAACATCGGCGGTGGATACGTGTGCATTTGTAACAAGGGGTTTACTGGATCAAGCAGTGAAAACGGTAGCTTCGCACGAATGAGCTTAACAATATTATAATATGAACCATTCTAGTTATTTGCAACATTATACATATATAGAGGATATGTGTTTGTTTTCGGTGTGATAACGCGCGATATCATCACCGGAAAGGGAGACAATTAATATTTACACGAGCGCTTGCCCGAGTGAAAATATGTAAATTGTCTCTCTTTTCGGTGATGATATCATGCGTTAGCATACAGGAAACAAACACATGTTCTTTTTATTTTAATACTATTGAGTATTCTTTACATCTGAATTATTTAGAAGGGATATTTTGAAAGGATAATTAATATTTTCACGAGCGCTTGCGCGAGTGAAAATATGTAAATTGTCTCCCTTTCCGGAGATGATATTACGCGTTATCATACCGGAAACAAACACATTTTCTTTTTATTTTAATCCTATTGAGCATTCTTGACATTTGCATTATGATGGAGGGATATTTATTTATTTTTAGTTTTATGTCAGTACTATTTTCTCTATAATGCGTAGTAATCGGTGTTAGTAATAGCAGTAATAGCAGTTGGATACACTTGGTCGTTGAATAATGCCCAGCTTTTAAATCAAACAGTTAACACTCACTGCTAGGTTTAAATATATTTATAATAAAAGTACGTATTGAAAGTGAAAGTGCGTTCAGTTATATGAAATTTACATTTTCTAAAAATAGCGTGAGCATACGTGTTATATGTAAACAATACTTAACACAGTCACGACATTCAAACGCACTATGTGTTTTCGAAAGCACTTCAAGATGATTAAACTTGTAGATGCGCGTTAAATTGTGAAAGATTGTTCTGACATCGATTACTTATACGTAAGACTCTAGTAAGAGTTAAGAGTTGTCTATATCAGTTATTCGGATTTAACAACACAATTGGGTTAAAGGTCTGTCGAGAATTGAAGAAAACAAGATGGCGGATAATAGAACGCTTAACACTTATTACAACAGCACATACAATACTTAACTAGACGCTTCTGAAGCGTGATTACTGGATATACAGACTTAATATACACAAATTAATATATAAATATGTGCTTGCTTAATCAACACAAGTTATTACTACGTTGGATTCTTGTTGGATTTTGAAGAACCGGCAATACAGCAATTATGTAAACACAGGGAGATTACTGTTCACAGCAACAAAAAGTGCAACTGCAAGTGTAACGTTAGTATGCGGTAATTGGTAAAGTGCAAAGGATAAAATGATACTTTGGATGCTAAAATTAAGCTTGGACCAAGGTGACCATCTCCAATGCCTTGTGGGTAAAAGTTGTACCCGCAAGAAATTGTCTGTACTGGTCTCCTTGGCTCAATACGACTGAGGAAAATCAAAGAGAAAGTAAGAGGAAAGACAGTTCAATATATCGGAGAGGTATTCTTAACATTTGCTATTATTAATCTTTACTACTTTTCTTTTTGGTAATTCTGTATGATAAATGGTGACAACACCTACAATTAAATATTGTCAAAATCAAATAAAATTAAAAAAGTAGTCCTTCACTGTGAGTGATATAAGGATATATCTCACTGATACTCTTTTCAATAGTTCACTACTTAGCATTAAATAAATGTTTTTTTATTATTTTTACAATCCTTATAGTCACTACAAAAGTTATAAGTTATTAAAGATGTACCAACACTGAAGAAGAAAAGCGATATACACATTTTGCTTTATGAAGTAGCTGCCAAATTATAACAGCCTTATAGTTATACTGGCTCCTGTTGTGAAAGGTCTTACATTCTTGTGCTATTACGAAGAAACACACCATATTGTCTCAAACCGTATTAAGCAATGTTCTGTTCTCGTTCAGACTCGTTTTCACCAAACACAAAGATTGGCTCAAAATTACACCAAAACATATGTTATGTTTTGACTTTTTTAAAATTACATTTTAAAAATTAGCTGTGCCACAAAACAGCATTGATATTTTAAGAACTATCTGAACATGTATTGTACTGTTGATGTTCCACAGTAAATATATAACATGTATTTTTAATCTAAGAAAAACACAGCACCAACATACGAGTACTGTCAAATACTGTTATAAATACTTGCTAGAGGCTACGTTTTGTGTTGACCTAAATGGGACACAATATATGCCAGTTTTCAGAAGACGAATTTTTGCGCAATGCATTTGTATGTATGTATTGGACTGTGCTTTGAACTCACAATTGGTTAGTATGTAAAGATCTAATCAATCATATCTAAATATGGTTGTACGTATTAATAATCAAACTAATTTAATTACGTTTAAAAGATACTATTTGTCTTAGTTCGTTCAGAAAAAAAAGTACTGTTTGTATTTTACAATCATATATGGTAGATCTGTAACCGCGCTAAATTACGTCAAATGAAGAAAAATAAGTTTACTTCATTTATATTTTATGATTACATCATTGTGATATTATAGATATTTTTGAAGGTGAACACAATTACACGTGCGGCCCTCATGCGGTTTGTTCAAACACGTTCGGTGGCTACTCTTGCGCATGCCCAGAGGGGTATCCACAAGGAAACCCGTATCTGGGGTGCTACGGTAGGTTCACAACAAACATTTCGAAACTATCGCTTTCATTTGTGTACACTTATAACTCCAAACATACGGTTTTTTAAGGACATCTTAATGACCATTTGCATAGGAATCCATGCAACTTTACATTTCAATGATATTTTGTCAATGCAATACGAAAACACGCATTCGTCATACTCCTTTTAAGAAACGTAATGGTTTGTGTGGAAGCGCTGATTTTCAGACGCAAATGCAAGCAATTTAATAATTGTGACTTTTTATACTGTAATAATTATAGTGAATTAAAACATACTTTTATTGTGCAACAATACATTATAAAAAGTGTTGAACAATCATCCGAGTGCGTGCCGATACAATGCAACAATTGCAATACTAGACTAGCAGAAATCAATATAATACCAAAGAAATGAAGGAATAGTTTAAGACATACATACAACACTCGAAAATAACTCACAGCAGTATTAGCTGTATTATATTTCAATTTCATTGTTTACAGAACCAGTGTTGCTAGACTTCAATGCAGCTGGACATAGATACAACGGTGACAACATTATTATAGATGCTTACTATATCTCCACAAGGCTGCCATACTTTGGGGAATATGTGAATTGGTTCAAGGTAAACACTTCAGTCTCAAGTTTTAGCAAATACTCCTTTGCATAAATCATTAGCGTAGTGCAAACTTATTTGTTGCATAAGCTTTATTTTTATTTTAGCCAAGCATGAATGGATTTATCTCACTAGACTTTCAACCGCTGTACAACCAGTATGGAGGGGAGAATGCCAGCGAATGGACAGCTGCTGTTCAGAACCACAAGGTGATAGCTCCGCTTGGACAAACATCGACAGCAGAAATATATCCGACGGTGGTCTGTGGATCCATGTCTTCACGGACTATCAGCAAGATAAGGCTGACGTTGCAAAGATCCAGGATCTCATTCGCCGGTACACCAACCAGACCGTGTTCAATGTGAGTGTGGCCCTGGTCGCCACATGGAAGCACGTGACTGTTCACTCGCCCTACGAACCCGGATATGAGCTCGTCAAACATCAGGTACCGCGCAATTAATTCGCAAAAATGTAGTGTTGTCGACATTTTGTGTTAAAACATGTAGTTTTGTTGTCTTTTGTTATTCTAAATTTACTTATGTTTAAATTGGTAATTAACTGTTTCAGAACCTGTCAATGCAATGCCTTCTGGTGTCAGACGGCATGTATACGTACATCATGTTCAACTACGACCGGGAACAGTTCAGTATCAGACCATTACCGGAAGTACCGGTTGCAAGTGGTTACACTCATCTCAATTACACGGGCACAATTCTGTCTGACAGATACAACTTCACAGATCTAAACAAAGGAACCAATGTCAATCCAGGTATCTCTAGCGTGTGGGTTTTTTCAGTTTATTACAAACATAGAGTAATTATGCCCCCCTTCGACGAAGTGGGTGTATATTGCGTTGCACTTGTCCGTCGGTTGGTTGGTCGGTCGGTCGGTCGGTCTGTCCGAAGACCATTTCGTTTCCGCACGATATCTAGATAACGCTTTGACCTACGATCACTTAAGTTGATATGCTGGTTTCTTGGGGGGAAAGGAAGGCGCCTATTGATTTTGAGGTCAACATGTCAAAGGTCAAGGTCACATTGGTTTGTAACATGAAATTCGTTTCCGAAGGATATCTAGAGAACGCTTTGACCTATGATCATTTACGTTTGGATGCTGGTTACTTCTGAGGAACAGAAGACGCCTATCAATTTTGAGGTCAATAGGTCAAAGGTCAAGATGACGGAGGCTTGTAACATGACAACCGTTTCCTCTGTAGACCATTTCGTTTCCGCATTATATGTAGAATACGCTTTGACCTACGATCATCTAAGTTGGTATGCTGGTTACTCGGGAGAAAAGAAAGACGCCTATACATTTTGAGTTTAACAGGTCAAAGGTCAAGGTCACAGGGGCTTGTAACATGAAAACTGGTTTCTCCGTAGACCATTTTGTTTCCACAGGATATCCAGAGATGTGTTGGCCTATTTGATGTTTAAATCAAATAGGAAACATCTATCCTTATATATTAAACTGTAAAAATAAATCCATAATTATACTCTATCTTTCTTTCAGCTTTATATATACTTTCTAAAGCATCAACTTTAATTTCCTCCCCTAGTGTTAAAAAAAAATTGTGCACATACAATATTAAAAAAAATCTCTTAAGAATTGCACATATTGACGACTTGGCTTCAAGTCGGGCGGCATACATGTTTTAGAAACATCTCTTGTTATTTAAAAAGTATGTTCAAGTAATAGTTTAATGCACATTAAGAACAGTTGACATAATGATCCGAATTCATTGCTTAGTTTGTTTCGTTGTGTGGTCTTCTTTCAGAATAAATTCACAGTAATGAACAAGCGTCATTATTAGGTTATGTTATAGTCCCAATCTATAATGTTATGTTTAATTGGCCGCGTGATGGTCACAACACGCATTATCGCATTACAGGCTCATAGTGGTTCTAACTTGTTAAAATCGGTGACAACAATTTAAGCAAGTGAATAACCTGATTCATAAACGCATCAGCTCAAACTGCCTTTGAAACTGCAATAACCATTTGAATGGATTATGCAGGTTTCGATGGAAGATGGGTGTATAACGTAACGGTCGTAACTGCATCTATGAGAAATGAAATTCTATGTCAGAAGTTTTACGAAGATAAAAAAGGTGAGCTCAAATCCTGGATTCAGAAACAGCTGGCGTTTGCACTGCCCTGTCCTTGTCAGGAGGTGTTGATGATGGAGGTAAGTAACGCCATCAAATGTTTTCAACAAACCCCTGTGCTTGAATTGAAATTACATACACATTTATAATCATAACTGAGTTTGTATCGTGCTTTTATTCTTCTGTGTTCTTTAACAATTAGTTATCTGCCTGACATAAAGGACTTTAGAATATTAATAAGGTTTTTCTACTTTTGCTACTGCTGACGGAGCTGGAGTCATATCTTTTATATTTATTTATACAACTTGAACTTGAAAACAATTAATAACACAAACATCAGTGTTTTCAGTAAGGTTATAACATAATTTACAAAATCATTTTCTTGTTTTGCTTTTAAACGTTTCTCGTTGTGATAGCTGTTGTTGCTTCTGCTTATGTGCTTTATTGATGATGATAATGACGATGTTGTTGTTGTTGTTCTGTTGCTTTTATTTACCTGTTTTATTCCAGGACTACACTTTCACCCGCAATGACTCAGTACTTCCCGGGATTGGAACCCAGTTCACCCACATGACGTGCTTCGAGTCCTGGTTCTTCAGTGCCTACGGCATCAAACAGACATGTTGTTACATGTGAGTTTTCGCAATAATGTTTTCCATTACACGATCAAGAGTTTTACTGTAAACAAAATTGACCAATGAACACACCGCGCTTTACTAAATGTTATATAATATTTCATAGCTTCGTGCCATACATAATTCAAGGTCAACTACCAGTTTGATCATTTAGACTTATAACACGCTCACAACACTTATCCAAAAGTCCAGTTTAGACTTACAAGACCCAGCATTACTTATGTTAGTAGTGCGTCGCATATTTGCACTATTAAGCAACAACCTACATTTCAATCAAAATTAAACGTATACACGTAATGTAATTCAAATTCGTCGGATGATGTTTGGAGATGAAGCAATTAACACGCTGATTAGAAACATTTCCATTTTCGGCATGTTGAACTGTTCTGATTAAAAAATATGTCATTTGCATTAATATCAGTATGACAACTGAAATAAGTGTTTCGTAACTTCAAATACAGCGGATGTTTCATTTGCTTGCAATAACCATTTTACATTTATCTCGTATTGTATCGCCAAATTTTCAGGTTCAGCAAACTACAAACCCAGTACCCGGGTGCAGTATCAGCAGAGTTTGATAACAAAACCATTTCCGAATTGCTCGAAACGGGCTACAACCAATGCTGCTCCCCTGAAGGCAGCCAGAAATATTGTCACCTGTACGCGGAGATCAACCCGCCTGATGACTGCTCCAGGTACACGGTCAGCGACGAGATACCATCAGATGGAGGCTTTCTGCACCATATTGTTAGAAGTGGTAGAAATTTGCTTGGATTATAATTCATTATAATTGATGAAATACGAAAAACACATCCACTGGCAAACGTTTTCCTGGGAAAGGATAGTCTACAGTTAGCAATAGTATCCAAAATAGTATATACAAACATGTTTAAATAATTACAACTTCTTTTGTTGTTATTGTTTACAGTATTTTGATTGGCTTAAATGCATTATGTGACATGCTTTTATCTTTCAATCATGCCGGTTCCACTCATTAATATTCATTTTTGTTTTCATGTATTGCTGTCAAAACATGAATTAGATATGCAGTTTTACACATTTATTAAAATGTTGCAATTGCAATGGTCTGGCCAAAAAAAAGAAAAAATGTATTGTGAAATGTGTGTGTTGTTTTTTTTACCAATAATCTTTAAGGGAAAACAGATATTCAAAAAGTTCAAAACAAAACACCTAATGAGGCCTAATTTTGTTGTAATTGTCAACATTTTAACATTTTGAATAAAGTGTTACATTTATACAACTCTGATTTGCCAGAACAGCGTTCGAGTGATACAGAATTAATATATAGGATTTACTACAACTTTGAACATAAATATAAATAATAATGCAAATGAATACCACTATAACACATTGACTAATTTGCCAGCTGCATTGAATCGGTAGTCTCGGAGAGCTGAATGACCCATTTAACCTTGTAAACAATCCAAGTCGAATTACGCAAATGACATGTTAGATGCTCCAAATACACCTCGATGTAGGCTCAAGTTGGCCAATTTAACATAAGCCGACTATTTCCAAGGATGATGTCCACAGAATTCACTGGTTCCTTGTATAGTCGGTCACATGACGCTATAGGACCTGGTATATCTTGTTCATCCAGTTTGTCACTCGGGCCTAGAGTTTCATAAACAGCTGAATCAAAAAGCCTTAAGTTAAAACCTGAAATATTGAATGAAATGCAATTTAACTAAAACAATAAAAGTGTCTTCAAGATTATTATTCTAAGTAAACATACTTGCATAAAAATTGACCTTCCTATATTGATGAAGGTCATAAAAAATCATTTAAACTAAGTCTTTTTTAATTAACTTCTTATTTAATTTAAAAAACAAATCGGGGTTTAAAGTGCATATAATGATAATCGTATTTCGGTATTCATTTTAAAATTAGGAAAACAATCACATTTTATGCGAACACTATTTAAAAATGACAGGTGATTGACAGAGTGAATTAAATCATTTGATAACATTTTTGGTCGGTGACACAAAATGGCATCGATTTGTTATTGTGGTCATTATTAAATAATAAAAGTAGTTTACCCTTTTCTCGTCTTGATTTCACATCCACGCAGTAACTTATAATTTGCCAAATCTCTTACATAAAACGTGTCGACATAAAGTGCAAACAATGTGGGTTTTTACCTTTTTTCGTTTTTAAGGTAAACATTTATAGCATCCTCAGCATTGTGAGTATAAAAATTGAACGCTCTTTTCGCTTTTCGGCACTTTATTCATCTATGTAGGTCAGTTTGTTTGGAATTGTTGTGTTTTGTTGTTGTTGTTGTTGTCGTTGCTGTTTTTGTATTTTTATATATATATATATTATTTTTTTTTTGGGGGGGGGGCATTTAATTTGTAAGTTAAGCCTTCAGTGAAAGAGGTATATAGTAAAAATAATTTATTTCTCATTCATTTACATATACGTATACAAATCATTAAATTATATATATACATCATAGCATATGCACATGACCCCTCATAATGATTAATTAGAGACTAAATAAAAACTAGATAAAACTATCTCATTCTTATGTACACAGTACCGAGTAAGTTATGTCTGATAATCACACACATCCATTTGAAACTGTCTTAAAACATAATTTAAAAAAAGAAGCGTTTATCATTGGAAAAAAATGCCTTTAGTGTGCTCAAACTATCAGATTGGTAATAAATAAATAAGCAAACATAACTTAGTTATTACATAACATAAGGAAACACATTAAAAAACAGACATCACAGCGAGATAAATAAACGTTTTTTTTTAAAAGGTATATCTATTTCCAAATCAAATAACTCTTCTCTGTAAAAGGAAGCAGGTTTCGCCAATAGTTGTTGTCAGGTCATTGTTTGTGAAAAGAAGTTCTCATTTATCACTTACAGCTAGACTATAAAAATTAAGATTAATAAGCACAGCTTTTTCATAACAGGCATTTCTTATTTCAGTATACAAAGAGCAATCGAATAATCATGACTCTCATCCGCAACTAGTAGTTCTTGATTACAAGAAAAATACATCAACGTTGTTGCACATGTAAACCTTCATAATGACCTGTCTCTATACGTAATTTATGTTCACAATTGGTCTTGAAATATGAGTAAATTGCAATAAGTTGCAATGTTCTAAGCGTTTAACGACACAACTAAACCAGTTTAACATGTATGTGTTTACGGTTTGCCCAGAGTGCAATACGTTTATAAAGACGAGATGAGTACGTGGTGGACAGACGAGCCCAGTATGTAGCAACAACATTCCACTGTCAAATGGAGACAGGTGTCCACCCCATTTCACTCTTCGAACAGCCAAAGTATTGGTATACATTTTCTTACGCCAAGGTAAAACCTCATTGCTCTATTCTCAACACCACTAATACAGGAAAAAGACGTATATGTGCCCACAGAGCAGCTCCGTAGCTAATAACGGGCGAAACAACTATACTTTGTGTGGAACATCACCAATTGACTTAATGTTGGCAATCAACAATCCTAAGGCATTTCTTGCACATTAAGCTACAATTTTATCTGTAACATTGAAATCTAAACATTCATTTAACAATCTAACCACGATATTTGTAATTTTCTGCATATTGTATAACATGTTCCTCACATTTAAATACACAATTTGTTCTAAACACAGAGGCTGGGCGGAAATGTACAATATTACTCGTATTTTTATTTGTAAACGTATACTTTTTTCAGCAACACTCATTAAGACCAGTTAACAATAATTGTAAATGCTCTCCCTATCTGCTCTTGTTGCTATATCATCATCATACATTAACATTCACAAATTATCCTGATCTATGTGTACAACAACATTTAATGATTTTAAATATACAGCAAGGTCATTTATAAAAATATTGAACAATATCGGTGACAAAATATTTCCTTGCCGTAAACTACAATTTACAGCAAATCAGTCCAAATAATGTGAGTTAACACTAACACAGACTTGAACATATATTGAAAGACACACATTATCTTGCCCGTTAAACCACTATTATGTAATTTACACCACAATTTACAGCGATTAATGCATTCGTATGCCATTTCCAAATCTATAAAGACAGTATATATGGAAAAAGTACATAGCTTTCGAGAATCAACAATACTAGTTAATGAAGATATTTGGTCAATAGCACTACGTGTTTTCCTAAAACCATTTTGTTCATCAACTTAAACAGTATTCAGCTCAAAATAATCCATTAATCTTTTGTTGAGTGTTATACAATAATGTTTATACACATAGGAGGCAAGTGCAATGACTCTAAAGGACATAGGGTCCTTCATATATAAAGTCGATGATTTAGGAACATGATTGCTAATACATGTGCTCCATACGGTAAGTATAAATACATGTGTTTATCTAATATATTAAATAGCACATGTAGAAAATAAATACTTGCATCATTGCGTAAAACTCAACTGGTATACAATCGAAACCTTTGGCTTTGCCAAATTTAGCCTTCCAAATGTATTTTCTAACTTCATCAAGGGAGATAATATCGTTTAACCTTCCACTATTACCATCTGTATATACATGCGCCTCAATATTGGCAGTAACATCATTATCATTTCTATCAAAAAACAGAGAACTAAAATCGTGTTTCCATCTACTTAACAGATCTATTATGCACATGGAGGTCGACCTATTTCCCATCTTAACACACTTAGGGATTTGATTTTCCTTTGTCTGACCAATGCACATTTTACCAATAGACTTCCAAAAATTAGTTTGTTCGCCTACACATTCATCTAGAAGTTTGTTTTGTATATTAAACCAGTAAAAGCGTTTAGCTCTCTGCACTTCACGTTCAAATTGTTAACGTAGCTTAACATTGTCAGATTTATATACAGTCTCAACATTTCAAGCAGAACAGTTTAACCTTATTTTTCTCGGCAATACAAAGGTTTTGCCATAGATCTGAAAGGTTATTACTCCACCAAGATTTACCAGCTCTCTTTTTCCTAGGAAAGCAAAAAGAGCTATCATCAACTTTAGGATATGGAATGCTACTTAACATAATATCCTTGACGATGTGCACCATTCATGATATACAATATCTATGTTATTGGTATCAACCACATCATCTTTCCAATTTATCTATGATAGCATTAATATTAAACAGAACATCTTGAGAAGACACAAAGTCATCAGGAACCTCCTTTAAATTGAACTGAATATGTCCATTGTTTACCTTTTCAGTGTCGCTATTATTGCAAAAAGCATCTGAATGAAACAATCCGTCCTGATTCTACAACAGTTTCCCAACTTAGCAAAGAGTGGTCGAGTATATACGTTGGACTAATATTAGCTACATTACAAGTCTCACCCTAATTCTTAAATAAACAAAGCTCTTCTTGTGATGTAACACTGTCGTCTACTACCGTTCTACCTTTTTTAAAAACATTGCTTTCCTTATTATTCCGACCATTTAACATGCTCATATTTGTGTTAATTAGAAAATCTATAAACATTTCACCATAGCTTTCGGTTGAAAACACCAACAATAAAATCATCGAACTCACCACATCTGCTATTCCAATCACCACAGACATGCATAGTGCCAAGATTTTTATATTAATACACACACGTTAAAAGGTGATGATAAAATGAATTAAAGACGATTTCTGTTGTTTTTTTCTCCTCATCAGGGGAGTTGATTTAAATCTCCAAAATGTGAAGTGTTTTGACAGATAATAATATTTATTAAATAGTGTGTACACTGTTATTATGAACTAGACTCAATATATTCGTAATAATTGCAATGAGTCTAGTAGGAGTTCCTTGTGGCTCGATTATTTGTGAAAGTTAGTTAATACACTAAAAACGAAAGTAGGAACACGCAGCCTGAATATTGAAAACGCATATATTTGTGCACTTGTTAGCAATTAATGTGAAAGTGTTTTGGCAGTAATAACTTTTGGTACATAGTTATAATCAATTGCTGTTACTAAATAATTATCTACCCATATAATACATCATTATCTATTAAAAGTATAGGTCTTTATTTATAAATAATGACTGTCTGAATTGTTACAGAAAAATATCCAATTCGCACATGTAATATATCTATTTTTACTCGAAAACAAGCACTTTGACCACCTGTTTTCTTTTTTGCAGTCTATTAAGCATATAATTATGTAGTCAATATTGAAAATAAAGAGCTTTTCATGGAACATATTTTTTCTATAGTCAAAATCAGGCTTTATAATGCTAATTGCTATATTTGTTCGCAAAAAAATAGATGAAAAAGCATTTTTGGCAAATATATTCTTTTTTCCCATGTAGCGGATTGCTTTCTTTCTATAAACCGTTTCAACCATTAGAATGTCGTCATATTGTACTAATCAAGGGTCAATACTATTTTTTGCTAACATAAACATTAAAAAAAATAATTATAAAATGCATTTACGGGTAGATCATTGACATGCTTTTTCCAAAACATCTAATTCAGTGACCCCCGTGTTTTATGTTTTCATTGTATTAGGCACTGACCGACCTACAAAATATGTGAAAACTAATTTTTTCATGGAAAGGGAAACATTGTAGAATTCGTCTTTTACATCAAAATGTCTAGGCGAGTTTTCTGGGGACAAATAGCAAACACATGCGGTAATGATATAATTTGAATATAGTTTATTTTTTTATACAGTTTACATCTGTCCATGAGTATACAAAACATATTATACAAACATGTTTGCAATTAATAAGTCACATAACTAGTATGTAACTAAAATACACAAGATACACATGTACACATATATGAATATTTAGCATGCACTTTAAGCCATAGTATACATTTGCATTCATTATTAATTATAAACCTGTCATGAAAATTTAAAAGATCCTTTTTAATAAAAACAATCAGACCCTTTTCTTGCATTTTTGAGCATTTCTGAATTAAAGACAACTTTGTTAAAAAATCATATATTCAAGAAGTATCATGGTTTGTGTATATAACCTTCTTTTGTCTACATAACAACTCGATAACTGCCAAATATAGAAAATCCATAATTATGTGATCATTAAAGTCAGTGGAAGTTTACAATTTCTTAGATGTTTCGTTGCCAAAATATTGCACAATAATAATTATTTGCATATAATACTGTTTTTTGTAAGTTCTATATGGTGGACATTCTGAAAATGGTTGGTCTTTTCCTCGAGCTGACCTGATTGTCTTGAATGGAAATCGAATGTGATACATATTATACACATGCTGCATGTTGTTAAGTTGTAAATGTTGTAAACATCTGAGAGTAATATCGCGTATAAAGATGCGAGTATAATTCAGCATTAGTTGCAATTTACATAAAAATCATATAACATATTCAAAAATTGGAACTACTGTAACTAACGGCCTCAACGATGCTTGAATCGACTAATTAGCTCTATTAAACGTAACGTAAAGACATTAGGACAAAAGGTTTAGATAAATAATCATGACACACGATTCTATAAATGCTGCAATATTTAGTACCATAAAGTCTTAAAACGCGTGAAATTAATTTGTCATATTTGTCATATAACAGCAATACTGCTGATTGGTTCAATATAATATTCTTTAAAAGCACATTCTGATGCTAAGGATTATAGTTAATAGTAACAATCTTCTTTCACACTGTAACACTGTTTATTTTATACCATACAATTATATCATAACAAAAACACTTGGCATTGACATTGTATGTAAGCATCAATAAACAAGCGAACTTGGTAATACGTCTGTGAACTAGAACAAGTACACGTTTAGCAAATAATCAAAGCGTGTCAAGTCATTCCGTTGGAAATAATTGTTACATGTATACACTGTTCAGTGCAGATAAGACAGCACGCCTTTTCATACATGCGCACTTTCAGTATGAACTTTCCACGTAAAATTGAAATGCTGACACTAGTGTTGTGTTTGGAAATTACATCTGTGAATGCAGGCGGACAATTGCCAGGTTTGTGTAAATCAGTATGTTGTCTTCATATTTACTATACTGATAACTTGCAGCACAAAAACAGAAGTTTTCCTTTGATAATCTAAACAATACATTTCATGGTACCCTCATTCACAATACTTCATACGATTTAAATTCACCGATAGCGTGCCAGCAACCACGTTGGCAAATAATTGATAATGATACGCATAGTGCATGAGTCAAATGTGTATCTAAACGTGTGACATGTACGCTTCTTTAAAATGTGAAGTGAATTAGCGTTTTTATGCTATTGGAAATATAAGTAACACAATTGTCTTTATTACTTTGTATGTTGTATGGCACACATGTTTTCCAAATGGATAGGTTTTCGGAGATCGCTTACTGCTAATTTCGTGTATATTTTAGACTGTGGGAATCCTAATAATGATGCTAACTGGGCAAATGGAAAAAAAAGATGAAAATATTGCAGCCATGGAAATTGCAGCAATATCTTTCAAGAATGACTGTAAAATGTGATAGAGGATATGTTGTGACTGTTGTTGGAAGTATTTGTACCGACACTCTATACTTCATCGTCTTCAGTGAAAGCAACTAATGGGTCCAAGAAGACAACTGCATATTTATAGGCAAATAGATAAAATACCTCAGTTTTTCACATTAGCGTTACATGACTGATTTATGGATAATTCATTTCGTTATTGTTGATTTTTTAGCTCACCTGAGCACAACGTACTCATAGTGAGCTTTTGTGATCGCCTTTTGTCCGTCGTCCGTCTTGCGTCGTGCGTCCTGAATCGTTCGTCGTTCGTCGTCAATATTTTCCTTGTGAACACTCTAGAGGCTACATGTGTTGCCCAATCTTAATGAAACTTGCTCATAACATTTGTCCTAATAATATCTCGGAAGAGTTTGAAAGTGGGTCATGTGGGGTCGAAAACTAGGTCAATAGGTCAAAATGAACAACAAGCTTGTAAACACTCTAGAAGTCACATTTTTGCCCTATCAACATGAAACTTGCTCAGAACATTTGTTCCTCTGATATCTCGGCCAATTTTGAAAATGGTACCGTTCCGATGAAGAACGTAGCCGCCGGGGGACGGGGCAGCAACAGGAATTATATGGCTACAAACAAAGCTTGTGAACACTCTAGAAGTCATATATATGGCCCAATCAATATGAAACTTGCTCTGAACATTTATTTTTATAAAAACTCAGCCAAGTTTGAAAATGGTTCCGTTCCGTTTAAAAACATGGCCGCCAGAGGAGGGGCAGTTTTCCTAAGATGGCTATAGTAAAAGCTTGTGAACACTCTAGAAGTCACATTTGTTTTACCAATCAATATGAAACTTGCTCAGAACATTTGTTCTTATGATATCTCAGCCGAGTTTGAAAATGGTTTCGCTATATTGAAAAACATGGCCGCCAGGGGGCGCGGCAGTTTTCCTCATATGGCTGTATTGCAACTGTAAAAAGCTTGTGAAATCTCTAGAGGCCACATTTATAGCCCACTCTTCATGAAACTTGCCCAGAACATTCGTTTTAATGATATCTCAGATGAGTGCGAAACTGGGTCATGTGGGGTCAAAAACTAGGTCACTAGGTCAAATTTAATAAAAAGCTTGTGAACACTCTTGAAGTAATATGTTTTACCCAATCTTCTTGAACTCGCTCAGAACATTCAATAATTTAATAATAATTCATATGTTTCTTGAAAGTGTTCACTGACTCACTTCGTCTTAAGTTCAAAGGCAGTTCATTCCAAAGCCTAGGTCCAACAGTACTGTCTTCATCTTATTGAAAGTAACATAATAACTACCAAATGATGATTCTGAGGATCTAAGTGTGCGTTTTGAGACTTTACTGGACAAAAGCTCAATTAGATATTGTTGGGCGTTTCCAACAGAACAGTTGAACATGTAAGTAAGAATTTTAAACTGAATTCTCGCCTTAATGGGTAACCAGTGCAGATCATACAGTGCCTGTTTGGAACTGTCATACCTTTCTATGTTCAGAACAAGTTTAGCACAAATATTTTGAATACGTTGCAATTTACCAATTTCTGCCTGAGTGATACCATAGAGAATGGCATTGCAATAATGTAAGTGAAAAATCACTAATGACAGAACTAAGATTTCAGTCGCTTCTTTGGTTATGAATTTACGGATACGCTTGATTTTGAAATAGTTAAAAATGTCAGTTTTACACTTTCGTTTAACATACTCTTTGAAATTTAGAGTGTCGCTGAGAAAAGTGCCCCAATATTTGATACAATTCTGTAATTTAATGTTATCACCACAGACGTCAATTTCTTTGGTTTTACACTTAGTTAATTGATGACGATTGCCAAACATTATCAACTCTGTCCTAGACGCAATCATTTTAAGTTTATCTATCTAAACTGAAGCAACGAGTTTATGCGGGCCGTTTGGTCAATGGTTTCCAGCCGTGAATTGTGAAAAGATATGTTGCCGTTATATTAAAATACGGGTTTCAAGTATCGAAAAACAATGTTAATGTCGTTTGTTTTGTTAATGGGTGCCTTAAATAAATTGTAAAACACGATAGCGTATTTCTTTATAAATGCGGAAATCGTGGTTTATAAACGTCTATTATATATTAGTTAAAAATGTTCACTGATAATATGACATGAAGCGATTGTATTACTTTTAAATAAGGTTAACGAAGACTTCCAAATTATTATCTGATTGTGTTTTACCTTGAGTATTCAATACCGTTGTGTTAATTATAAGTGTTTGTATAGGCACCTGTCGCAATAAACAGTGAAAATGAAAACTGCGTGTAGTGTTTCTATTAGGATTTATAATCGAAGTAATAAAATAAGTAATTTAATGGAGTTATCTTATCTAACAGTGTGCCAGTACTAATCATATGTTTTATTGTTATTTTGGCAGATAACAAACCCTCAACAATAACATCTTTTACTAAGCAACAAATACTCAGTACAACTCCAGAGACAACAAGCATTAGAAATGTAACACAAATAACATCACTGTATACACACACAGCGTTAGAACACAATCCAAGGAATTTGTTTCAAAATACTCTTAATGCCTTATTTTTTAACTAAGCAGGCACAATGATGTCATGGCACACTACTATATCGTCACCACATACGACTTGTCAGATATTAGCCACACTCATTGATTATATACAAAAACCATCGGAGTTCACGTCCACACCAACTGAACCAAGGAAAACAATCAACAAGATCTCACCCATACCATCTGAATTCACGTTTGCATTAACTGATTCAACACCCGCAGTTTCTCATATTTCATCAACATCCTAAACTAACAGACGCTCATTAATTGAATCATCAATCAGAAATTTCAATCTCTCCGCAATTGAATCAACACCCTCGTCAATTAAAATAAGACCAACTAATACAGCTCTCATGTCAACAGAAATAACACTGCATGAAGTAGGATTAAAATACATTTAAGATGAAACCAAATTTGTGAAACAATATATCCAATAACACATGAAGTTGGATTAAAATACATTTAAGATTAAACCAAATTTGTGAAACAATATATCCAATAACACATGAAGTTGGATTAAAATACATTTAAGATAAAACCACAATTAAGAAACAATGTATCCATTTAAGAAACAAAAACAATGATTAAATTCAGAAATCAAAATAAGACAAACTCTGTGTTTAGCAATGTGTACTTATTAAACAAATGCTTTAATTTCCGACAGCACCTGTGATAACAAGTACAACCGGAATCAATTCAGTTAGCTTCCTATACTTCATGATGCCCAGTATATATAGTGACTGCATAACTTAAACAACAAAAGTCCAATCTGTTATTAAACTTCCAGTTTTGTAAACGGCTAATCCGATATAAATGTTAAATTATTAGTAAGCATGTAAATGGAATACAGTCAAGCAATAAGCATTTTAGAATAATATATCAGACGTGTCGTGGGAAAACCAGCTAAATCCATGTGCATAAAGATTCGTCCTGGATTAGCCTGTGCAGTCCGCACATGCTAATCCAGGACGAAACTTTCCGCTTTCATGGTATTTTCTGTTTTAAGGAAGTATGTTCTAAACATAAATCAACTGTAGTCGGAAAGTGCTGTCCTGGATTAGCCTGTGCAGTCCGAGACGACACTTTACCCACATGCATCAAGCCCAGTTTTCCCACGACACGCCTCATATATACAAGGCAAGCAACAGCAAAATGCAGCGTACCGAAGGTGAAGGCCTCTGTCTTGTCATCCCCGAATGCCTTCCTTCTCAGAATGAAGTCCACAATCCGGGAACGTTCCGCGTTCTTGAAAAAAAGCTCACATTTTTTGGTATATCAAACCTGGGAAAGATTCTAATATGTTATTATCTTGGAAATACATTGACATAGTAAAGCAAAATAAATGTTGGTGACTTACAAGTTACCGTAGTATGTTCTCAATGACTTACAGATACACTGTTTTGTTTGACTTACATGTACTATGTTTTGTGTGACTTACAGGTACTATACATGACAAGAATTACAGGCGTTGAGTACTAATAAACTTTCAGGTACTGAGCACAGGCAGCTGAAAAAATGTTTGTTTATGTTTGATACATATATATGTGCTATAATATGAGATTAGAGTGTATATAAATACGGAACATCAACATGTTTACAGGCACCTGGCGAACTGAGTACAATAAGACTTACAAATACTGAGTACCATATGAATTACAGGTACTGAATACCATATGACTTACAGGTACTGAGTACCATATGAATTACAGGTACTGAATAACATATGAATTACAGGTAATGAATACCATATGACTTACAGGTACTGAATACCATATGACTTACAGGTACTGAATAACATATGACTTACAGGTACTGAGTACCATAAGACTTACAGGTACTGAATACCATATGACTTACCGGTACTGAGTACCATATGACTTGCAGGTACTGAATACCATAGGACATACAGGTACTGAGTACCATATGAATTACAGGTACTGAATACCATATGACTTACAGGTACTGAGTACCATATGCCTTACAGGTACTGAATACCATATGACTTACAGGTACTGAGTACCATATGCCTTACAGGTACTGAATACCATATGACTTACAGGTACTGAGTACCATATGACTTACAGGTACTCCTTGTCGCGTGAGTACACCAGGGTTGGCTCCTTCTTGATCTTGGGCAGCAGCGTCTCATCCAGTTTGAACGGCATCAGGGCACGTCCTTCAGCTTGATGACATAGTTGAACAGGGTGGCGCTCACCGCCTTCACAGGGTTCTGAAAACAGTGGGATTGGAGATATGCAAGTTTCCACAGTTAGTGACTGTACCAGATTTGAGATATGCAAGTGTCCACAGTTAGTGACTGTACCAGATTGAAGATCTGCAAGTTTCCACAGTTAGTGACTGTACCAGATTGGAGATATGCAAGTTTCCACAGTTAGTGACTGTACTAGATTGGAGATGTGCAAGTTTCCACAGTTAGTGACTGTACAAGCAAGATCCCCCAGCCCGTATTCAACAACCCATTCTTAGACTTAAGACGCAAGAATAAAGAATACCCAAGCATTCTTTATTTAGAATTATTTATTAATGACATAAAGAATATCTGTTCTTACATATTTGTGAACGCGCTATACATTTTGTTGAGTCTAAGTCTTTATTCTTATGTTTAAGATGGCATTGGTGAATATGGGCCCCGATATAATAATTCACAGTCTAGCATTCACAAAAGACAGATCATATAGCTGAGTTCCCAAAATAGTTCCTATACCAGCAAGATTGTGGATATGAAAGTTTCAATTAGTGACTATCACGATCTCAACCCGCATAGAACTTATTCGCTGATTTTGCATGCACTCTGGTACAGAAGTCGACTGGCATTTTCAGACAATCCTAGTAATATTACATTTGTCAACATTGGCCAATTTTTTTAAATGAAAACATCCATTTCTAGATTTAACATCAATATAAACGGTTTCCGGACAAAAGCCCGCTCAATGTTTTGACACCCCCAGAACAAAAGTCGCTCATTAATAACAGGTGAAATATTTAATTAATTAATGGATTTTGTTACATTTCTTGCATCATTTTCACACAGAAAAGTAACAGTTCGTGTTTTCGTGGCATAAAAGAAAAATATGTTAAAAATAATAACCTCTTTGAATCACAGCATGCGCTGAAATTGGCCATTAATTATAATTAATTACCGACTTAATGTGGGCGGTAATTAATATTAAAGATTTACATGTCTTTAACGAGTGGGCTTTTGTCCGTGTCATTAACATAACAAGCGGGCTTATGTCCGGGGTGTGATAAACATTGAGCGGGCTTTTGTCCGGGGGGGGGGGGGAGGAGAGAACTCTCATAAGCAGCACAATACTTTGTTAAATATATAAACAACTGGAAGTCATTTTGTTTGTTACAATAAATGTCTTATGCTTGCTGCTAGCCAATGTTCTATACCTAAGAATACCAATTATAAGTATTTCGATACGAAACTAATACATTAAAACTGATAACAGTTCTACCATATACACTTGCATATGTTAATGGACACAATTCAGCAAGAATTAAAATTCCCAAAGTGATTCAAACTTCTAACAAATGGGACTTTACCAGTTCTTGAATTATCAGTACCTCTTGTCTATAGACATGACAACAGAGATAATTGTTGTCATGTTATTTTGCACAAACGTTACAATAGATAATAGACACTTGATTCCAAATAAACACAAATTTGTTCCAAATGCTCTTTAATCATAATACTAGATTTTAACTCGCTTGTGATTTGTGTGAAAGCAATAGTCTATGCATTGTGACTTTGCATCAATAACTATTTCAAGCCTTCAAAAACATACATACATCTTCCATAAAAATCTGCAAAATCCATTAAAATGCTTTTGGAGTTTCAAAAAACTGTTTAAATTGATTTATGTATAACCTATCAATAACTATGCTTTGAATATGGATAAGTATGTCAACTGTTCTAACTTTTAATCACACTATGCTCTTAAACGTATTTAATAATGAAAAGAGATACCTGGTTTAACATTGGATCCTTGATTTAGATGTGAGAAGTTATGTCTGTCAGACAGAATGGTGCCCATGTAATCTAGATGTAAGTAACCACTAGCAACTGGTACTTCCGGTAATTGTCTGATGCTGAACTGTTCCTGGTCGTAGTTGAACATGATGTACGTGAACATTCCTTCTGACACCAGAATGCACTGCATCGACAGGTTCTAAAAGATCCAATAACGTACTAATTACAAATACAACAACTTAAGCTTATCAACATTCTGCAATATTAATACACTGTGATATCGACCTACAACGTATACGACTTAATTGCATGGTACCTGGTTATTGACGAGTTCATGTCCGGGTTCGTAGGGCGAGTGAACAGTCACGTGCTTCCACGTGGCGACCAGGGCAACACTGACATTGAACTCGGTCTGGTTAGTGTTCTGCCGAACGAGTTTCTGGATCTTCTCGATGTCTACCGTGTCCTTTTGACGGTCGGTAAAATCGTGGATCCACAGTCTACCATCTGACATATTTCTACTATCGATGTTGGTCCACAGCGGAGCAATCACCACGTTGTTCTGAACAGCAGCTGTCCATTCGGTAGCGTTTTCTCCTCGATATTGATTGTACAATGGTTGGAAATCTAGCAATATAAAACCGTTTATGCTTGGCTAAAATAAAAAAAAGCTTATGCGACTAAGAAGTTCGATAAGGACATACGCATTATGCTGGTTGTTATTACAAAGGAGTATTTTCTGAAACGAATTTGAGACTGAAGTGTTTACCTTCAAACAATTAACATATTCCCCGAAGTATGGCAGCCTTGTGGGGATATGGTAAGAATCAATTACCATATTATCACCGTTGTATCTATCTCCAGCTGAATTGAAGTCTAGCAAGACTGGTTCTGCAAATAAATATAATTAAATATAATATAGCTGTTAGTTAGCGTTTTATGGATGACTCAAATTATTACTTTATATCTTAAATGTTTTATTTGTTCCTGATAGTCTAAAAATGTCATTTTTATATTGCAAAGCCACAAACTTTGATGATTATTTTCCACAATTTATTATTTATGGTTGTGCATTTAAAGGTTGTAATTACTTAACAACATGACAAGTCACACAATTTAATTACTTGAATTTTCTACTCTGAAAATCAGGGCTTTGACGTAAACCATTACTTCTCTATAAAAGGAGTAACTAAATATACATTTAATTAATAAATAAATAAATGTTTCAAAGTTAACATCACAATCATCACCATGTTATTAAGTTATTAAGAATCATGTAGGATACTTAAACACGATTGTGTTGTGTTGGTCTCGAACGTACCGAAGCATCCCAGATACGGGTTTCCCTGTGGATAGCCCTCTCAACAGGCACATGAGTAACCACCAAATGTGTTTGAACCGACCGTATGTTTACCGCACGTGGTGTTGTCGTCACATTCAATGATATCTATAAAAAAAAAACAACAATAGTGTAAAACATAACACATACATGAAACACCTTTTTCGTTTTCAATCGTTAACGCGCAAGTTAAGTTATTTTCAATTATTTATGTGAATCCATATCTTTTCTTGTGTGAGTAAAAGTAGCACGGCGACATTTCTATTATGTAATTAATAATCAAACAAAACAACAAAGAAACACAGTGATGTGTCTGAACTATGAAAACCAATTAATTCTCCTAAGTAATTATATTTAGTTTGTTTCAACATCTTTAAAACGGTATCTATGGACACATCTGTTTTAAAAGTGACTAAAGAAGTATTCAAGTTCAAATAACAGTTCGATTTCATTTTTTTCGCATATGCACAAATACATTTCGCAACAATGCGATTTATAAAAATCGGCATATATAGTGTCTCATGCAAGTCATCACAATAATGGCAGCTTCATTCACAGATAGACTAATACATGTAAATTGATTATCACCATGGCGTAATGTATTGAACATTATTTGACACAATTATGTCTAGTCCTCATCCTAATGGCAAAATAATTAAAAATGTTAGTATGTTAATTGAGGACTGTGTCAACTTACTGTACAAAGGGCAATTGCGTTTCTTCTTTACTGAGAGTGTAGCTATAATACTACCAGCACATGTTTTGCAAGGACGTTGAAATTAAACATAACCATACCCTGAAACTTAGAACATAACATGAAAGGTAAATGCAGTAATATCACTCATACAGGGCATACCAGTTTCACAGGTAGATCCAGTAAACCCTTTGTTGCAAACGCACACGTAGCCTCTGTCAATGTTCACGCATACACTTGTCTGGTTGAACGCATGTCGACAATACAACTCTCCACCAAACGCACACTCGTCTAAGAAGGAAACAGGGTAAAATAATACTTTTATTCAGCTCAACTTTAAACTGTTAGGGCGTGTTCCTGAGTTATAATTTTATGTAACTGTCAACACATTGCTGTTAATAAATAAAAGATCACGTAACATCCGATTAGAAAACAATGTGGTAAAAGCTAACACTAATGATAATAAACTGTGGAAGCGCAGGTAAAACTTCTAAATAATGTTAAAACGTGTTTACAAAAAAAAAAAAGTCAGACTATGTTAGGTTGACATGAAATGGTGTGATGCAGGTCAATCTCTTTCACACTAGTTACATTCGATTCACCTCTATAGTGGGCTCGGAAAGTATTCCCAAGTCATGCACTTGGCTATAGTCACTGTTATTACCCTTGTATCGATATATTAGTTAAATAATAACTGTTTGTAGTTATTGCACCATTTTGAAATATATAACATGCAAGCTTTTAAAGGTGACTTTGAAGTATCACACTGACCTTAATCTGGCACAGTTGGATCAGATATTATAGTTCAGAAATTTAGATATGGAGCTGACACGAAAAAGGAGGCTCAAACATTTGACCTTTAAGTGTGGCCTTGACCTTGAGGTGGCAAGACTGATCCATGTGCACATCGCCTCAGTGAAATAAACATTTGAACCAAGTTTTATGAAATCCTTCAAAGGGCATAAGGGGGTATGGAGTAGACACAAAAATGGAGGCTCAAACATTTGAACTTCAAGTGTGACCTTGACCTTGAGGTGGCGTGACTGCCTCATGCCTTATGCACATTGCCTTGCTGTGATAAACATTTGAGGCAAGTTTCATGAAAATATTTTAAAGGGCGCAGAAGATATAGAACGGATAAGAAGCGGACACGAAAAACGGACTCGAAAATGGAGGCTGAAAAATTTAACCTACAAGTTTGACCTTGAGCTTGCGTGAAAGGCCCATGCCTTCTGCACATCGTCTCAATGACCTAAACATTTGAGCCAAGTTTCATGAAAATCCTTCGAAATGCAGAGAAGATATGGAGCGGACACGAAGTGGAGGCTCGAATATTTGAACTTAAGCTTGAGCCGGCGTGACTGCCTCATACCTTCTGCACATCGTCTGAATGACCTAAATATTTCGCCAAGTTTTATGAAAATCCGTTAAAAGGCATAAGAGATATGGAGCGGAAACGAAATATGCGACCTTCAAGTGTGACCTTGACCTTGAGCGGGCATGACTGACTCATGCCTTCTGCACATCGTCTTAATGACCTTAGCATAAGATGCCAAATGTCATGCAGATCCTTCAAAGGGTTTTGGAGATATGGAGCGGGCACGGAAATGTTACGGACAGACGGACGGACGGACAGATGGACGGACGGACAGACGGACGGACGGACGGACGAAGGGTATTCCTATAACTCCCCTCCAGTTTCGCGGTGGGGGATTAATTATTTAACCGCGTCTGTTAATTAATGGGGAAACTATAAATAACGTAATATAAATATTAACACTAAGTATGCATTTTTTTTTCATAGAAATAAACAACATGGCTGCCTACCTGATATATTAGATATTTTCAAACTAGCGGTTATCATATTGGAATCGGGAGCTTTCTGAGCGGTATTAGCAGCTGTCCTAGCATTGGAAACTGGCTGAGTGATGTTGATCGTTGCTTGGGTGGTATTTTCCTGACTGCCCTTTGCGGTTGTCTGACTGGCATTAGTCGGTGACCGATGGGTGTTAGCAGTTGCTGACGTATCTGAAAATGCATTTTTGCACGTGAAATAGTACAACACGACGGAACAGAATTGTAATATAATCATCATCCGTGCAAGGAGTTATTAACCGGTGAGCTAATACACGCTTATACACGAAATATAAGCACCAGTTGAAAAACCTCCGAGTTTCAGTTTAGGTAGCGTTTTGCAAAATTAGTTCTCAGTTCATGTATATGTCTATACGCCATGTCAATCATTTATATCAATTTCGAAATTACGAAAACATCAAGAAACTGCCGCGATGCATACTGTAATGTAGGTAACGTGCTGAAAACACAAACATGTTCGATGTTTTCATTAAAACTGAAAATGTAAATAGCTAGAATGTTATTTCATATTTAAGTCAAAGAAACAAATATGTAACACACGTCAAGTAACTCTTGATCATGTCACGTATTATGTGCGTTTAAAAAATACATGTACATAAATGTAGTGAAATAATTTGAATTCTGGTGGCGTTATGAGTGACTCACAACACAACTTTGGAATCAGAGCAACGTAAAGTGGCCGTCTGGACTATCATACATGTCACGGTTTTATTTTAAAGGTTAAGTTTGAATAGAAAATTAAAATTATCATACAGTATATTAAGATTGAAAATAAGATTTAAAACAAATGAACAAATAATATTTTAAACGTACAGTAAATACGTTTCTTAACCGTTTTTAATTAATTAAAAATAATTACCTTCCTTGTACCGATTAGTCAAGTTAAAGCAGCAGACCAGAAATATGTTAATGAAACAACTTTGCAGAAATCCAACTGGACTTGTTACCGATCAAAATAAAAAAGAAACGCATTGAAATCGGTAAGATAATAACGTTTTGGTAACTTTTTATCGTATAGTTATCTATATGCGATAGCTGGTGATGCCTATGGAGTAAATCAGCATGCATTTTAGTGTATATTCCGTTCGTACCAAGAGATTTGAACATAGACTTAATAAAATGCATTTCATAAATAAGAAACAGTTTTCAGTCGAATAAACGTCATAAACATTCATTAGAACTAAGGGCAATTGCAGATGACTGTATTGAAATTGTATTATATTTACTGCGGCTTTAAACTAGAGTTATTACAATGCATATTAAGAATGCATCTTGACCTCCGCCTAGAAAGTGATGTTTTATGCCAACGTTGGGTTGTCAGTTTGTAAGTTAACGCATTTACGTTCATGTACGTAAAACGTTATGAGCGGATGTGCATGAACTTTTCTTGAAGGAACGGGTAAATAAACAAATGATTAGATTTTTGGAGTGATCCATGTCGCTGTCTGGATCCAGGAATTGTGTTAGGAATGAGCTGACTTAACGGAGGTCTGCGCACTTCTAGCGCTTTCTTGTTTCATTCTGATGTACATGTTACCTGAATGTTTTTTATTATGACATCGACTTCCTAAATAAAATACAATCGATATTGCCATTTTATAGTCTAATAAAAAGATGTGTTTTATGTAAAGAGACAACCACTAAATTATTAAATGATACCTGTGCATCCTGACAGCTCTATACACAATTATAATAAATAAATCCACAGTAGTATCCTGTAGTAAGCCATGGCTGGGGTTCAGTAAGAAGAAGCCATTATGCAAACGTCTCCTCAAACAGAGGTGCAATTCGAACTGGTAAGAACTGGTCGGTTGTTTGTTACACTTCATGGCTGGAGTCGGGTTCACCACGAGGCAGATAAAAAAATCCAGGAAGTTCTTTAAACATTGGGCCATGTGTCTCGAGATAACGCAAAATTGCGCAATATTGCCACAAGTTTAAATAAGACTGACCATTCAGTTTGTGTTGTATTTTGGCAAAAGGCCCGGTCACACAGCGCATTACGGCTTAATCACGTACAAAAGGTTTTGAAAATCTGGTGGACGTGGTCGTACGTGGTAATTTCTGGTCAATGTTGGCTTGGCTGTGCTTTGTACGTGCTTTGTACGTGGTCTGGCCGTCGGCGGCTGTTCCACTGCTGAAACACTGCCTAAGCACGGCTAACCACTTCCAGCCACGTGTAAGGTTAGAAATAGGTTCGCGCGTGTTTAAACGCGGGGAAAAAAGAGGCAAGTTACCACGGCTAGCCGCGGCCTTATCGCGTCTGGAGCACTGCTGATCACGTGTTGAGCACGATCGTAAAACGGGAACTCCACTGCCATAGCACTGCCCAATCACGGCTCGGCCTCGTCGGAAGCGCAGCTTGCCACGTATAAAAGTGGCCGCGCACGGCTGGTCCTCACAGTTGCCGATCTTCTACAGTCCAAGTTCGTTCGCTGTTCTCAATTTAATAATGCCCAGAAAGAAGGGTTCCCCTGCAAAGAAGAGGCCAACTAAGTATACGAAGATCAAGGCCAAGGCCCCAGCTGAGGATGAGGCTCTTCAAGCCTCACAGGCCCAGGTAACAGTTCATGTCCAGGCCGAGGTCCATGCTCCTCCTGCTGATGCTGCCAGTCCAGACCCTGGCCCTCAGGCTGATACTGACCCTGTTGCTCCTGGAGAAGCGGAGGCTGCTGTTGATGGTCAGTACATTTTATTTTAATCAATTCACTGTCTTTTCATTTGCAAATTTTGTTACTTTCAAATTTACATTTCGAATTTTTATTTAGAAATGAAAATTAGAAGCAAGTCACTAAATAAATTGTCACTTAATGAATTTATTTTTCATGTTCAGGTGCTACCCCTGTCGCCACCCCTGCTTCCATCCCTCCTGCCACCACCACTGCTGCCACCATTACCCATACCTCTGTTGACACCCCTGCTGCTGCCCCTGAGGCACCCATGGAGCTTGGAGAAGTCGCCCCCCAAGCCCTTGAGGAGGGAGAAACACTCATTGTGGAAGAAGTGATACCTTCTACTCCTCCTCCCCAAGTCGAGGAGGAAGAACCAGTACTCGTAGGCAAGGGCCGTGGACGTGGACATGGCAAGGGTAAGGCGAAGGCTGCCTTCAAGGCCCCCAACAAGGACTGGAGCCTTGACGCTGCTATAGAGGAGGACGTTCTAGAGTGGCTGAAGGCCAACTGCTACCTCTGGATGCGAAGCAAGAAAGGCTACAAGCAGAAGAGGGCTGCCTGGGAGATGAAGGCCCAAGAGCTGGGGATCAATGTGGAGCACCTAGAGCAGTGGTGGAAAGGAATAAAGGACTGGTATGTGAGGCTCTCGAAGAAGACCAGTGGCCAGGCGACCAAGATGCTCACAGAGAGGGAGACCTGGGTCCTGCAACACTGTGGCTTCTACAAAGGTCAGTACATTTAATTACATTGATTTCAACTGTGTCTTGAATTTCTTCAGATCGCTGTCTGCTTTTTTTTTTTTAAATACATTGACAAGAGTAAGAATAATGTTGTTTAGATCTATTTAGTGAATATAAATATAAGAAAAAACGGCCGCATGTTGCACTTGTATCGAGGTATGAACAGTTTATTTTTTAGTGAAACCCCTCCTCGGGTCTCACTTAAATTAAACAGCCTCAATGTTGTTCATACCTAGATACAAGTGCAACACGCGGCGGTCATTTCTTAAATAAACGTCTTAAACCTTTCAGGTTCCATCCCAAATGGCACCGGGGATCCCCTCGTCACTCTGGCCCGGGTCCCTACTGCCTCTGCCGCTGCCACGTCCACGGTCTCGCGTCCACCCCCCTCAGTGGACTCTGACGATGACAGTCAGGCTCACGTCCTCGAGGACATAGAGTCCGCAGCTGTTGACCAGGCCTATACTTCTCAGACCACGTCCAAGTCCAGCCGCAAGCGTGACAAGAGGAGGAGGGGGGAAGAGTGCCAGGAGGAGGAAGGCACCTGGATGCGAGACCTCAGCGCCATTATGCAGGCCAACCAAGCCCTCCTGGAGAAGCTTGTGGAGGAGAGGCCCCAGACTGACCGTGAGCCCTTCGTACGGTTTGTTGCTGACACCCTGAGGACAGCTCCCCAGCAGCAGTACAACGAGATGAAGGAGTTGATCTTTGACATAGTGCGCCAGGGCAGGCGCCGTCAGCCTGGTGACAGTGAACAGCCATCCACCTTATGGGCCAGAACAGCTCAGGCCGTGTCAGCACCCATAGCCTGCGCATCTTCCCAGCCTCTCCCCCAGCCCTTCAGGCAGCAGTTCACTCAGTCCTTCGGCCAGCCCTCCAGCTGCCAGCAGTACTTCCAGCAGCACAACCCCCAGCACCAGCAGTACGGCAGCTTCGTGCAGCAGACCTCGTTCCCCACCGTGCTGCAGACTGCTACTACAACCTCTGCTAAAACAAAGCAGTTCTGTAATCAGCAGCCCACCTACCCCCCGCAGCAGCCGCAACAGCAGGAGCAGCCGCAAAACATTTTCCAGGCACAACAGCAAACCTACACGTCTCTTCTCAATACTCCAGAGTTCAGCCAATCCACACCTCTTGCAAATATCTCGCCGATCAACTCCACCCCTGGGATAAGTTCATTACTTGATGTGCCCTCTCTAGACCAACCGCAAGGTCGGCAGCAAGGCGATGAACAGGAGAACCCACTGCAGCCGTAGCTTGATATCGTGAATAATATATATAAGTGAATATATTCTTCGAGGATCAGGTCAATCTGGCTCAATAATTCTAATTCATATGATAACATGTTTGTGAATGATACTTTGTGCTAAATCTCAATTGCTTTGACTCTAATTTTAATGTTTGCTTTTGATGTTATTAGCTGAAGTACAGCATAGAAATAATAAACTAATAAAATAATAATAATCTTCCTATATCAGATTATTTTTACACAGAATTTGTTAAGGATTACTTTGTTAAAATCGATTATTATGTTCTATGCGTCATAATATTTCTACAGAATACCACTGATGATTGGCGTCTTTACAGAACTTAAGCATGTAGTATAATTATTGTTATAGCGCCTACATCATGCTCAACAAAAACAACATAATACCCATGGTAATTTGAACAGTCATGCTGGACCGGTAAGTCGAGATCACTATTTTAGGATGAATATACCACTATATGTTGCAACCTAATATAGAATAACAATGCAACAAGATTGATTGAGACCTATTTCAAAATATAAACGTTGATTATGTTGTTTATCAAAACATTTCTTGAGTCTCATTATACAAAAACAAAATAAATGTCCATGCCTTTGGTGGGATTCGAACCCATAACCTCCGAGTTACGAGACGAGCACTACCACTGAGCTATGATGGCTTATACCTATAATTTGATGAGTTAACCTATTCATACAACTGATTAAAACACACACAAAATGTTAACAAACATGAGATAAAATCTAGCAGCTTTTTTTCCGAAAATGTTTATTTTCTCTATGTTTTTGAAAAACCTTAATGTTTTCATTTTGGCTTTATACATGTTGAAGGAAATTCAAAGCATTGTCAATTCATTGTTTAAAATTATACATGTAAACAAACTTGACCTTTAGTTACCGGTCCGGTATCTTTAACAAAATTTGAGTAGTAATGTGAAATGCTAGTAAACAACGTTTCTAGATTTATTGCACGTGTACATGTACAAACTGCTCATTTCATATGTACTTTATATTTTTATGTTTGCTATCTTTATTTATTTGTATTTAAATGTAATATATGAAAAGTTTATTTATTCCAATTCACAATTAAATACTTCTATAATCTAAAGTTTTAATTTAGTTTCAATCTACTATTTAAAGTCAAAACTGCCAAACACAGGTTACATTTCAATTTATTACTTTAATACAACATGTAATGACAACAGTACATATAGCAAAGATCATAATTACATCAACATTTGCATATCAGTGCTCCAGCTTCCCTAACTAACATGATCAATAAACATAGCTAATGGGGGAGGAGCATGTCATCTTGCCACGGCACCCTTCCAGCGGGCGAGTTACACCACTGCATGATGAGGTTCCTCTGGGCCTTGGCTAGCCTGACATCTCTGTTGGGTCCTGGTACTCTATCAGGCATCGTGTCTTCAAGGTTCCTGCCTTCTCGCCAAGCACCAAGCACCAGGGCTCCATCTGGACGCTCCCAGTCCAACAGCCTGTTCTGCATCACCGGGTAACGTGTTCTCATCAGGTTGTGAAGGAGTACGCACGCCTTGACCAGCAGTCTGACTGTATCAGCTTTATGCATCATATTAGTCAGAAGAACTTGAAATCTGTTGGCGAGGATCCCGAACGTATTTTCAACTACCCGTCTGGCCCGCGACAGTCTATAGTTAAATATCCTTTGCTCCCTGGTCATGTCCCTGTTAGCGTAGGGCTTCATCATGTAGGTCCGTAGTCCGAACGCATCGTCACCTACTAGGAAGTAGGGTACATCCTGTGTGTCACCTGGCAGCGGATCCGGCTCTGGGAAGCCCGCGATGTCATTGTTCTGCAGACCCTCCTTGAACTCACTTTCATTGTAGATGTGGGCATCAGAGGAGGACCCCTTGCCGCTTACGTCTATCCACAGGAACTTGTAGTCAGAAGACACGACTGCTAGGAGGATAACACTGAAGAAGCCTTTATAGTTGAAGTAGTCGGACCCAGTGTTGGCAGGAGCTTTACACGCCATATGCTTCCCATCTATAGCCCCAATCACATGCGGAAAATTCCATCTGTGGTACCATGCATCAGCTAACTGGCGCCACTGGGCCTCAGTGTCTGGCGGCGAGAGCATCTCATGAGCATACTCGTGGACGATGGCCTCACAGACTTCACGCACCACCAGACTTATGGTGTTGTGGGGGACCCTCCAGGCATATTGCATCTCACGGTACTTGGAGCCAGAGGCAAGGGGCCTCAGGGTGATAGCAACCTTGAGTCCTGGTGCAAGGGGTGCTCTCCAGTTGGAGGTCTCCTTGGTAAGGGCTGGTGTCAGTCTCTGCACAATTTCATCGTACATCGCAGGAGGCATCCTCATAAAGTTCTGAAAGGCTCTTGGATCTTCGTTACGCAGCTCGACCATGAGACAGTCGTAAAGCCCCAGCTGAGGTCTCCTCGCAATCCAGTCACGCACCCAGATATTCCGTACCACCCTCCTCCTCCACCTCCTTCTACTTCTCTTAGCAAGGATATGTTGGGCCTGTATCAGTTGGTTCTGCTGGTGCTGGAGCATAAAGATGAGAACATCACGGCGTTGAAGGTTCATGTTCACCCCTTGACATCTAGACTGAGAGTGCCAAAGTCTAAGAAAATTGCTGTATTTATATGCCGCAAATCAGAAGTGATACAGACGTGATTAGGCAGTGAACATTCGTATTTAGCACTTGTTCGAGACGTCGTTTAAACGGTCTTAGGTAGTGCTATGTGCGCGGAAAACCCCACTTGTCAGTGATAAGCCGCAAAACACACGCCATTTCCCTTGATACCAACGCGTAACACCCGTCCGATGACCGTGCTCTGCCCGTGACAGCCCGCTAAACTTTCGCGTCTTACTGCGTCTTCCAAAGCTTTAATCACTGCCGGAAAACGGATTATCACGTGTGTTTCACGCGTGTTGCACGTCTTTACCACGTGTATCACCCGTGGTTGTCCGCGGTATAAAGTTTTGAGCAGTTCAAAAAAAAATTCCGCGTCCAACGCCGTTCCGAATTTTCACCGCGTCCTGCCACGTCTGAACATCGACTTTAGCTCGTCTTAAACTCGACATCAACGCGAACAACATCGTCTGCTTCACGGGAGATCAATTTTTGACGAGTTGTGGCCGTGATTAAGCCGTAAATCGCTGTGTGACCGGGCCTTAAGATTCAAGACAGTCCAATCTTTTCAGAATTTGGTTTATGCATTTCATTCCATTAGATGTTAAGAACAAATGAACACCCATGACAAACAACTAAATGGATTACACTTCATTATATATTCTTTAAAATACCATCGCCATCCCTTTATTCCTTTCAGCGTTCAGCTCGCAAATACCAACAGAACGTAGCAGCACATCTAAGCGTGATTCCGACGAGCAACCATACGCACAGTCTCATTACAACTATTAAAAGATCGACATGACATTGCAAGCTCAACGTGTTGATATCAAATCAGATTTTAATAAATGTTTAGTCGACAATGCCAGTTCAATGAACCGGGCAGAAAACAAGCCAGGATTAATTAAATAACAACATAAACTTATTGCATATCGTACCATTTATTTATTTATAAAATATATAGATATGAACATGGTAAGATATTCATATGAGATTCGTGCATGCAATATCCAACAGTTTGAGATATACATTGGGGTACAAACCAATACAGCAACAAACAACACACCATTTAACTCGATACATGGTTAAGGCTTAGGCAGGAGAGCTGGTCTATTTCATAGAGAAGAAACCATAACGGTCATGATGCAATGGACGATACTATTAATATGAACTAAATCCACAAATTTTGACCATTTGCACAATTATCCCTCATCTTCAGATATAGTGAATTATCTAACCATTGGCATTAAGTGTACCTTTTAAAATTGCTAATACAAGTGCACTTGTGCCAAGTGTCAATACTGTGAGTTTTCAAGTGATCACATAAACATAGCCTGGCAACATTAGCAGGTAACATCGAAAATAACATATTGTAAACATGACATATATGCATTTATGCATTGCTATGTTTTATACATAATACAGCCTCTGTGCAAACTGTTAAAATAACTGTTATGATACGTCTCACATAGTGCTATGGTAGCCACATTTTTGTTATGTGTGAAGATGTTAAATATGGAAAAGATAACATGATTGCTGTTGTGTACAAACACATATAAAGTGAATAGCAATAAGATGAGGTTCAAAACACACACAGGTGTAATTGCTGAGAATTTGTAATAAATACGTATTTGGTTCACTAACCTAATATCACAGGAACTGATACAAATTCAAATATAACAATAATATTTCATTACGTCATCTTGATAAATAATCACAGATTTGTTTAAGCTTTCACATGATCTTAATAGCTATTATCAGATAAACAGGCAATATCTGAAAGGAGCGATAAACTGTCTCATGAACAAATAATCAAAGAAATAACACAAAGAGAAATTAAACAAAGTAAATAGAAATGTAAAATAAGTGTGCATACATTAAAATGAATACGTATACAATAAAATAGTATATGTACAAAGATACAGCCATTTAATACATACATTTGTTTTAAGGACACTGAGTGCATAACAAGAAGAACATAAGCTTTGTGCACAGTAACCCATGTCCTATTGAACATAAATAGGAACGGTAGATAGTGTACGTATATTGCACATTATGCTTAATATACATATACAAATATTAGGCAAAAGTTACAGCCAAAAGTTGAAAAAACAATTTAATAAAAATGCAATATAACAACACAAATATGTAAACTGGAAAAGAATATAGTTACACTAATATCGTGCGTTAGAGAACTGCTATAAAAATGTTCATTTTGTAATTCCCTAAATGAAATATGTATAACTGAAATTCAAACTGTGTCAATTTAGTCACGAACAGAATTGCAGGTAGTTGATAATTGAAATTTTATTCACTTCATTAAATAATGGCATTTGATTTTCTTACAATTTGGAAAATTAAAATGAACTTTTGTGGTGAAAACTAAAATGTATACGACAATGCAAATTAAAAATGGTCTGTGGAGGAGTTAACAGCAATGCAATATTAAAGTCAACTGTATTTGATCAAGAATACGCAAGGCAAAAAAGATGCCATACCATTTCAAGAACAACAAAACATTTTATCTTGAAAATATACAGCGAAATGTAATAAAAGTTAAAACAAAATTTTAAATAATTGATCAAGTAAATATGTGAAATCGATTATTGATTATTGCAATTATTGCAAAAGCATCAAAATATACAAGTAGCATCTGAGTGTTTAAAAGCATGCCCAACTACTTATGGAAGTGAAATCATGTATAGGAAACAATTGTATACATGTTGAGTGCATAGCAATAGGAGGTAGAAATCAACCCTTGACAATGCATCCAGCAGTCTGGACCAAGCCATGCTGTGTCAGTGTTACCAATAGGCCACAACATCTAAGTATTTAATAGAATTTATTCAATATATTGTGATACACAATTGTCTTCTTTTTTTTCTTTTTTTTTATCATTGAATGTTTCGTACAGTAGTCAGGAGGTTTGAGGAAATAGTATGTATTTACATTACAATATGAGGGGTAAAACTTCAACTGTAGAAAAATACTTAAATTCAAATAAACAAGTCTGGTCTTCTTTGTCCAGTGCCCTTTAAGGTATTCCAATCTGTCTCTTATGACATCATGTTTTGCTATAATGTTCAACTACCGATATAGGCAAGACAAATTGAACACTGCCATGCTAATATAAATGCTAGGCTATGATAATGATTCTAACGTATATACACAAACACTACAACTACATCAACAAGGCTTTGATAGTATTGCAATCAATACATGAGTCCCCTACCGGTGAAAACCCCTACTAATTAAACACTGTACAATACCGTCAAATCGCCCTTTATCTGTAGATGTACAAAGTTTCATATTCAAATCCCATTTGTCACTGCAGTATTAATTTGTTGTATTTTCTATTTTAGTAACATTGACCAGACATTCGAATTACCGTTTTGAGTTATTGCAGTGCTAAACTGACAGAGGGCACTCATATCGTCCATTCTGTGTATCAAGTTTCATTATCATATGTTATGTTCTTTTCGAATTATTACAGTATTAAGTTTATATTTATTTTAAGTAACAGTCACGTATCCTATAACCTGGTGAAAAATAAAGGGTCGTGTACAATAATCACCTTGCTCTTTCTATGTATACAAAGTTTCATCAAAGTATCTTCAGTACCTTTTGAGTTATCGCAGGATCCAGGTATTGCTTTTCGGGGTTACCAATAGGCAATAAATGGATAATTGCGGGTTTGGAGGGATTACACAGGGTATCACTTACTACTGGGAATGTAAATCACTCTGTACTTGGGTTTTACCTAACTATATATAGTAACGTGTTTACCTAACTACACACAACTACATAGCAATACTGCGTAACGTTTTATTGTTCAACGGATTAGTGGTCGATGAATGCCCGTGATTTTACTCAAATGCAGCGACGTAGGTCAGGTTTCATGCAACCTAAATGTTAGTGCAGTGGGTTTCCCTATTTATAGTTTTGGAAAAAAAAGTTTTGGAAAAAAAACACTTTAAATATCAGACATAAAAATAACCTGATTGACTATAAAATACAACAAAAATATAAAGCTCACCACACCACCGTCAAATGAATCGATGATCACGAATCAACACAATGTTCACACACTGTCACAATATTTAATGTCACAACTCCAGCGACGAATCCCTGGTCCAGTGTGGTTGTAACGTTCTAGAAGATAGGGCCCTTAAAACGTTTTGTACCCGCGGGTTCCTGAAGATCGATGATTGGTACCGTCCTGAAGATCTGGTATACCAAACGTGCACGCTATCCCATTCGACCAAACATCAGAAGACTGCAACGTTGGGCGCCATTGTCTCCGGTCTAGCTACGCCCTTCGGGGCGGCTCGGGTTCGAATGAACAAACAAAGTCGTGGATCTAGTCTTTAATATGTATTGGTCAGATCCTGTGAATGAATAACGATGCTTATAATAATAATAATAATAATTAGCATGCAAACAAGTATACAAATGACAATTACAATGCATAATCAAAATGGCGGTATGATGAGCGGGAAATTCTAACATCATACAATGATAAAATACAAAATACAAATACACATTATAAAATAAAGCAATAGATCCGAGATATATATAAACAATTATATAAACTTTTATTAATAATATTTACCTGTAGGTTTATTATTAAACCCTACAAAAATGGTTTCAAATGTGCCGATCAATGTGGCGATCTGTTTGTGTCCGTTGTCTGTGTGTGTCTGACGTAGTGCGGGAAAGTAGCGAAAGTAGTGCGGTGAATACATATTAGTACTCGTGCACAACAATGGGTTAACAACCACTATTAGTTGACTAATATTTAACCTACTACATTGGAGTGCTAATTTGACTAATGGAAAAGGTGTTTTACTATATATATATCTATATAGTAAAAGGACATCTTAGCTTACACCCTATGACATATATGTATACCAAGTTTCATCGAAACATCTTTAGTATTTATTTAGTTATCGCAGGGTCCAGTTTGCTTTAGTTTATTTCTATTTTAAGTAACAATCACTTGACCTTTGACCTCTGGTAAAATATAAAAGGTCGTGCATCCTCACATTGCCGTTAATATGTGTACTAAGTTTCTTCGAAATATCTTCAGTACTTTTTGTGTTATCGCAGGAACAATATTTTGCGGACGGACGGACGGACAGACGGACGGACGGACGGAGGGCAAACCTATAGTCCCCTTCGGTGAAACACCGGTAGGGGACTAACGAATATCAATAATGTTTTCAAAAACAGGGTACAACTGTGTATCACTTTGTAAGTGTATTAATATACAACTTCTATAAGTATGGAAATTAGTATACAATACATGTATATACAGAATAATAGCTGAAATTAGATTTGCATTGCATGTACATTTTTCAACCTGCATGCAAAAATTCAGCAACATTCCCGAAAAAACATTATTGCAGAGAAATTAACAACATACAATTTCACAACTTGCCCTTAACAAATTAAACCATTGGAAATAAACATTTCTTTGTATACTCATAAAAACAGTGACAACAATTTTCTCATATAAACAAAGAAAAAGCCAAGAGTGTTTCATAACAGTAACAGACTGCGAATCAATGCTGCAAAACAAAGGTAAATGATTACAATTGGCGCAACAATTTAACATATCGTAACAAAAGTCTTAAATGTTCGACACCGACACGTCAACCACGCTCTCTGCTTCATCATCGTCATTTCTCCCGTTATGTTTCCGCGTGATGGTACCGTTGTCTCCATCCGCCTTTTCCTTTCTCACCTTCCCCGTGAGGTTGCCGAGAAGGATGTCGGTGACAGTGTTGCCCCTGGCCTTCTGCAGCTCTGTCTGGATAACAATCCCTCTGGAAATGTAAGACTCCCGCCGGATCTCCTTCACCTTGGCAAGCCCATCTGGGATAAGGTAAGCGACTAGACTGGTGGTCACCACTACCGGGTTCTGTGGGAAAAAGACAGTAGCATTAGTAGCATATGGGAAAGAACTTAATGTACCATGAATTTAGATGAGTTTGATCATGATTAAGAATGCAACAAATCAGGTATGCAACCAGGCTGGTCATAACTACCACATTATGTAGCAGGGAAAGACGGTAGCATTAATAGTAAATGGGGGAGAACTGAATTTAATAGATTATATAGCGAGCACTGCTACAAATGTCTGTGTTTTGTATTACAATTAAATTAAATTATATGGCGGAGAACTGACTCCATCACTACCATTGCTATCTCAACTACCACCTCTGTCCCTAAAACCACCATCACCAACAGATAGAAGATATGATGTATTTGTGTTCAACAGACATCTGACCTGACCTTAACTCAAACACAACGACAAAGGCAAAGCGAGCTGCAAAGACGTTCCAGAATGTCTCTGAGTAGAGATACTCGTACAGTTATCGAGAGGATAGCGAAAATCTCTATACCTGGAATAATAACATTCGAAGCATTTGAATTCAGTATCTCTTTGAGAAACCTTATGATACATTGTGCCTTTTTAATCATTTCATGCATAACTGGTTAATTGTTTTGAAGTGAAAACTAATTTTTAAATATATCTCAACAAGCAATTTCAATCTAAGTCGGTCACCGTGACTGGTGTATTCAATTTTACCATTGCTAAATTTAAACACCAAAACACATACGCTCCCGGAATTCTCTTATCGGGTTCAAAGTCTGATGTGTTAAACTTGGAAAGCCCCCACTCTGTGTAGCCAACCAGTGTCTGGTCTGTACTGTAGTAGCAGACGTAGACGAGTCGGGGGATGAAGTCTGACGTAAGGGCTATGATAAACGCCTGCAAGTGTACAATATGATGTGAAATCGTAGTAGACATAGACCAGTCGGGGGATGAAGTCTGACGTCTGGGCTATGATGAACGCCTGCAAGTGTACAATATGATGTGAAATCCCGGGGAAACATGCCACTAGAGAACCATAGAAAGTATTTGCATGAAGATGTTGCAGTCACGAAACAGCAAAGTATTAGAACAAACAAAAGATAGTATTACTTATCAAATACTACACACCATCATAATATAAGGCATGTCGTGGGAAAACCGGACTGAATGCATGTGCATAAAGTGTCGTCCAGGATCAGCATGTGCAGTTCGCACAGGCTTATTCAGGACAGCACTTTCGGCCTACAGTTGATTTATGTTTTGAAGAGACTTCCATGAAACAGAAAATACCATAAAAGCGGAAAGTGTGACAACACTTTACGCGCATGCATTTAGTCGGTTTTCCAACGACACGCTTATTTGTACTCCGACAGGTATAATGTCACAGACAATCGGATGCATCAAAGGGTTATATTGGTTGCATTACAGTGCTCTATTTTCAGTTATCACAGTTTGAAGTGCAAATGAATATTTCATCCAAATAAAGAAAATCAACAGCAAATAATTTCTATAATAATTATATTAGCATAATAAACACTAGCCATTCTGAAAAGCTTCCTGTTAAGAACTTTCCAGATTTGACTTCTTATTTACAGCAACCGAAATCGGTCTTAATGGCGGATATCAGTGTGTGTTACTACAGTTTAAATGAGCTTAACTAACGACTGTAGCCCAACTTCTGAAAATGTCACAACGATATTAAAAATTTGTGGCAGATAAAATATCAGTCAACACAGCTTATCACTGTACCGATGTTTAAAGTGTTAGGCAAATAAAATTGACTGGAATATAGCACTGAAACAGTAGCTGTTATAGATAGGGAACAGACCATTTCTATTGACAGCATTCACCGGATATCAAACAGACTGGCATGAGCACAGTGTCTGATCACCAGGTAATTGTCAACTATCAACTTAAGAAACCTTTCTTAAACCAATATGAGTTATAGGTCAGTCAACTACACTGGATAGTTTGATTGACGGGTGCTCGAGCATGTGTCAGCATTTATCATATTTTTGAAAACAAGTCATTTAATGTTTTTACTGCAAAGACTACAGCATCTGGAATTATCTAAAACAAATACGCACAGGCTAATCCGGGATGACACTTTACACACATGCATTAAGCCCAGCTTTCCCACAACACGCCTCATATGTTTAAACCAACTGTTGCTGTGTTAGCTGATAACATTTTGTAACTTAGAACACCATATGAACTGCATACCAAGAGTAAGAACCTATTTTGATAAAGCAAAACGGTCTGTGATAATGTCCCTCTAAAATATTTAAACTTTATTTCGGAAATGCTTCTGCATGTATTGGTACATATATGTTTGTTCTATTGTCCTTAAAACGTATAGTTAAAACCGTATAGTCCGTTTCTCGGGAAGAACCAGTACTTGGTGTCTTTGGAAATATCTAGAGAACGCTTCCTGCGTTGGGATCGACCCTGGGACATCCCGGGCGGACACCAAGTCAGACACCATATCCGCTAAACCATTACGACCTCAAAAACGTTTGAAATTTAGAGCAAGGTAAATGTGACCTTAACAAGACTGGTACTTAAATTGGACACGATCGCCAGGCGGGATATTGCATACCAGATTCCTGTAAAACAAAGTGATGAGTTAAGTACAAAACAAGAACACTGCTTATACGGATTTAAATCAATGGGTCTACAAATGTGTACTTAATCTTTCTTTTCCATTAATGTGTTTTGCCATCAAGCTGTATTTAACTTATATGATTTATGCATCATTTGCTGCTTTTTAAGTGAATACTATTTAGGAGAGAAATATTTCCCAATTTTACATTATGATGTGCCATTGTGATTTCTATGAACAATACTAGTAAACAGTTAACATTATAACTTTTTTAGAAAATGTATTAGAATATATATGAATGGAAAATAGAACACTGCGCTTTTTCCTGGAATTGCCAAACTAGTAACTTAACTAATGTGAAGATCTATGAATGAAATATGCTTGTAACCCAATATTTACATGTACAAATAAGTATTCAGAACTATTGAGTGATCTAATAGTTCATTTAATCCTTTTCAAGTAAAGAATATGAGCAAAAAAAACAATACTAGGTAACATCGCCAATATCAGTAGCCAGCTAACTCCACAATTCCTGGAGAGATTTGGCTGATTATCGAACTGGACTTAGATATTATGCCCACAAACACTTTCATGAAGTTTGGTGAATATCAGATGAAAACTGTTGAACTCAGAGAGCGGAAACGAAAGTTGTCTACAGACCGACCGACAATCTTAGATGGGGGGGGGGGGGGGGCATAATTATGAAATTATTTTTGATTTTGAGATGTTTATTTGTAAATATTTTTAGTTCTGCTGCCCCTGTCCCCACTATTGTTTATGAACGATATTAAAGATTGTATCAATATTAGCAAGAGTTTTTTGTAAATCAGCTATGCCCCCTCAAGGTTAAAACAGCTAAAAATTTAGATAATCAAAGGCCATACCTCCACAGTAACTGGGACGATTCGGTTTATTATCGAACTTAACTGAAATAATACGCCTACAAAGATGTTCACCATATTCGGTGACGATTGGCTATGAACTGTTGACCTTAAAGGTCGGAAACTGCTAAAACGGCCAATTTTAGACAATTCAAGGGCAATAACTCCACAATTCATTGGGAAATGTGGCTGATTATCTAACTTGCCTATACATTATTATTACAAACATGTTCATGAAGTTTGGTGAAATTTTGATGAAAACTACTGGACTTATATAGCGGAAATGGCTTAAAACGCTAATTTTAAACAATAAAGAGCCATAACTCCACAAATCCTGGGCGATTTGGCTGATTATCGAACTTGACCTAGATATTATTATTACAAACATTTTTCATAAAGTTTGATGAAGATTGGATGACAACTGTTGGATTTCGAGAGCGGAAACGGCAAACACGTGCGAAAAGTTAAGTTTAAAAAGGGGTTTGACAGTTCCAACAAGGGTTATACTCTTGCTTTTCCTACTGGTGTTGATGAGAAGATGCCAGGTTGGAAAACAAGTCATAAAATAGTAGAATACATGACAATAATCATTTACTTACCTTCGAAGATACCGATGGTACGGTCACGACTGTATCAGCTTTACGGCCCCGCCCCAACGCCGCCAATGTAGTTAATAAGTACAGAAGTTTTGATGACTCGTCACTTCAACCAGACTTGTATACCAATGAGTTTTTGGTTCAGGCTGAGGTCCAGGTTCTTTAAAAAAACATATTCAAATTGAACCAAATTGTGATAGTGATTTAAAATTTGATGCCGCTAACTCAATTAGGTGAGGTCTAGGTTGGAGTTAGCGGCTAAAGATTGTTATGCATATATTTCATGTATTTTCAGCTGTATGCCTGATTTAAGTACAATTACAAAATAAATTATGAACTAAAAAGGACCTGTTAACTTTGCAAACTAGGAAACTTGGTATTATTCGAAGTAGTCAGGTCGGAAGGTCTAGTCATTTCTAATTGTTATAATGTTAGAATGGTATGTATTTTATGTTAAAATACAGAACTGGTACTAGTCATTTCTAATTGTTCTACTTTTAGAAAAGTATGTGTTTTATGTTAAAATACAGAGCTGATACTAGTCGTGTCTAATTGTTTTATTGTGAGAAAGGTATGTGTTTTATGTTAAGATACAGAACTGATACTAGCCATTTCTAATTGTTCTACTGTGAGAAAGGTATGTGTTTTATGTTAAAATACAGAACTTATACTAGTCATTTATAATTGTTCTACTGTGAGAAAGGTATGTGCTTTATGTTAAGACACAGTACTGATACTAGTCATTTTTATTTGTTTTACTTAGAGAAAGATATGTCTAATATACAGAGCTGATACTAGTCAAAGTAACAGTTTATTGAGTATTGTTTAATACATTGAGATACACAACTGATACTAGCCATTTCTAAGTGTTTTGTGTTTATCGTATGTAATTACATGTTATCAAACTTTTGGTAGTGACACAATTGGTGAATCAAATATCTAATGAGTGGTTGTTGTGCTTGACATTAACTCTAAACAATGTATTGCACAACAAGAAATCTAAAGAAAATATTTTAACATGACACGTACAGAGTTTTCAATAGGTAAAGAACTGAAGCCACTGTTGTTAAACTATCAAAAATAACCTGTAAAAATAGTTACAAAATTGTAAAATGTACTTTTCATTGTAGATGTAATAGCAGAAAATGTTGTCAGGTCATGTTAGAATCGGACTCATGTTCGCATTATCGTTGTTTATTGGATTATTAACCCTGAATTGTCGTTCTGAAATGGTATATTAAACCATGAGTGTATACGCATCAGAACAGCAAATCTTAACTCTAAATTGAAATTTATTTTATAAAATTAAACATGCTAAATTTTGCGAAATATTTAGTAGTGACCTCCCATTAATATTCACCAAAACTGCATCAAAAAACAAAACTTTAATAACCTTTGTGGTAACACTGCAGAAATTATAGAACAACCATTTATTATCTTAAATTGTTCTACCAATTCATTAAACACACTACATTTGTGGCGTATGGTGGAAAAATCAGGCTTAATGCATAAGCTTTAAGTGTCGTCCCTGATTATCCTGTGCGGACTGCGCAGGCAAATCGGGGACGACACTTTACGCACATGCATGAAGCCCGGTTTTCCCACCACACGCCTTGTTTGTATCGTAACAACAATGTTTTACTTCCTCATTTCTAGCACTAAATGCCTGCTGTAGGCCCCAGGACGTCCAATTAACCTGTATTGGTTAGACATATCGAGTTAACCATAACAGGTTAAGATTCTCGATAGCATGAGAGCATTCGTCCAACAATAAGTGACAGGTATTTCTTTAAGTTTAATCTCGAAAAACAATTTCGTGGGAAAACCAGGCTTAATGCACATGCGTAAATTGTCGTCCCGGATTAGGCTGTGCAGTCTGCACAGGCTTATCCATGACGACACTTGCCGCTTTTATCATAAAGTGACATTTATTTGACTTCGGAAAAGTCCATGTACCATGCACTTTATATTTCTAATGAAGTCTATTACAGTTTATAAGTGAACTTTAAAAAAAAAGTCAAATTATATGTACCATCAAACCCAACTTTAAGTGTGCATCTGACCTTCAGCGCACTCTAGTTCCTAGTATCAATGCACGTCATTGTCTTGTTTTCAATCATGTTATAACCAGTGCGTGTAGACCATAAATAAATTGCCAGTAGTGCTTCCTTCAATGTAATTGCCGTTCGGTAACTCGGGTGGTGTTCCACAGTCTTGACAAATAAAGCAATTTAACTTCATGTATTTTTATCATACTCGATTTATAAATAATGTGGATGGATCAATAAAACCAATATAACTTCAGATTTTGGACTGTGTATTAAGCATGTATAATTTGAAATAGCGCGAATGTATGAAACGTACACTAGATATAATAAAAGATTAATTTACCTATACTTAATTAATATTTTGCAGAATGTCCACATTGTGTTGAAATTGGACATGGGATGTGTAATGCCACCTCTTTCATACGAGGATCTCATGCTGAATGCTCCCGTGAAGTTTAGATAACTTAAAATATAATGACATTTAATAAGATGCTATTTATAAAAAATAATGATAAATTGATGTAGATGATTTCGCCATTTTGGTTGTTACTGAAACTGATAGTAGTGGCGTTCTTTTTGTTTGTGATGTTGTTTCAGATGATGTTGTTATTACTGGCGCTAGTGGAGTTTTCGTTGTTTATGTTTGTGATGCCGGTGGTTGTGTTGTGGTGAATTCACAAGTCATGTCAACATTCTGTATTTTGGTTTGTAATAAATGAACGACCTGTTTTGCAAAAGTGAAATTTGTTCAGAAAGGTAAGACAACAAGTTAAGTCTTCAATGTGTTCGTTTATCAAACATATTAATACACGGTTTTGCGACTGACTAGGTCCTATTCATACCCAGATAAACGCGCAACTGTTCCTTTCTACCTGAATCACGGCTTATACCTATACCATTAGTTTTATCTGAATATTTAAACCCACGAAAATGCTTGTTACAGACGAATTGTGATTTTCATTAGCTTGTAATGAAGTTTAGTACTGAGTTTTAGTTTAAGAATTCACGTAATCATTTGTTATAATGATAACCAGTTACTTTACCAGACAAACATCTTGTCTAATGGTCTCAAATGTAACTGCATTTGAATAAAGTAACTATGCTTTACATGTAAGACATGTTCTTTTTTCCCTTCATAATTGTTTTATATTATTAAATATGGATGGGTAGGCATAACATTTGTCTAAGTACATGTTGCAGCTTTTCTATTTAAAATTAATAATTTAAAATCGTGCATTACTGTATATTACCGTGACCAGGAGTTGTACGTGTCTGTTGAAAGCATACAAGAGGCAGTCTTTTTTCAATGTGTTTGGTATTTAGTATTGCTGATAATATTGTCATAATAATGTTTTAAAGCGCGTTAACTATCGGTTTAAGCTCTTGACATTACATTGACCATTTTAGTTCGTTGATCGTACATTTAATGTTTGGTATGCTTTGAACGCTTACGCTTATTATCTTTGAAGGGTGTGTTATGTGCGCATGGACTGAAAGTCGTTTTTGAAGTTAAGATTCTGCTCTACTGCTGAGCAGCTGGAATTTTTTTAAATTAATCTTGTATAATTATACCGATGTGGCAATCATGATTTTATAATGTGTGATATATGTGTCTTTGCCGATGCATATTATCTGGCCTGGAATAATACTTCCAATATTTAAAGATTACATTTATACGTATAATTAACAAAAACATAAAGAAACAAGTTCAAACTTCGATACGCTTTGAACTATGATATTTATTTTATCTTACCTGAATGAACATTTGTTGTCATTGACGACGGCATTGTCGCTGGTTGTGACAGAGCTTCATTTTGTATGTGAGAAACGCGGGGATTTATTGATAGTTTTGTAAATGTGGGTGTAATTTCAACTGTTGGTACGATAATCTTAGTTTTTGTGCGTGCTAAGTGTTAATAAGTGTTAATTCAATATTTTCGCGCATTATTGCATTAAGTGAGGATGATACTTCCGTTAGTTGGTATGGTACTTGTAGTGCCATGGGTGTTAAGTTAGTAAATGTGTGTGTTACGGAAAGATGCTGTGGCTATAATTTCTGTTGCTGTGGTTTTAATTAAATTAATGTTGTTGGCTGGTCCGTTAAGGTTAATTGGGTTATGATTTTAGTTTGTTTGGGTGTAAATTATGTTTGTGTGTGGGTAAACTCGGTTATTGGAATTGTTAAATCAATTGTTGTGTTTATTAATTTTGTTAATGTGTATGATATTTCGACTTGTGTGGATGACGATGTGATTTCGATATCACTTAAAGCTAGTGTTATTTCTGTTGACATGAGAGCTGTATTAGTTGGTCTTATTTTAATTGACGAGGGTGTTGATTCAATTGCGGAGAGTTTGAAATTTCTGATTGATGATTCAATTAATGAGCGTCTGTTAGTTTAGGATGTTGATGAAGTATGAGAAACTGCGGGTGTTGAATCAGTTAATGCAAACGTGAATTCAGATGGTATGGGTGAGATCTTGTTGATTGTTTTCCTTGGTTCAGTTGGTGTGGACGTGAACTCCGATGGTTTTTGTGTATAATCAATGAGTGTGGCTAATATCTGACAAGTCGTATGTGGTGACGATATAGTAGTGTGCCATAACATCATTGTGCCTGCTTAGTTAAAAAATAAGGCATTAAGAGTATTTTGAAACAAAATCCTTGGATTGTGTTCTAACGCTGCGTGTGTATACAGTGATGTTATTTGTGTTACATGTCTAATGCTTGTTGTCTCTGGAGTTGTACTGAGTATTGGTTGCTTAGTAGAAGATGTTATTGTTGAGGGTTTGTTATCTGCCAAAATAACAATAAAACATATGATTAGTACTGGCACACTGTTAGATAAGATAACTCCATTAAATTACTTATTTTATTAATTCGATTATAAATCCTAATAGAAACACTACACGCAGTTTTCATTTTCACTGTTTATTGCGACAGGTGCCTATACAAACACTTATAATTAACACAACGGTATTGAATACTCAAGGTAAAACACAATCAGATAATAATTTGGAAGTCTTCGTTAACCTTATTTAAAAGTAATACAATCGCTTCATGTCATATTATCAGTGAACATTTTTAACTAATATATAATTGACGTTTATAAACCACGATTTCCGCATTTATAAAGAAATACGCTATCGTGTTTTACAATTTATTTAAGGCACCCATTAACAAAACAAACGACATTAACATTGTTTTTCGATACTTGAAACCCGTATTTTAATATAACGGCTACATATCTTTTCACAATTCACGGCTGGAAACCATTGACCAAACGGCCCGCATAAACTCGTTGCTTCAGTTTAGATAGATAAACTTAAAATGAATGCGTCTAGGACAGAGTTGATAATGTTTGGCAATCGTCATCAATTAACTAAGTGTAAAACCAAAGAAATTGACGTCTGTGGTGATAACATTAAATTACAGAATTGTATCAAATATTGGGGCACTTTTCTCAGCGACACTCTAAATTTCAAAGAGTATGTTAAACGAAAGTGTAAAACTGACATTTTTAACTATTTCAAAATCAAGCGTATCCGTAAATTCATAACCAAAGAAGCGACTGAGATCTTAGTTCTGTCATTAGTGATTTTTCACTTAGATTATTGCAATGCCATTCTCTATGGTATCACTCAGGCAGAAATTGGTAAATTGCAACGTATTCAAAATATTTGTGCTAAACTTGTTCTGAACATAGAAAGGTATGACAGTTCCAAACAGGCACTGTATGATCTGCACTGGTTACCCATTAAGGCGAGAATTCAGTTTAAAATTCTTACTTACATGTACAACTGTTGGAAACGCCCAACAATATCTAATTGAGCTTTTGTCCAGTAAAGTCTCAAAACGCACACTTAGATCCTCAGAATCATCATTTGGTTGTTATTATGTTACTTTCAATAAGATGAAGACAGTACTGTTGGACTTAGGCTTTGGAATGAACTGCCTTTGAACTTAAGACGAAGTGAGTCAGTGAACACTTTCAAGAAACATATGAATCATTATTATATTATTGAATGTTCTGAGCGAGTTCAAGAAGATTGATAAAAATTATTACTTCAAGTGTTCACAAGCTTTTTATTAAACTTGACCTAGTGACCTAGTTTTTTACCCCACATGACCCAGTTTCGCACTCATCTGAGATATCATTAAAACGAATGTTCTGGGCAAGTTTCATGAAGTGTGGGCTATAAATGTGGCCTCTAGAGATTTCACAAGCTTTTTACAGTTGCAATACAGCCATATGAGGAAAACTGCCCCGCCCGCTGGCGGCCATGTTTTTCAATATAGCGAAACCATTTTCAAACTCGGCTGAGATATCATAAGAACAAATGTTCTGAGCAAGTTTCATATTGATTGGTAAAACAAATGTGACTTCTAGAGTGTTCACATGCTTTTACTATAGCCATCTTAGGAAAACTGCCCCTCCTCTGGCGGCCATTTCAACGGAAAGGAACCATTTTCAAACTTGGCTGAGTTGTTATAAAAATAAATGTTCAGAGCAAGTTTCATATTGATTGGGCCAAACATATGACTTCTAGGGTGTTCACAAGCTTTGTTTGTAGCCATATAATTCCTGTTGCTGCCCCGTCCCCCGGCGGCCACGTTCTTCATCGGAACGGTACCATTTTCAAACTTGGACGAGATATCGGATGGACAAATATTCTGAGCAAGTTTCATGTTGATAGGGCAAAAATGTGACTTCTAGAGTGTTTACAAGCTTGTTGTTCATTTTGACCTATTGACCTAGTTTTCGACCCCACATGACCCACTTTCAAACTCGTCCGAGATATTATTAGGACAAATGTTATGAGCAAGTTTCATTAAGATTGGGCAACACATGTAGCCTCTAGAGTGTTCACAAGGAAAATATTGACGACGAACGACGAACGATTCAGGACGCACGACGCAAGACGGACGACGGACAAAAGGCGATCACAAAAGCTCACTATGAGTACGTTGTGCTCAGGTGAGCTAAAAAATCAACAATAACGAAATGAATTATCCATAAATCAGTCATGTAACGCTAATGTGAAAAACTGAGGTATTTTATCTATTTACCTATAAATATGCAGTTGTCTTCTGGGACCCATTAGTTGCTTTCACTGAAGACGATGAAGTATAGAGTGTCGGTACAAATACTTCCAACAACAGTCACAACATATCCTCTATCACATTTTACAGTCATTCTTGAAATATTTTGCTGCAATTTCCATGGCTGCAATATTTTCATCTTTTTTTTCCATTTGCCCAGTTAGCATCATTATTAGGATTCCCACAGTCTAAAATATACACGAAATTAGCAGTAAGCGATCTCCGAAAACCTATCCATTTGGAAAACATGTATGCCATACAACATACAAAGTAATAAAGACAATTGTGTTACTTATATTTCCAATAGCATAAAAACGCTAATTCACTTCACATTTTAAAGAAGCGTACATGTCACACGTTTAGATACACATTTGACTCATGCACTATGCGTATCATTATCAATTATTTGCCAACGTGGTTGCTGTCACGCTATCGGTGAATTTAAAGTATTGTGAATGAGGGTACCATGAAATGTATTGTTTAGATTATCAAAGGAAAACTTCTGTTTTTGTGCTGCAAGTTATCAGTATAGTAAATATGAAGACAACATACTGATTTACACAAACCTGGCAATTGTCCGCCTGCATTCACAGATGTAATTTCCAAACACAACACTAGTGTCAGCATTTTAATTTTACGTGGAAAGTTCATACTGAAAGTGTATGAAAAGGCGTGCTGTCTTATCGGCACTGAACAGTGTATACATGTAACATTTATTTCCAACGGAATGACTTGACACTCGTGAACTCTATTCGCGAGCTTTGATTATTTGCTAAAAGTGTACTTGTTCTAGTTCACAGACGTATTACCAAGTTCACTTGTTTATTGATGTGCATTTAAATTAAACTGTACATTCAGCGACACATACCGAATAAAATAATAAAATAATCGCATCGATTTGTCAATGTCAAGTGTTTTTGTTATGATATAATTGTATGGTATAAAATAAACAGTGTTACAGTGTGTAAGAAGATTGTCACTATTAACCATAATCCTTAGCATCAGAATGTGCTTTTAAAGAATATTATATTGAACAAATCAGCAGTATTGCTGTTATATGACAAATATGACAAATTAATTTCACACGTTTTAAGACTTTATGGTACTAAATATTGCAGCATTTATAGAATCGTGTGTCATGATTATTTATTTAAACCTTTTGTCCTAATGTCTTTACGTTACGTTTAATAGAGCTAATTAGTCGATTCAAGCATCGTTGAGGCCGTTAGTTACAGTAGTTCCAATTTTTGAATATGTTATATGATTTTTATGTAAATTGCAACTAATGCTGAATTATACTCGCATCTTTATACGCGACATTACTCTCAGATGTTTACAACATTTACAACTTAACAACATGCAGCATGTGTATCATATGTATCACATTCGGTTTCAATTCAAGACAATCAGGTCAGCTCGAGGAAAAGACTAACCATTTTCAGAATTTCCACCATATAAAACTTACAAAAAGCAGTATTATATACAAATAATTATTATTGTGCAATATTTTGGCAACGAAACATTTAAGAAATTGTAAACTTCCACTGACTTTAATGATCACATAAGTATGGATCTTCTATATTTGTCAGTTATCGAGTTGTTATGTAGACAAAAGAAGGTTATATACACAAACCATTATACTTCTTGAATATATGATTTTTGAACAAAGTTGTCTTTAATTCAGAATTGAAATGCTCTAAAATGCAAGAAAAGGGTCTGATTTTTTTATTAAAAAGGATCTTTTAAATTTTTATGACAGGTTTATAATTAATAATGAAAGCAAATGTATACTATGGCTTAAAGTGCATGCTAAATATTCATATATGTGTAAATGTGTATCTTGTGTATTTTAGTTACATACTAGTTACGTGACTTATTAATTGCAAATATGTTTGTATAATATGTTTTGTATACTCATGGACAGATGTAAACTGTATAAAAAAATAAACTATATTCAAATTATATCATTACCGCATGTGTTTGCTATTTGTCACCAGAAAACTCGCCTAGACATTTTGATGTAAAAGACGAATTCTACAATGTTTCCATTTCCATGAAAAAATTCGTTTTCACATATTACAAACTTTGTAGATCGGTCAGTGCCTAATACAATGAAAACATAAAACACGGGGGTCACTGAATTAGATGTTTTGGAAAAAGCATGTCAATGACCTACCCGTAAATGCATTTTATAATATTTTTATTAATGTTTATGTTAGCAAAAAATAGTATTGACCCTTGATTAGTACAATATGACGACATTCTAATGGTTGAAACGGTTTATAGAAAGAAAGCAATCCGCTACATGGGAAAAAATAATATATTTGCCAAAAATGCTTTTTCATCTATTTTTTTGCGAACAAATATAGCAATTAGCATTATAAAGCCTGATTTTGACTATAGAAAAAATATGTTACATGAAAAGCTCTTTATTTTCAATATTGACTACATAATTATATGCTTAATAGACAGCAAAAAAGAAAACAGGTTTTCAAAGTGCTTGTTTTCGAGTAAAAATAGATATATTACATGTGCGAATTGGATATTTTTCTGTAACAATTCAGACAGTCATTATTTATAAAAAAGACCTATAATTTTAATAGATAATGATATATTATATGGGTAGATAATTATTTAGTAACATCAATTGATTAAAACTATGTACCAAAAGTTATTACTGCCAAAACACTTTCATATTAATTGCTAGCAAGTGCACAAATATATGCGTTTTCAATATTCAGGCTGCGTGTTCCTACTTTCGTTTTTAGTGTATTAACAAACTTTCACAAATAATCGAGCCACAAGGAACTCCTACTAGACTCATTGCAATTATTACGAATATATTGAGTCTAGTTCATAATAACAGTGTACACAATATTTAATAAATATTATTATCTGTCAAAACACTTCACATTTTGGGGATTTAAATCAACTCCACTGATGCGGAGAAAAAAACAACAGAAATCGTCTTTAATTCATTTGATCATCACCTTTTAACGTGTGTGTATTAATATAAAAATCTTGGCACTATGCATGTCTGTGATGATTGGAATAGCAGATGTGGTGAGTTCGAAGATTTTATTGTTGGTGTTTTCAACCGAAAGCTATGGTGAAATGTTTATAGATTTTCTAATTAACACAAATATGAGCATGTTAAATGGTCGGAATAATAAGGAAAGCAATGTTTTTAAAAAAGGTAGAACGGTAGCAGACGACAGTGTTACAACACAAGAAGAGCTTTGTTTATTTAAGAATTAGGGTGAGACTTGTAACAGATCTTATTAATACTGTGAATGTAGCTAATATTAGTCCAACGTATATACTCGACCACTCTTTGCTAAGTTGGGAAACTGTTGTAGAATCAGGACGGATTGTTTTATTCAGATGCTTTTTGCAATAATAGCGACACTGAAATGGTAAACAATGGACATATTCAATTCAATTTAAAGGAGGTTCCTGATGACATTGTGTCTTCTCAAGATGTTCTGTTTAATATTAATGCTATCATAGATAAATTGGAAAGATGATGTGGTTGATACCAATAACATAGATAGTGTATATCATGAATGGTGCAACATCGTCAAGGATATTATGTTAAGTAGCATTCCATATACTAAAGTTGATGATAGCTCTTTTTGCTTTCCTAGGAAAAAGAGAGCTGGTAAATCTTGGTGGAGTAATAACCTTACAGATCTATGGCAAAACCTTTGTATTGCCGAGAAAAATAAGGTTAAACTGTTCTGCTTGAAATGTTGAGACTGTATATAAATCTGACAATGTTAAGCTACGTTAACAATTTGAACATGAAGTGCAGAGAGCTAAACGCTTTTACTGGTTTAATATACAAAACAAACTTCTAGATGAATGTGTAGGCGACCAAACTAATTTTTGGAAGTCTATTGGTAAAATTTGCATTGGTCAGACAACGGAAAATCAAATCCCTAAGTGTGTTAAAATGGGAAATAGGTCGACCTCCATGTGCATAAGAGATCTGTTAAGTAGATGGAAACACGATTTTAGTTCTCTCTTTCTTGATTGAAATGATAATGATGTAACTGCCAATATTGAGGCGCATGTATATACAGATGGTAATAGTGGAAGGTTAAACGATATTATCTCCATTGTTGTAGTTAGAAAATACATTTGGAAGGCTAAACTTGGCAAAGCCAAAGGTTTCGATTGTTTACCAGTTGAGCTTTACTCAAGTATTTATTTTCTACATGTGCTATTTAATATATTAGATAAACACATGTATTTATACTTACCGTATAGAGCACATGTATTAGCAATCATGTTCCTAAATCATCGACTTTATATATGAAGGACCCTATGTCCTTTAGAGTCATTGCACTTGCTTCCTATGTGTATAAACATTATTGTATAACACTCAACAAAAGATTAATTGATTATTTTGAGCTGAATACTGTTTAAGTTGATGAACAAAATGGTTTTAGGAAAACACGTAGTACTATTGACCAAATATCTTCATTAACTAGTATTGTTGATTCTCGAAAGCTTTGTACTTTTTCCATATATACTGTCTTTATAGATTTGGAAATGGCATACGAATGCATTAATCGCTGTAAATTGTGGTGTAAATTACATAATAGTGGTTTAACGGGCAAGATAATGTGTGTCTTTCAATATATGTTCAAGTCTGTGTTAGTGTTAACTCACATTATTTGGACTGATTTGCTGTAAATTGTAGTTTAAGGCAAGGTATTATTTTGTCACCGATATTGTTCAATATTTTTATAAATGACCTTGCTGTATATTTAAAATCATTAAATGTTGTTGTACACATAGATCAGGATAATTTGTGTATGTTAATGTATGACGATGATATAGTAACAAGAGCTGATAGGGAGAGCATTTACAATTATTGTTAACTGGTCTTAATGATTGTTGCTGAAAAAAGTATACGTTTACAAATAAAAATACGAGTAATATTGTACATTTCCGCCCAGCCTCTGTGTTTAGAACAAATTGTGTATTTAAATGTGAGGAACATGTTATACAATATGCAGAAAATTACAAATATCGTGGTTAGATTGTTAAATGAATGTTTAGATTTCAATGTTACAGCTAAAATTGTGGCTTAATGTGCAAGAAATGCCTTAGGATTGTTGATTGCCAACGTTAAGTCAATTGGTGATGTTCCACACAATGTATAGTTGTTTGGCTCGTTATTAGCTACGGAGCTGCTCTGTGGGCACATATACGTCTTTTTCCTGTATTAGTGGTGTTGAGAATAGAGTAATGAGGTTTTACCTTGGCGTAAGAAAATATATACCAATACTTTGGCTGTTGGAAGTGTGAAATGGGGTGGACACCTGTCTCCATTTGACAGTGGAAAGTTGTTGCTACATACTGGGCTCGTCTGTCCACCACGTACTCTTCTCGTCTTTATAAACGTATTGCACTCTGGGCAAACCGTAAACACATAACATGTTAAACTGGTTTAGTTGTGTCGTTAAACGCTTAGAACATTGCAACTTATTGCAATTTACTCATATTTCAAGACCAATTGTGAACATAAATTACGTATAGAGACAGGTCATTATGAAGGTTTACATGTGCAACAACGTTGATGTATTTTTTTTGTAATCAAGAACTACTAGTTGCGGATGAGAGTCATGATTATTTGATTGCTCTTTGTATACTGAAATAAGAAATGCCTGTTTTGAAAAAGCTGTGCTTATTAATCTTAATTTTTATAGTCTAGCTGTAAGTGATAAATGAGAATTTCTTTTCACAAACAATGACCTGACAACAACTATTGGCGAAACCTGCTTCCTTTTACAGAGAAGAGTTATTTGATTTGGAAATAGATATACCTTTTAAAGAAACGTTTATTTATCTCGCTGTGATGTCTGCTTTTTAATGTGTTTCCTTATGTTATGTAATAACGAAGTTATGTTTGCTTATTTGTTTATTACCAATCTGATAGTTTGAGCACACTAAAGGCATTTTTTTCCAATGATAAACCTTTTTTTTAAATTATGTTTTAAGACACTTTCAAATGGATGTGTGTGATTATCAGACATAACTTACTCGATACTGTGTACATAAGAATGAGATAGTTTTATCTAGTTTTTATTTAGTCTCTAATTAATCATTATGAGGGGTCATGTGCATATGCTATGATGTATATATATAATTTAATGATGTGTATATGTATATGTACATGAATGAGACTTAAATAAATTATTTTTACTATAAACCTCTTTCACTGAAGGCTTAACTTACAAATTAAATGCCCCCCCCCAAAAAAAAAAATATATATATATATAAAAATACAGAAACAGCAACGACAACAACAACAAAACACAACAATTCCAAACAAACTGACCTACATAGATGAATAAAATGCCGAAAAGCGAAAAGAGCGTTCAATTTTTATACTAACAATGCTGAGGATGCTATAAATGTTTACCTTAAAAACGAAAAAAGGTAAAACCCCACATTGTTTGCACTTGATGTCGACACGTTTTATGTAAGAGATTTGGCAAATTATAAGTTACTGCGTGGATGTGAAATCAAGACGAGAAAAGGGTAAACTACTTTTATTATTTAATACTGACCACAATAGCAAATCGATGCCATTTTGTGTCACCGACCGAAAATGTTATCAAATTATTTAATTCACTCTGTCAATCACATGTCATTTTTAAATAGTGTTCGCATAAAATGTGATTGTTTTCCTAATTTTAAAATGAATACCGAAATACGATTATCATTATATGCACTTTAAACCCCGATTTTGTTTTTAAATTAAATAAGAAGTTAATTAAAAAGACTTAGTTTAAATGATTTTTTATGACCTTCATCAATATAGGAAGGTCAATTTTTATGCAAGTATATTTGCTTAGAATAATAATCTTGAAGACACTTTTATTGTTTTAGTTAAATTGCATTTCATTCAATATTTCAGGTTTTAACTTAAGGCTTTTTGATTCAGCTGTTTATGAAACTCTAGGCCCGAGTGACAAACTGGATGAACAAGATATACCAGGTCCTATAGCGTCATGTGACCGGCTATACAAGGAACCAGTGAATTCTGTGGACATCATCCTTGGAAATAGTCGGCTTATGTTAAATTGGCCAACTTGAGCCTACATCGAGGTGTATTTGGAGCATCTAGCATGTCATTTGCGTAATTCGACTTGGATTGTTTACAAGGTTAAATGGGTCATTCAGCTCTCCGAGACTACCGATTCAATGCAGCTGGCAAATTAGTCAATGTGTTATAGTGGTATTCATTTGCAAGCTCCACAATATGTTTCTGTATGCAATGTTTGCTTTGGGGTGCCTTATTTTATTGCAAAGAAAAGCGAGTCGTTTGCTCAACTAGATGTCTGTTATTTGACTGAAGTATTTGGTTTCTCCAAGCTGTTCTTTGCTCCAATCTGTAAAAATGTGCATTACGTTTGTGTTTGTTAAATATCGATTTGTTTTCCCCTTTCGATAAATACCGTGATTCACAAAGTATTTTTATTTAATGTTCGTGTTGAATTTTCTCGTTATTATTTATATTTATGTTCAAAGTTGTAGTAAATCCTATGTATTAATTCTGTATCACTCGAACGCTGTTCTGGAAAATCAGAGTTGTATAAATGTAACACTTTATTCAAAATGTTAAAATGTTGACAATTACAACAAAATTAGGCCTCATTAGGTGTTTTGTTTTGAACTTTGTGAATATCTGTTTTCCCTTAAAGATTATTGGTAAAAAAAACAAACACATTTCACAATTCATTTTTTCTTTTTTTTGGCCAGACCATTGCAGTAGCAACCTTTTAATAAATGTGTAAAACTGCATATCTAATTCATGTTTTGACAGCAATACATGTAATCAAAAATGAATATTAATGAGGGGAACCGGCTTGATTGAAAGATAAAAGCATGTCACATAATGCATTTAAGCCAATCAAAATACTGTAAACAATAACAACAAAAGAAGTTGTAATTATTTAAACATGTATGTATATACTATTTTGGATAATATTGCTAACTGTAGACTATCCTTTCCCAGGAAAACGTTTGCCAGTGGATGTGTTTTTCGTATTTCATCAATTATAATGAATTATAATCCAATTAAATTTCTACCACTTCTAACAATATCGTGCAGAAAGCCTCCATCTGATGGTATCTCGTCGCTGACCGTGAACCTGGAGCAGTCATCAGGCGGGTTGATCTCCGCGTACAGGTGACAGTATTTCTGGCTGCCTTCAGGGGAGCAGCATTGGTTGTAGCCCGTTTCGAGCAATTCGGAAATGGTTTTGTTATCAAACTCTGCTGCTACTGCACCCGGGTACTGGGTTTGTACATCAGCTCAAACTGCCTTTGAAACTGCAATAAACATTTGAATGGATTATGCAGGTTTCGATGGAAGATGGTTGTATAACGTAACGGTGGTAACTGCATCTATGAGAAATGAAATTTTATGTCAGAAATTTTACGAAGCTAATAAAGGTGAGCTCAAATCCTGGATTTAGAAACAGCTGGTGTTTGCACTGCCCTGTCCTTGTCAGGAGGTGTTGATGATGGAGGTAAGTAACGCCATCAAATGTTTTCAACAAACCCCTGTGCTTGAATTGAAATTACATACACATTTATAATCATAACTGAGTTTGTATCGTGCTTTTATTCTTCTGTGTTCTTTAACAATTAGTTATCTGCCTGACATAAAGGACTTTAGAATATTAATAAGGTTTTTCTACTTTTGCTACTGCTGACGGAGCTGGAGTCATATCTTTTATATTTATTTATGCAACTTGAACTTGAAAACAATTAATAACACAAACAACAGTGTTTTCAGTAAGGTCATAACAGAATTTACAAAATCATTTTCTTGTTTTGCTTTTAATCGTTTCTCGTTGTGATAACTGTTGTTGCTTCTGCTGCTACATAGCTTATGTGCTTTATGGATGATGATAATGACGATGTTGTTGTTGTTGTTGTTGTTCTGTTGCTTTTATTTACCTGTTTTATTCCAGGACTACACTTTCACCCGCAATGACTCAGTACTTCCCGGGATTGGAACCCAGTTCACCCACATGACGTGCTACGAGTCCTGGTTCTTCAGTGCCTACGGCATCAAACAGAGATGTTGTTACATGTGAGTTTTCGCGATAATGTTTTTCCATTACACGATCAAGAGTTTTACTGAAAACAAAATTGACCAATGAACACACCGCGCTTTACTAAATGTTATATAATATTTCATAGCTTCGTGTCATACATAATTAAGGTCAACTACCAGTTTGATCATTTAGACTTATAACACGCTCACAACACTTATCCAAATGTCCAGTTTAGACTTACAAGACCCAGCATTACTTATGTTAGTAGTGCGTCGCATATTTGCACTATTAAGCAACAACCTACATTTCAATCAAAATTAAACGTATACACGTAATGTAATTCAAATTCGTCGGATGATATTTGGAGATGAAGCAATTAACACGCTGATTAGAAACATTTCCATTTTCGGCATGTTGAACGGTTCTGATTAAAAAATATGTCATTTGCATTAATATCAGTATGACAACTGAAATAAGTGTTTCGTAACATCTAATACAGCGGATGTTTCATTTGCTTGCAATAACCATTTTACATTTATCTCGTATTGTATCGCCAAATTTTCAGGTTCAGCAAAAGATGCATTTATGAATCAGGTTATTCACTTGCTTAAATTGTTGTCACCGATTTTGACAAGTTAGGACCACTATTAGCCTGTAATGCGATAATTATAATGCGTGTTGTGACCATCACGCGGCCAATTAAACATAACATTATAGATTGGGACTATAACATAACCTAATAATGACGCTTGTTCATTACTGTGAATTTATTCTGAAAGAAGACCACACAACGAAACAAACTAAGCAATGAATTCGGACCATTATGTCAACTGTTCTTAATGTGCATTAAACTATTACTTGAACATACTTTTTAAATAACAAGAGATGTTTCTAAAACATGTATGCCGCCCGACTTGAAGCCAAGTCGACAATATGTGCAATTCTTAAGAGATTTTTTTTAATATTGTATGTGCACATTTTTTTTTAACACTAGGGGAGGAAATTAAAGTTGATGCTTTAGAAAGTATATATAAAGCTGAAAGAAAGATAGAGTATAATTATGGATTTATTTTTACAGTTTAATATTTAAGGATAGATGTTTCCTATTTGATTTAAACATCAAATAGGCCAACACATCTCTGGATATCCTGTGGAAACAAAATGGTCTACGGAGAAACCAGTTTTCATGTTACAAGCCCCTGTGACCTTGACCTTTGACCTGTTAAACTCAAAATGTATAGGCGTCTTCCTTTTCTCCCGAGTAACCAGCATACCAACTTAGATGATCGTAGGTCAAAGCGTATTCTACATATAATGCGGAAACGAAATGGTCTACAGAGGAAACGGTTTTCATGTTACAAGCCTCCGTCATCTTGACCTTTGACCTGTTGACCTCACAATTGATAGGCATCTTCTGTTCCTCCCAAGTAACCAGGATCCAAACTTAAATGATCATAGGTCAAAGCGTTCTCTAGATATCGTACGGAAACGAATTTCATGTTACAAACCACTGTGACTTTGACCTTTGACATGTTGACCTCAAAATCAATAGGCGCCTTCCTTTCCCCCCAAGAAACCAGCATATCAACTTAAGTGATCGTAGGTCAAAGCGTTATCTAGATATCGTGCGGAAAGGAAATGGTCTTCGGACAGACCGACCGACCGACCGACCGACCAACCGACCGACGGACAAGTGCAACGCAATATACACCCACTTCTTCGAAGGGGGGCATAATTACTATATGTTTGTAATAAACAGAAAAACCCCACACGCTGCAGATACCTGGATTGACATTGGTTCCTTTGTTTAGATCTGTGAAGTTGTATCTGTCAGACAGAATTGTGCCCGTGTAATTGAGATGAGTGTAACCACTTGCAACCGGTACTTCCGGTAATGGTCTGATACTGAACTGTTCCCGGTCGTAGTTGAACATGATGTACGTGTACATGCCGTCTGACACCAGAAGGCATTGCATTGACAGGTTCTGAAACAGTTAATTACCAATTTTAAACATAAGTAAATTTAGAATAACAAAAGACAACAAAACCTCATGTTTTAACACAAAATGTCGACAACACTAAATTTTTGCGAATTAATTGCGCGGAACCTGATGTTTGACGAGCTCATATCCGGGTTCGTAGGGCGAGTGAACAGTCACGTGCTTCCATGTGGCGACCAGGGCCACACTCACATTGAACACGGTCTGGTTGGTGTACCGGCGAATGAGATCCTGGATCTTGGGAACGTCAGCCTTAACTTGCTGATAGTCCGTGAAGACATGGATCCACAGAACACCGTCGGATATATTTCTGCTGTCGATGTTTGTCCATAGCGGAGCTATCACCTTGTGGTTCTGAACAGCAGCTGCCCATTCGCTGGCATTCTCCCCTCCATACTGGTTGTACAGCGGTTGAAAGTCTAGTGAGATAAATCCATTCATGATTGGCTAAAATAAAAATAAAGCTTATGCAACAAATGAGTTTGCACTACGCTAATGATTTATGCAAAGGAGTATTTACTAAAACTTGAGACTGAAGTGTTTACCTTGAACCAATTCACATATTCCCCAAAGTATGGCAGCCTTGTGGAGATATAGTAAGCATCTATAATCATGTTGTCACCGTTGTATCTATGTCCAGCTGCATTGAAGTCTAGCAACACTGGTTCTGTAAGCAATGAAATTGAAATATAATACAGCTAATACGGCTGTGAGTTATTTTTGAGCGTTGTATGTATGTCTTAAACTATTCCCTCATTTCTTTGGTATTATATTGATTTCTGCTAGTCTAGAATTGCAATTGTTGTATTGTATCGGCACGCACTCGGATGATTGTTCAACACTTTTTATAATGTATTGTTGCACAATAAAAGTATGTTTTAATTCACTATAATTATTACAGTATAAAAAGTCACAATTATTCAATTGCTTGCATTTGCGTCTGAAAATCAGCGCTTCCACACAAACCATTACGTTTCTTAAAAGGAGTATGACGAATGCGTGTTTTCGTATTGCATTAACAAAATATCATTGAAATGTAAAGTTGCATGGATTCCTATGCAAATGGTCATTAAGATGTCCTTAAAAACCGTATGTTTGGTGTTATAAGTGTACACAAATGAAAGCGATAGTTTCGAAATGTTTGTTGTGAACCTACCGTAGCACCCCAGATACGGGTTTCCCTGTGGATACCCCTCTGGGCATGCGCAATTGTAGCCACCGAACGTGTTTGAACAAACCGCATGAGGACCGCATGTGTAATTGTGTTCACATTCAAAAATATCTATAATATCACAATGATGTAATCATAAAATATAAATTAAGTAAACTTATTTTTCTTCATTTGACGTAAATTAGCGCGGTTACAGAACTACCATATATGATTGTAAAATACAAACAGTACTTTTTTTTTCTGAACGAACTAAGACAAATAGTATCTTTTAAACGAAATTAAATTACTTTGTTTATTAATACGTACAACCATATTTAGATATGATTGATTAGATCTTTACATACTAACCAATTGTGAGTTCAAAGCACAGTCCAATACATACATACAAATGCATTGCGCTAAAATTCGTCATCTGAAAACTGGCATATATTGTGTCCCATTTAGGTCAACACAAAACGTAGCCTCTTGCAAGTATTTATAACAGTATTTGACAGTACTCGTATGTTGGTGCTGTGTTTTTCTTAGATTAAAAATACATGTTATATATTTACTGTGGAACATCAACAGTACAATACATGTTCAGATAGTTCTTAAAATATCAATGCTGTTTTGTGGCACAGCTAATTTTTAAAATGTAATTTTTAAAAAGTCAAAACATAACATATGTTTTGGTGTAATTTTGAGCCAATCTTTGTGTTTGGTGAAAACGAGTCTGAACGTGAACAGAACATTGCTTAATACGGTTTGAGACAATATTGTATGTTTCTTCACAATAGCACAAGAATGTAAGACCTTTCACAACAGGAGCCAGTATAACTGTAAGGCTGGTATAATTTGGCAGCTACTTCATAAAGCAATATGTGTATATCGTATTTCTTCTTCACTGTTGGTACATCTTTAATGACTTATAACTGTTGTAGTGACTATAAGGATTGTAAAAATAATAAAAAAACATTTATTTAATGCTAAGTAGTGAACTATTGAAAAGAGTATCAGTGAGAAATATCCTTATATCACTCACAGTGAAGGACTACTGTTTTATTTTTATTTGATTTTGACAATATTTAATTGTAGGTGTTGTCACCATTTATCATACAGAATTACCAAAAAGAAAAGTAGTAAAGATTAATAATAGCAAATGTTAAGAATACCTCTCCGATATATTGAACTGTCTTTCCTCTTACTTTCTCTTTGATTTTCCTCAGTCGTATTGAGCCAAGGAGACCAGTACAGACAATTTCTTGCGGGTACAACTTTTACCCACAAGGCATTGGAGATGGTCACCTTGGTCCAAGCTTAATTTTAGCATCCAAAGTATTCATTTTATCCTTTGCACTTTACCAATTACCGCATACTAACGTTACACTTGCAGTTGCACGTTTTGTTGCTGTGAACAGTAATCTCCTGTGTTTACATAATTGCTGTATTGCCGGTTCTTCAAAATCCAACAAGAATCCAACGTAGTAATAACTTGTGTTGATTAAGCAAGCACATATTTATATATTAGTTTGTGTATATTAAGTCTGTATATCCAGTAATCACGCTTCAGAAGCGTCTAGTTAAGTATTGTATGTGCTGTTGTAATAAGTGTTAAGCGTTCTATTATCCGCCATCTTGTTTTCTTCAATTCTCGACAGACCTTTAACCCAATTGTGTTGTTAAATCCGAATAACTGATATAGACAACTCTTAACTCTCACTAGAGTCTTACGTATAAGTAATCGATGTCAGAACATTCTTTCACAATTTAACGCGCATCTACAAGTTTAATCATCTTGAAGTGCTTTCGAAAACACATAGTGCGTTTGAATGTCGTGACTGTGTTAAGTATTGTTTACATATAACACGTATGCTCACGCTATTTTTAGAAAATGTAAATTTCAGATAACTGAACGCACTTTCACTTTCAATACGTACTTTTATTATAAATATATTTAAACCTAGCAGTGAGTGTTAACTGTTTGATTTAAAAGCTGGGCATCATTCAACGACCAAGTGTATCCAACTGCTATTACTGCTATTACTAACACCGATTACTACGCATTATAGAGAAAATAGTACTGACATAAAACTAAAAATAAATAAATATCCCTCCATCATAATGCAAATGTCAAGAATGCTCAATAGGATTAAAATAAAAAGAAAATGTGTTTGTTTCCGGTATGATAACGCGTAATATCATCTCCGGAAAGGGAGACAATTTACATATTTTCACTCGCGCAAGCGCTCGTGAAAATATTAATTATCCTTTCAAAATATCCCTTCTAAATAATTCAGATGTAAAGAATACTCAATAGTATTAAAATAAAAAGAACATGTGTTTGTTTCCTGTATGCTAACGCATGATATCATCACCGAAAAGAGAGACAATTTACATATTTTCACTCGGGCAAGCGCTCGTGTAAATATTAATTGTCTCCCTTTCCGGTGATGATATCGCGCGTTATCACACCGAAAACAAACACATATCCTCTATATATGTATAATGTTGCAAATAACTAGAATGGTTCATATTATAATATTGTTAAGCTCATTCGGGCGAAGCTACCGTTTTCACAGCTTGATCCAGTAAACCCCTTGTTACAAACGCACACGTATATACCGTCGATGTTCACGCATACCTTCGTCTGGTTGAAAGCATGGCGACAATAAAATTCACCACCAAACGCACACTCGTCTATGTCTAAAATACAAACATATGATTAAGGATGTAAGTAAGATAAGGAATGCATTATATTATTTAGAATAACATAATACTTTTAAACGAAGTGGCATTTACTACTGCATTTGGCTGTAATAGTATATGTTAGTGTGAACTCAATGATGTTTATATAATAAATAACATTATTATTATTATTATTATTATTATTATTATTATTATTATTATTATTATTATTATTATTATTATTATTATTATCAAACGTATGTAGACCATGAAAACGATATTGTATGTAAGTGTTAGGATTGTGGTAAAATCGTAAAATAATAATACACTCTGAACGCGGATTTGAAAACTCTTATTAATAATAGAATTGTTCATGTTTGAAAGTGTCTATACAATTACATTTACAGTAGCACACTGTCGAGTAAATATACGGACAGTTATATAAAGTATATTATTACATGGTCGGTGGAAACTATTTGGTTAGCGCTGTAGAAAAACGGTAATATTGTGTTTTATCAATATTCCAATCGTATCGCCACGATTTAAACTCAAAATCAGGAAGGTGACAAAACAACAATTGAAGTCAGAAAATAATATGATTGAAAACATATTTGATTGAAAGAAAACATTTGGTATAAGACTACAATTTTTCTAGAAATTCATAGCATTATGATATAATTAGGTTGTCGATTGTAGGGCATAAATACTGATAATCTTGGATATTTTAGGAATTTCTAACTTTTCTTAGTATATTGAAAAATGTACCTTATATACGTTAAAACGATATTTGTCTTCACCAAAAATGGATACATTTCGTTTATTCAACTGAATTGTCTGGGTGTTCAGGTAAACTATGTGCACTGCGGCTTATATAGTTTATATCTACAAACACAAGGATTGTCTTTGATATGAGCATAATAACTATTATACCGTACCAGCACAGCGTTGTCCCCCGACACCATCAAGGTCATTATATCCAGTCAGACACTGACACTGGTAGCTACCTATATTGTTGGTACAGTTGGCGTTGTAGTGGCACGTCGTTCTGTTCAAGCACTCGTTCATATCTGCAATATATATTATATAAACACTTTTCATTATGCTCTCCGAACGGGGCGGGGGGGTGGGGGGCATATAGGCGCCGCTTTTTCCGTCCGCCCAAATTCTAATTTCACTGCCATTCGCTTTGTCTGTGGTGTGAACTAAATTTCCCCGACAATTTTATCCATCATAATCGATGTCCGTCCGTCCGTCCGTCCGATTTTTCGTTTTCGTGCGAGATCTCAGAACTTATGACTCGAATTCAATGGAAATGTATATGCAGAATCCCTATAGTGTGGACATGCCCATATTGTCAGGTCGTTCCGGTCTAAAAAATGTTCACTGAGTTATTGCTTGATTATAAATTGGATTTTTCAATAGGAAATTTTCGTTTCCGCGCGAGATCTCAGAAACTAATAATGATTTCAATGTAACTTTATATGCAGCATCCTTACCAAGGGGACATGCGCATATTGTCAGGTCGTTCCAGTCCGATTATATTTCAGGGATTTATAGCCCTTGGGTTACAAATATGACTTTTAAATATGAAATTGTCGTTTCCGAGCGAGATCTCAGGTACTTATGACCCGAATTAAATGACACTTCATATGTAGCATCCTTATCAAGGGGACATGAACATATTGTCAGGTTGTTCCAATCCAATGATTTTTTTCAAAAAGTGATTGACCTTTTATTATAAAATATAATACATTTAATATAATATTTTCTTTTCCGCACAAGATCCTAGAAACTAACAACTTGAATTCAATTAACTTATTATGCAGCACCAAGAGCAAATGCGCATATAGTCAGGTCGTTCCGGTGTAATGGTTCGTCTTGAGGTATTGCCATTTTTATCAAAAATGATTTTTCCTTGAGTTATTTCCCTTTGATTATACATTGGCTGTTGTGCTTTTATGCACTAGAACTTGGCCATGGATGGAGGTATTTAAAAGTACTTGGAACAAAGGTGTGCTGCCATGAGTTGGTGTTTACCTCCCATAAATCAGGTCTCTAGACCATGCATTTTAAAACTACCCGGCACACATGTTAACCTGAATGAGACAGCAAGAAATTAACACAAACCAGGTCCGTAGGTCAAAGGTCAAGGACACGCTTATAGGTCAACCGTCAAAGGTCAAAATAAGCTTTTTGCTTATCTGGACTATGACTTGGCCATGAAATGAAGGATTTTCAAATTACTTGGTACACATGTTTGCCTAAATGAGACGGCATATCACGCATATGAACCAGAACTTTAGGTCAACAGTTGTCAAAATAGGCGTTTTGCTTATCTGGACGCATAACATATTGAGTTGATTTTAATTAATTTATTACAGCCTGTCTCCCTCTGAATGAGGTCCTTAGGTTTACGGTCATGGCCACAGCAATGCAACCATTCTTCGGTTCTACCGATATTCATTTCCATTCTGTTTCATTGACGTTATTTTATATGGATAAGAGTTACATATTCGAAAATTGTTAGACACATTAAAAACAACCCGTTACTTACTTTCCAGAGATATGTATAGAATTAAATGTTACCCTAATGCAAAATAACAGTCAATAGGTATACATATATAAATGTCAAATGTAGAAACATGAGTTTATTTGTCTTTGAGGGCAACACAAAGTACCGGAGCAAATTGGTGCTTCTCCATTCCACTGTCCATCAGACGTACACGTTACCGTTGTCTTGCTGATAGTTTCGTATCCATGGAGGCACGTGTACACAGCCGAGGCATTGTAAGTTGTTTCGGGTGCGTATACCGTTGTTAGATTTCGTATGGGTGGTGGACCACAATCTCATTGAACAATATATAATAAACTAAAATAACGCTACATAATTTGACAAATTTAAATGAAACATAACCGTGTGTAGTTAGTTACAAATACAGTTTCGGTTATTGCAGCTGGACTTTAATAATTTCTATAGAATTTGATATGATGTCATAAACAATGTATCAGATTAGAAATGCGTCTAAAGGGCATTTATCTCCAGTTAAATATTCATGTGATTTTCTTTGCACTTTTGATTAATGGATTAAAAACTGCATATTTGTGTACGTAACTTTTTTATTGGTTTGTTTATAAGTAAGATATTAAAGTGTGTAATGTTATTTAATCGCAGCAGTATGACAAACAGATGTTTTCAGTTATTGCTTGATAAATATAATGAAAAAAAGTCCAACTAGTATATTGATTTATGTAGGAAAAGGGGACAATAAATAAATTATATGTCTTTTAATGAAATTCATTTTATAGTTTTACGGTGACACAAAACAGATTATTATGACATCATCGTAATTACTAATAAACTTCCAATTCAGTAGCTACATTGTACGTATTAACGGCGTTGTATTCACTAAATCTGGAAATAAATGTGACATAATATTAAAATATTATGAAGCTTTGATGTGGTACAAACATACGAATAATTTTTTTCTAAAACCAATGTTTACAAAATTGCTATACTATATATTTTAAAAGCCAAAGGAAGGGCACACAACATGTTATTATCAATAAATACTGCTTAATACGCTACAAACAAAGTTGAAAGAGCATGTCCAATTACATAAACTTTGCACTTAAGCTACATTCAGCTGTAATTAGACAAGTAAAGCTCGCATTTTAATATACCTGTAACATACAAGGCAAAACCTAAAATGTTTAGCCTTTTCATTAAATATTATTATAAATGCAATAATTCAATCATTCATTATTTTATGAAGTAGGATAATTACAATAAGTACACATACATGTATATAACACGGATATATTTTGAAACATATTAACAAATGAACTGTCAGGAATGTTTAACAACTTGCCCTTTTTGACGCATCCTCTGGGTATTTCCCATTTGCCAGTATGCAGACATTGTAATGACTCTGTTACGTTATTGTTATCAGTTGTTCCATTAATCCTATAGCCCGGGGAACACTTGACGTCGGCGCAGTCTAGGTATTTGTTGCCATTATTGTATGAGATATTTCCGTTTACCGCAGTTATATCAAGTGCACATTCTAAAATTTTTCTAATCAAGGTATTGTCACCATCCTTTTTTGACGCATCCTTGTAGTATTTGCCATCTGCCAGTACTTAGACACTGTAATGACTCACTAGTCTTGTTGTTATCATTTGTCCCATTGATTCTATAGCCCGGGGAACACGCGACTTCAGCGTAGTCACGGTATTTGTTGCCATGTTTGTATGAGGCATTCCCGTTTAAAATAGAAATGCCCGGCATACACTCTAAAACTGTATCACATTAGTTTGGGGTAAAAATGAATTTTCTGCGTAGAAAAATATATAAAAATATCAATATTTGATTTTTTATTTATCTTTTTTTTCTAACCTACGAGTTATCACTTGCCATTTTTGATGCACCCTCTTGGTATTTCCCAAGTCCCTGCGGCCAGACATTGTAATGACTCCGTCACGTTATTGTAATCGTTTGTTCCATTAATCCTATAGCCCTGAGAACACCAGACGTGGGCGTAGTCAAGGAATTTGTTGCCATTTGTGTATGACACCGTTCCGTTTACAACAGTGATGTCTTGTGCGCATTCTACAATGCATATTGCATGTGTTAACCGTTAATGTTAGAAATATATGTTAGGTTATACTGCATTAAAGTATAACTAAGCTTCTTTGTTGTATTTAGAGTAAATAATAATACATCCGCTATCCCTTTCGGGGTCTCAAATGAGCAGTATAAGTCTCGTGGTGTTGAGTAAGGTGTGCAATTGTTGTGATATTATACGAACATTATTGCAACATAGAAAACAATCAAGAAGATTAAATGATTTCAATTGGACACTTGGGTGACAGAGTTCTATTTACCGCAAAGTGTCTCAATTTTTGAGACAAGAAGAGTAGATCACAAAAGAAACTTTAACACTGCCGAAGAAAGTGACATTAACTGTTTAGCATTTTCACAGGGAAGCACACAAGTAATCCACCAATAGATTATGTAATTAAAACAGGTCAAGATAACGGATGCAACGGACGACCAAACCCCTGACAAGGAACGAACGAACAACGTTAGTTGGGGCCGGTAAGTTGCATGTTGTAGTAGTAATATTCACCTATCCAATGTTCAGGACACATGTTTAAAATGGCGTTTTCGAAAAGAAAAGAACTTTACATGCATTACATAATGAAAAAAGTCCAACTAGTATATTGATTTATGTAGAAAACGGGGAAAATGAATAAAGTATATGTATTTTAATGAAATTCAATTTATTGTTTTACGGTGACACAAAACACATTATTATGAGATCATCGTAGTTACTAATAATTCAGTAGCTACATTGCACATTAACTGCGTTGTATACAATAATTCTGGAAATAAATGTGACACATAATCTCAAAATATTATCAAGCTTTGATATGGTGAAAACACGAATATTTTTTCTAAAACCAAAAGCATGTTTAAAAAATTGCAATACTACATTTTAAAAGCCTAAGGAAGGGCACACAACATGTTATTATCATTAAACAATAAATACTGCTTAATACGCTACAAAAAAAGTTGAAACAGCATGTCCTAAATTACATAACTTTTGAACATAAGCTACTTTCAGCTGTAATTAGACAAGTATAGCTCGCAAGTTAATACCTGAGTACTGGAATAAAGCTAGTTTAATTATCATTATTAATTGCTGTATATTTTAGTGTTTATTTCCAGTTTCATCAAACGCTTTATATTGAAATAGTATATAGTAAACGTGAAAATTGTTTGAACATAAACTGTATATTAGGCACCCTTTCGTGTAAGATAATCCTAAGATGTTGTTTTGTGTGTGTCATTGTTCTATTAAGCGACAAATGTACTTGCCTTTCTTTGCGCATCCTTTTGGGATCGCCCAATTACCAGTAGCTTGACATTGCAAAGACTCGTTCACGATGTTGTTTTCAACTGTGTTTCTTATTCTATAGCCAGGGGAACACGTGACTTGAGCGTAGTCAAGGTATGCGTTGCCATTTGTGTACGAAACATTTCCATTTTCGACAGAGATGGCATTTTCACATACTGGAACATACAAGGCAACATCTAAAATGGTTAGCCTTTTCATTAAATATTATTATAAATGCAATAATTCAATCACTCATTATTTTATGAAGTAGGATAATTACAATAAGTACACATACATGTATATAACACGGATATATTTTTGAAACATATTAACAAATGAACTGTCAGGAATGTTTAACAACTTGCCCTTTTTGACGCATCCTCTGGGTATTTCCCATTTGTCAGTATGCAGACATTGTAATGACTCTGTTACGTTATTGTTATCAGTTGTTCCATAAATCCTAGAGCCCGGGGAACACGTGACCTGAGCGTAGTCAAGGTATTTGTTGCCACTTTTGATTGAGGCATGTCCGTTTTCAACAGCGATGACTAGTGCGCATTCTACATAATAAAACACCATTATTATTGACAAAATACCTGGATATGGCACATATATACATATCAAAATATCATTATTTATCCTTATTTCAAGCCAACAGTGTATCACTTGCCTCTCTTGACGCACCCTCTTGGTATTTCCCATTTACCAGTAAGCAGACATTGCAATGACTCGCTCACGTTATTGTTATCAGTTGGCCCATTAATCCTATAGCCCGAGGAACACTTGACGTCGGCGCTGTCTAGGTATTTGTTGCCATTATTGTATGATACATTTCCGTTTACAGCTGTAATATCTAGTGCACATTCTAAAAAAATAAAAAGAGATATAATGATCACATGAGTATCAACAACAACACAGATACACTTTACGTATAGCACTATTTTTTTTCTAATCAAGGTATTGTCACCATCCTTTTTTGACGCATCCTTGTAGTATTTGCCATCTGCCAGTACTTAGACACTGTAATGACTCACTAGTCTTGTTGTTATCATTTGTCCCAATGATCCTATAGCCCGGGGAACACGCGACTTCAGCGTAGTCAAGGTATTTGTTGCCATGTTTGTATGAGGCATTTCCGTTTAAAACAGTAATGCCCGGCATGCACTCTAAAACGGTATCACATTAGTTTGGGGAAAAATGAATTTTCTGCGTAGAAAAATATATAAAAATCTCAATATTTGATTTTTTATTTATCTTTTTTGTCTAACCTACGAGTTATCACTTGCCTTTTTTGACGCACCCTCTTGGTATTTCCCAAGTCCCTGTGGCCAGACATTGTAATGATTCCGTCACGTTATCGTAATCGTTTGTTCCATTGATCCTATAGCCCTGAGAACACCAGACTTGGGCGTAGTCAAGGAATTTGTTGCCATTTGTGTATGACACCGTTCCGTTTACAACAGTGATGTCTTGTGCGCATTCTACAATGCATATTGCATGTGTTAACCGTTAATGTTAGAAATATATGTTAGGTTATACTGCATTAAAGTATAAATAAGCTTCTTTGTTGTATTTAGAGTAAATAATAATACATCCGCTATCCCTTTCGGGGTCTCAAATGAGCAGTATAAGTCTCGTGGTGTTGAGTAAGGTGTGCAATTGTTGTGATATTATACGAACATTATTGCAACATAGAAAACAATCAAGAAGATTAAATGATTTCAATTGGACACTTGGGTGACAGAGTTCTATTTACCGCAAAGTGTCTCAATTTTTGAGACAAGAAGAGTAGATCACAAAAGAAACTTTAACACTGCCGAAGAAAGTGACATTAACTGTTTAGCATTTTCACAGGGAAGCACACAAGTAATCCACCAATAGATTATGTAATTAAAACAGGTCAAGATAACGGATGCAACGGACGACCAAACCCCTGACAAGGAACGAACGAACAACGTTAGTTGGGGCCGGTAAGTTGCATGTTGTAGTAGTAATATTCACCTATCCAATGTTCAGGACACATGTTTAAAATGGCGTTTTCGAAAAGAAAAGAACTTTACATGCATTACATAATGAAAAAAGTCCAACTAGTATATTGATTTATGTAGAAAACGGGGAAAATGAATAAAGTATATGTATTTTAATGAAATTCAATTTATTGTTTTACGGTGACACAAAACACATTATTATGAGATCATCGTAGTTACTAATAATTCAGTAGCTACATTGCACATTAACTGCGTTGTATACAATAATTCTGGAAATAAATGTGACACATAATCTCAAAATATTATCAAGCTTTGATATGGTGAAAACACGAATATTTTTTCTAAAACCAAAAGCATGTTTAAAAAATTGCAATACTACATTTTAAAAGCCTAAGGAAGGGCACACAACATGTTATTATCATTAAACAATAAATACTGCTTAATACGCTACAAAAAAAGTTGAAACAGCATGTCCTAAATTACATAACTTTTGAACATAAGCTACTTTCAGCTGTAATTAGACAAGTATAGCTCGCAAGTTAATACCTGAGTACTGGAATAAAGCTAGTTTAATTATCATTATTAATTGCTGTATATTTTAGTGTTTATTTCCAGTTTCATCAAACGCTTTATATTGAAATAGTATATAGTAAACGTGAAAATTGTTTGAACATAAACTGTATATTAGGCACCCTTTCGTGTAAGATAATCCTAAGATGTTGTTTTGTGTGTGTCATTGTTCTATTAAGCGACAAATGTACTTGCCTTTCTTTGCGCATCCTTTTGGGATCGCCCAATTACCAGTAGCTTGACATTGCAAAGACTCGTTCACGATGTTGTTTTCAACTGTGTTTCTTATTCTATAGCCAGGGGAACACGTGACTTGAGCGTAGTCAAGGTATGCGTTGCCATTTGTGTACGAAACATTTCCATTTTCGACAGAGATGGCATTTTCACATACTGGAACATACAAGGCAACATCTAAAATGGTTAGCCTTTTCATTAAATATTATTATAAATGCAATAATTCAATCACTCATTATTTTATGAAGTAGGATAATTACAATAAGTACACATACATGTATATAACACGGATATATTTTTGAAACATATTAACAAATGAACTGTCAGGAATGTTTAACAACTTGCCCTTTCTGACGCATCCTCTGGGTATTTCCCATTTGTCAGTATGCAGACATTGTAATGACTCTGTTACGTTATTGTTATCAGTTGTTCCATAAATCCTAGAGCCCGGGGAACACGTGACCTGAGCGTAGTCAAGGTATTTGTTGCCACTTTTGATTGAGGCATGTCCGTTTTCAACAGCGATGACTAGTGCGCATTCTACATAATAAAACACCATTATTATTGACAAAATACCTGGATATGGCACATATATACATATCAAAATATCATTATTTATCCTTATTTCAAGCCAACAGTGTATCACTTGCCTCTCTTGACGCACCCTCTTGGTATTTCCCATTTACCAGTAAGCAGACATTGCAATGACTCGCTCACGTTATTGTTATCAGTTGGCCCATTAATCCTATAGCCCGAGGAACACTTGACGTCGGCGCTGTCTAGGTATTTGTTGCCATTATTGTATGATACATTTCCGTTTACAGCTGTAATATCTAGTGCACATTCTAAAAAAATAAAAAGAGATATAATGATCACATGAGTATCAACAACAACACAGATACACTTTACGTATAGCACTATTTTTTTTCTAATCAAGGTATTGTCACCATCCTTTTTTGACGCATCCTTGTAGTATTTGCCATCTGCCAGTACTTAGACACTGTAATGACTCACTAGTCTTGTTGTTATCATTTGTCCCAATGATCCTATAGCCCGGGGAACACGCGACTTCAGCGTAGTCAAGGTATTTGTTGCCATGTTTGTATGAGGCATTTCCGTTTAAAACAGTAATGCCCGGCATGCACTCTAAAACGGTATCACATTAGTTTGGGGAAAAATGAATTTTCTGCGTAGAAAAATATATAAAAATCTCAATATTTGATTTTTTATTTATCTTTTTTGTCTAACCTACGAGTTATCACTTGCCTTTTTTGACGCACCCTCTTGGTATTTCCCAAGTCCCTGTGGCCAGACATTGTAATGATTCCGTCACGTTATCGTAATCGTTTGTTCCATTGATCCTATAGCCCTGAGAACACCAGACTTGGGCGTAGTCAAGGAATTTGTTGCCATTTGTGTATGACACCGTTCCGTTTACAACAGTGATGTCTTGTGCGCATTCTACAATGCATATTGCATGTGTTAACCGTTAATGTTAGAAATATATGTTAGGTTATACTGCATTAAAGTATAAATAAGCTTCTTTGTTGTATTTAGAGTAAATAATAATACATCCGCTATCCCTTTCGGGGTCTCAAATGAGCAGTATAAGTCTCGTGGTGTTGAGTAAGGTGTGCAATTGTTGTGATATTATACGAACATTATTGCAACATAGAAAACAATCAAGAAGATTAAATGATTTCAATTGGACACTTGGGTGACAGAGTTCTATTTACCGCAAAGTGTCTCAATTTTTGAGACAAGAAGAGTAGATCACAAAAGAAACTTTAACACTGCCGAAGAAAGTGACATTAACTGTTTAGCATTTTCACAGGGAAGCACACAAGTAATCCACCAATAGATTATGTAATTAAAACAGGTCAAGATAACGGATGCAGCGGACGACCAAACCCCCGACAAGGAACGAACGAACAACGTTAGTTGGGGCCGGTAAGTTGCATGTTGTAGTAGTAATATTCACCTATCCAATGTTCAGGACACATGTTTAAAATGGCGTTTTCGAAAAGAAAAGAACTTTACATGCATTACATAATGAAAAAAGTCCAACTAGTATATTGATTTATGTAGAAAACGGGGAAAATGAATAAAGTATATGTATTTTAATGAAATTCAATTTATTGTTTTACGGTGACACAAAACACATTATTATGAGATCATCGTAGTTACTAATAATTCAGTAGCTACATTGCACATTAACTGCGTTGTATACAATAATTCTGGAAATAAATGTGACACATAATCTCAAAATATTATCAAGCTTTGATATGGTGAAAACACGAATATTTTTTCTAAAACCAAAAGCATGTTTAAAAAATTGCAATACTACATTTTAAAAGCCTAAGGAAGGGCACACAACATATTATTATCATTAAACAATAAATACTGCTTAATACGCTACAAAAAAAGTTGAAACAGCATGTCCTAAATTACATAACTTTTGAACATAAGCTACTTTCAGCTGTAATTAGACAAGTATAGCTCGCAAGTTAATACCTGAGTACTGGAATAAAGCTAGTTTAATTATCATTATAATTGCTGTATATTTTAGTGTTTATTTCCAGTTTCATCAAACGCTTTATATTGAAATAGTATATAGTAAACGTGAAAATTGTTTGAAAATAAACTGTATATTAGGCACCCTTTCGTGTAAGATAATCCTAAGATGTTGTTTTGTGTGTGTCATTGTTCTATTAAGCGACAAATGTACTTGCCTTTCTTTGCGCATCCTTTTGGGATCGCCCAATTACCAGTAGCTTGACATTGCAAAGACTCGTTCACGATGTTGTTTTCAACTGTGTTTCTTATTCTATAGCCAGGGGAACACGTGACTTGAGCGTAGTCAAGGTATGCGTTGCCATTTGTGTACGAAACATTTCCATTTTCGACAGAGATGGCATTTTCACATACTGGAACATACAAGGCAACATCTAAAATGGTTAGCCTTTTCATTAAATATTATTATAAATGCAATAATTCAATCACTCATTATTTTATGAAGTAGGATAATTACAATAAGTACACATACATGTATATAACACGGATATATTTTTGAAACATATTAACAAATGAACTGTCAGGAATGTTTAACAACTTGCCCTTTTTGACGCATCCTCTGGGTATTTCCCATTTGTCAGTATGCAGACATTGTAATGACTCTGTTACGTTATTGTTATCAGTTGTTCCATAAATCCTAGAGCCCGGGGAACACGTGACCTGAGCGTAGTCAAGGTATTTGTTGCCACTTTTGATTGAGGCATGTCCGTTTTCAACAGCGATGACTAGTGCGCATTCTACATAATAAAACACCATTATTATTGACAAAATACCTGGATATGGCACATATATACATATCAAAATATCATTATTTATCCTTATTTCAAGCCAACAGTGTATCACTTGCCTCTCTTGACGCACCCTCTTGGTATTTCCCATTTACCAGTAAGCAGACATTGCAATGACTCGCTCACGTTATTGTTATCAGTTGGCCCATTAATCCTATAGCCCGAGGAACACTTGACGTCGGCGCTGTCTAGGTATTTGTTGCCATTATTGTATGATACATTTCCGTTTACAGCTGTAATATCTAGTGCACATTCTAAAAAAATAAAAAGAGATATAATGATCACATGAGTATCAACAACAACACAGATACACTTTACGTAAAGCACTATTTTTTTTCTAATCAAGGTATTGTCACCATCCTTTTTTGACGCATCCTTGTAGTATTTGCCATCTGCCAGTACTTAGACACTGTAATGACTCACTAGTCTTGTTGTTATCATTTGTCCCAATGATCCTATAGCCCGGGGAACACGCGACTTCAGCGTAGTCAAGGTATTTGTTGCCATGTTTGTATGAGGCATTTCCGTTTAAAACAGTAATGCCCGGCATGCACTCTAAAACGGTATCACATTAGTTTGGGGAAAAATGAATTTTCTGCGTAGAAAAATATATAAAAATCTCAATATTTGATTTTTTATTTATCTTTTTTGTCTAACCTACGAGTTATCACTTGCCTTTTTTGACGCACCCTCTTGGTATTTCCCAAGTCCCTGTGGCCAGACATTGTAATGATTCCGTCACGTTATCGTAATCGTTTGTTCCATTGATCCTATAGCCCTGAGAACACCAGACTTGGGCGTAGTCAAGGAATTTGTTGCCATTTGTGTATGACACCGTTCCGTTAACAACAGTGATGTCGTGTGCGCATTCTACAAAGCATAATGCATATGTTAACCGTTAATGTTGGAAATATATGTTAGGTTATACTGCATTAAAGTATAATTAAGCTTCTTCATTGTATTAAGAGTAAATATTAATACATCCGCTATCCCGTTCGCGGTCTGAAATGAGCAGTATAAGTCACGTACGTTGAGTAATGTCTGACATTGTTGTTATATTATATTTATTATATAATATTCACCCATCCAATGTTCAGGCCACAGGTTTAAATGGCGTTTTCGAAAAAAAAAGAACTTTGCATGCATGGTAGACAATAAACTTCCTTTCGGTGCTGAACGTTCCCCTTTTTCTTATATACCTTAACACAAGCAATGCGAGTAATTATGGAGAAGGGGAGGTACAGTACCATTATAATATATTTAGATGATTGTTTCATAATCGCTGAGACAGTCGATAATAGTCAGCAAGCAACATATGTGCTAATAAAATCAAATAAGTTCGCGAACAAGCGTTCCAAATCAGTTACAATAAAGTTGAGGGACCTGTCCAGAAGCTGACATTCCTGGGCCTAGTGTTAGACTCAATTAACATGACAATGCTATATTCCTTGCCTCAAAGCACTCTGTGCATGCAGACACTAATGATCCCGCGGTTGTTTACATCAGAGATGGTCGTACTCAAGTGCTGACCAGCAATTCGTTTAGTGACTGGATCAGACAATGTTTGCAGTCGGGCGGGGTACCCCCGACAGATATTGCGTCCCATTCCTTCAGGTGCGCTCGACCTAGTAGGACTTCCGTTTTAAAGACAGTCTTATGTAGTGTAAACTGAAGGCAGGCTTCAAGCATCTACTTTTTCCACGCGACAAGTGAATACATTACTGCTCGGATAAACAAAGCGGGCGGCATAATGTACTTCTGATCAGTGCACATACAAGACAAGACTAGATTTCTAGGTCACATTATGTCATATTATTTTTTTCCATTTCCAAAACACAAGTCCAGCATAAGACTGCTTGTTTTAGTTATGTCATTTTTGTATTCAATTATCAATATTCAATAACAAGTCCAACACAAGGCTGCTTGTTTTATTTATGTGATTTTTCTTTCAATCAAGGTTCGATTACAAGTCCAGCACAAGGCTGCTTGTTTTCGTGGTAATTTTTCTATTCAATTATCCATGTTCTATTTCATGTCCTACACAGGGCTGCTTGTTCCATTAATTAATGTCTTGTGTACGCTACTATGCTTTTAGTTTATGATTTTATATTCTGCTTTGATTGAATTGCTCTAGAATGAGTGTAACTGTCCAGCAGAAGAGCTGAACTGGTATGTATCAAATTGCAAATGTATTCATTATGTTCAATTTATCTAATCAATTTTGCAAAGTACAGCATAAGGCTGCTATGCAACAGCTTTGTCATTTAACTTGATTTTTCTCTGGTTTTCTGTAGTGAGGGCAACTCACAGATCCCGATGCAGCTCTGTAAGTTGGTGTGGCGGATTTGCTCCCCACATGTGTGGATATGTATTATTCATTAATATGCCCCATTGTATTGATGATTTTATACACACTGTCGTCTTTACAAACAAATGACATTTCCGCTTAAAACGCTTTGTTGTTTCACATATATAACAGAAACCAGAAAATCGTTTCAATGCATTGAGTTGGCGGTTGGAGCGGAGGACAATTTAAATAATGTGTGCATGTATATTAACTTGCAGCAGCCGCACTAGTAGTAGAGACAGAGAGAGGCCTGATTATAAAGGCGTTCCATTCCATAATGGTAAGGTTAAATGTTGTAAATGTCATGATGTCCGCCAATAACGTTTTAAATGTTTTGTAATATTTGTATTTTGCTTAAGTTGTTTGTTTGTTTTGTTTGCAGATGTTTTACGTTAATTCAGCAACGAAATCAGCCACCAGAATGTTAGCATGTAAAGAGATAATAATCATGTTTGGTTCGAAATATATATGCAACTTGTGCATCTATTATTTCTAAGCTAATTATATTGTGTATTTAAATATGTTGTAATTGTTGCAGATGCTGTTGTCATAGTTTTACGGATACAGAGTTGCCTCTTATCTTGTAACTCGAATAAGAACCATGGAAACGGGAACTCAGAGTTGTCGTTCCTGTATAGAGTTGCATGTATACAATAGTTGTCTCTCTTTGTTCCGACTTTGCCATAGTTTGCCTAACTCCTCACAGCGGCTACTTCCCCATTGATACACTTTACAGTAACCGCTGTCACCGCAAGTAAAAAAACTTATTGATTTTGAAGTTTTCAGGGAAGACAGTTATGATTGAAGATATTACCACTTGATAACAATTGCAAAAACATGTTGCATTATTGGTTCAGGTATATAAATAACGAGTTAACATGAAAAACAAAAATAAATACATAAAAAGTAAACGTAACAACGCAAGTATTTTACGTTGTCCACGTTTTTTCTATGTGCTTGTCCACGATTTTGTTTCGCGCCAAGTGATATGACCATGGTCACGGGTACAGTCTGGTATTATTTTTAGATCTAGTGAAAATTCATGCCGGCAGGGATTAAATGCAGCTATGCTGGGACACAGTTTAATATATGGTTCGAATGTTTTCTGGCGCCAATGAATAATGAATGGAAAATAAAGCGTATATTGTCGCAGAACCTATGTACTTTCTCTAAGATCAGGTGCAGTGACGAGAACAATCATTTGTGGAAACCTGTGTATAGTGAATGTTTATCTAGTGCACCGGGATTCTCTTCCATATGGCCATCGCCTTCAGAAGACTTGTTCGTGGGGTTACGGGGGATAGAGCAAGATACAGCAGACGCCCCGTTCCAGAGGCGACCTTGGGTCTCTTAGTGTCTGATGTGAATCACCTCGGTTGTTTAAGCCCTATGTTTTCATATTCTGCAAATTTAATTCAACTACAAAGAAGGAAGTGTGTGGCCATTGTGGCTCCGATGGGATGGTGCAAGTGTTGATATGTCCTTGAAGTCGCGCTACAAACTGTACTCCAATTTTGTACAATGTGTTTTGAAATTGCGAAAAATCTAATAACAAAGCACCCGTATGAGAAAGGATATTAAAAATTGCTCATGTCAGAAGTGAAGTTTGTGAACTTGAAAACCGTTTGCATTGGTTTTCAAATTGTATGATACACACATTTTGTCAAGTGTGCTTTTGTTTTATTATTAGTTTTAATAAGTTATACTGATTAAGTTATAAACAATTACAAAAGGGTTGTTTAAGGGGTTGTAGATCCGTGCTTTTTGGGTCGCGAATGAAAAACAAGTTAAGACAAATAAAGTTATGCCTTCCTACCTACCATATTTTTTTCCAAGACATTAGCGGAAAGAAACAACGTTTTTGGGCCTAACAATTTAAAACCTAAAAATTAATCACGGAAAGTCTTTCAAATGTTAAACATACATATTTTTGTGGCCGATTCAAAAACCAAACCAGTCATGTTATATAAAAATAACTAATTCGATGGCAGCTCTCCGTATAAATATTAATGCATGTTAGTAGTTATTAAACATTACACGTATGAATACACATTATTTTCCGGATATTACAGTTACTAGTGAACGAATCGTAAGCGCATTTCAATCGATGAACAAGTGAGTAAAAACTTTTATATTACGTTTTAATCGTAACATTAAATTTTAACAATAAGTACAGTAACCAAGCGAACAGTAATATGAAATCGTAATATTATTGAAAATTAATTTCGAGTTTGGTGTTAAAATACTGCACTGAGAGGCAATCGAATCAACGATATTGTTAAATACAATTTTGAAACACACACAGTTGCAATTTACACGTACATGCATTGCGTATGCGATTGTAGCAACTTTGTCATTGGATACGCCATTTACATGTGTTTCACAGCAATTGTATTCTTCCGTGGAGAATCACCGCGATTACTGGGGTGTTTTAACACTCGCCGTCCTCGGTGATTACAGGCAAAAACCACGCCACGTGTAGTGTACATAACACAATAATTTAGTCAACAGTTATTAACAGGTCAGTGTAATACAAAAATCAAATATACACGAAAAATATAGTTCAGTACCTTGTTGTGTCGATTCTGTAGGTCCAACAGTTAGTACCGCTGTAGTGTTTGATGCAATAGTAGGTATATTAGTAGCAGGTGGTACGGTTGTAGTGTTAGGTGCTGTTGTAGGTATACTTATCGTAAGTGGTACCGTTGTAGTGTTAAACGCAATACTAGGTATATGCTTCGAAGTTGGTACCGTTGTTGTCATGTTAGGTGCAATAGAAGGTATGTGTGTCATAGGTATTACCATTGTGGTGTTAGGTGCAACAGTATGTTTATTCATCGTGGGTGGTACCTCTGTAGTGTTAGATGCAATAGTAGGTGCATGTGTCGCGGGTGGTACCGTTGTAGTGTTAGGCACAGTAGGGTGGATATGTGTCGTATGTGATACCATTGTAGAGTTTGGAGCAATATTAGTTAAATTAGTCGTACTTGGTACTATTGCAGTGTTAAGTGTTATAGTAGGTATATGCGTCGTGGGTGGTACCGTTGCAGTGTTAGGTGCAATACAAGGAATATGGGTCGTAGTTGGTACCGTTGTAGCGTTAGGTGTAATAGTAGGTATATGTGTCGTAGTTGGTACCACTTTAGTGTTTGGTGTAATAGTAGGAATATGCGTCGTGGGCGTTACCGTTGTAGGTCCAACAATTAGTACCGCTATAGTGTTTGATGCAATACTAGGTATATTAGTCGTAGGTGGTACGGTTGAAGTATTAGATGCTGTAGTCGGTATACTTATCGTAAGTGGTACCGTTGTAGTGTTAAACGCAATACCAGGTATATGCTTCGTAGTTGGCACCGTTGTTGTTGTGTTAGGTGCAATAGATTGTATGTGTGTCATAGGTATTACCGTTGTGTTGTTAGGTGCAACAGTAGATATATGCATCGTGGGTGGTACCGCTGTAGTGTTAGATGCAATAGTAGGTGCATGTGTCGCGGGTGGTACAGTTGTAGTGTTAGGCACAGTAGGGTGTATATGTGTCGTATATGGTACCATTGCAGTGTTGTGCGCAATAGTATTTATATTAGTCGTATTTGGTACTAGTGTAGTGTTAAGTGTTATAGTAGGTATATGCGTCGTGGGTCGTACCGTTGTAGTGTTAGGTGCAATACAAGGAATATGGGTCGTAGTTGGTACCGTTGTAGCGTTATGTGTAATAGTAGGTATATGTGTCGTAGTTGGTACCGCTGTAGTGTTTGGTGTAATACTAGGAATATGCGTCGTGGGCGTTTCCGCTGTAGTGTAAGGTGTAATAGTATGCATATGCGTCGTGGGTGGTACGGGTGTAGTGTTAGGTGCAAACGTAGGTATATGCGACGTGGTTGGTACGGCTGTAGTGTTAAGTGTAATAGTAGGTATATGCGCCGTGGGTGGTACCGCTGTAGTGTTATATGTTATAGTATGCATATGCGTTGTGGGTGGTACGGTAGTAGTGTCAGGTGTAATAGTGGGATTATGCGGCGTAGTTGGTACCGCTGTAGTGTTAGGTGTAATAGTAGGCATATGCGTCGTGGGCGGTACCGCTGTAGTGTTAGGTGTAATAGTAGGCATATACGTCGTGGGTTGTACGGTTGTGGTGTTATGTGTAATAGTAGATATACGTGACGTAGTTGGTACCGCTGTAGTGTTAGGTGTAATAGAATGTATATGCGTCGTTGTTGGCACCCTTGTAGTGTTAGTTGCAACAGTAGGTATATGAATCGTATTTGGTACTGGTGTAGTGTTAGATGTAATAGTAAGTGCATGTGTCGCGGGTGGTACCGTTGTAGTGTTATATGTACTTGTAGGTGTATGCATCGTAGTTGGTACCCTTGTAGTGTTAGGTACACTAGTATGTATAGTAATGGCGGGTGGTACCGCTGTAGTGTTTTTCGCCGTAGTAGGTACAGGAGTCATCCGAGATTCCCTCGTTGTGCTAGGTATAATGGGTATGCGTGTCGTCGGTGTTTCTGTTGTAATGTGAGGTACACAAGTATATACTCTTTTGGCAGGTATTAGATTGCATAGATCAGTGTGTGAAATATGTGTGGGAAGTGCGTTTTCAGTAGCCACAATTTTAAGAACGGGTGGAATATAACAATGAATTTGTTAGGCACATAATTAGGATCGAATAAAGCATTGCCATTAGAAGAAACGGAAAGGAATAAACGTATAAAGTAATCGAATATGTTCAGACTATTATTGAATGATATTGAACTGTTATCAAATTTATTGTTTAAATACCCAATATAAAAATAGATATACCAATTGTTATGTGTAACAATAGTGTGAAGTTTGACGTGTTTAAATATAAATTATCGCCACGTCTGTAAGATTTACTTAAATAAATCAAAACTTTACCAATCTTCACACAATAATACTCCGGGTGCCATTTGCTATCTGGTCCACAGCTTATTCGTGAAATTGTTTTGTTAACACTTCTGGCATTGACGTATAATCCGTAGCCATCTTCACAAGTCACATTTGCTGCTGAGTATCTGGTAGTCGATGTATAGGTTACTATTACAATGTGGTCACCTAGGTTACCACTTATCCAGTTCGAACCAGCATTGGGATCCCCACAATCTGCAAAAAAACGCATGACTACAGAACCTCACAATATCATACATACCTATAACACGGAAGTACAGATCAATCTGCAAAATTACTCTTTTAATAGAAATAACTTATTCGTATCAATATACTATGCTATTGGAATAGGGGACCTTTCTTGCGTCGTCCGTCGTCCGTCGTCAAGCGTCTGTAGCCCATATGCCTTCAACAATATGCTCGTTTTCAATATAAAGACTTCACTTTTTATCCAATCTTGACCAATCTTGATCAGACTTACACACAGTGTTTATGACCGTAAAATATCGGTCGCGATTGTTATTGGGCCAGATCGCACCAGTAACACTGGAGTTATTGCCTCTTTTTCATGCAAAAAAAGCAAAAAAAAGCCTTTTTTCCAACATGTAGACTTCATTTTCAATCCTATATTGACCAAACTTTGTGTATGATCATCAGATCTCAGCAGAAGCCAAAAATGGGCCAGATCGTGTTGCCCCTTGTTTGTGAACAATGTACACACGTGTCCGATACTAAGTATAGGAATATGTCAACTAGTAATGAGATGTAAATTGTTAACAGTAATAAACGTAAGTGCTTAATGTATTTAAAAGGTCAAACTATCATGTATCATGTGTTTGGATGTTCGCTAATGGCATAGATATATGCATTTGTTATGCTGATTAATAAGTTGTTTACATATGCATTCATGTAGATGAGTATAATTACGAGCACGGTTGTTGCTCAGACATAGGGCTTGGGTATTATGTTAAGAGAGACCGGTTTTGGAGAGCTTGGAGGGTGCGACTGGAAGTACGTGTGCGGCGACAACCGGAGCGCGGCTCGAGCATGGAAACATGGGAGCTGATACCCGAGACATCCGAATAAACAGCTCGTACCCGAGCTCGAGATGTTGTTGTTTTCACTACGACGCTTTGCAGAGCGATTATTTCACACATTTTTTGAATCAAAATATGCAAACATGGACTTGATGCAGGATAGAGACTTTATTCCGTCCAATCTTAACCACACTACCACAGTTTGTGTATGACCATATGGTCCAGAATTTCCCAAAGGACTTCTTTAAGGCATGTCGTCATCCCCGACACAATTCCCCAAGCGAAATTAAAACATATCAACCCCTAGAGATCGTTCCAATCCGCCCCCTTAGCTTCCCCCTCGTCCCAAATAAGCCTCTCGATTTGGCCCAACCTCGGTAGCATCAAAACACCCAACCTCCCAGAAATCGGCTGCAACGATTGACCTCAACTGACCTATATCGGCTGCAACGATAGATCCCACATTTCCGCTGCCACACTCGAGCCCCACCTCACCGAAATTACTGCATCGCCCAATCCCACCTCCCCGAAATCAGCTGCGACTTTCGAAATTCCGGCGCAAACCAAATCAGCAGTATCGCTTCAAATACCACCCTCTCTCGCTTAAACTACCTAGCTTATCGCCCGGCCTCTCTCAACATTGGCAAAAGAGTATAAGCTAACATAGCTAGCTGATACATCCTTTTTATTTCTAACAAGCCAAAGTTGAAGAAGAGTAAACACCATCTAAATCACGTAATAGTACATGTTTTATGGATCCGTCATGATTCGCGGGCGATTACGTGCATAGATATGCAGTAACGGAGAAATGCATTATCTTAAGTTTGGGATTCTTATTTTGCCGCCTTAAAATAATATCATGACAACTAGCTGTTTCACGAACATGTTTTTTAAATTTCAGTAACAGTTTTCGGATGCAAAAAATAAAATAAATCGTTATAAGTTATTCCACATGCGGTTATTCTACAAAGCCGAACAAATCACTTATCTTATTAAATAATCGAGTATGCGGTTCCTAATCGACACAAAATACGAATTGCATCTCCATGTAAGCGTCTATTGCTAAACAAGCGGGCGAAAATTATGTCGCCATGCACAAGGTCACGTACGCCTCATTAAAAACGTGCATGCCCTGTTCACGTGATTTATTGCAGTGTTTATACGAACAAATTAGGTTTAACGACGTAAACTTGTGTTTTACAATAAGGCTGTGTATTTCATTATTCCTTTATATATTGTTGATTTTCAGTTTGTGAACTTGATAAGAAGAGTACCCGGATAAAATAAAACGTCAATATAATAATAAAATGTTTTAAAATGCATGTTCGCTTTTCCCGGCAATCGTAAGTATTTGTTGTCAATCATATTTTTAGTTGTAAGTAAGGTAAAAAGTTCCTAAATATCGCCGAATTAGATTAGCTATTTAGAATGTTGTGTGTGGGAGTACATTGTTCAGTCACATGTCAATGCAATTGTTGAAAATTAGACCTTATCGATCAATACGGCGTTCTTTTATAGCCCTTAAGTTCAAAACAATTGTGCAATTAAGAGATTCATGGTGGTCGATTTGAAAATTAAAGTCGGCATTAGTTAAGCATGTCGGCAAATGACTAACTGCTTTTAGAAACGAAATAGACCTGCTTGAAACCCTGTGGGCTGAGCCGAAGCCAAGCACGGACCAGATTGGACCGCACAAAGTAGAATTTTAGCCCTGTCCTTGTTTAAGAAAATGCAAACATTTACTTTATGCATTGTTGATATTTCATTCTTTGACATCCAGTGTTGACAAAAAGTCGGTGAACATGCATGCACTGTAACCATATTGTTCATGCAAAATGGGTGACTATATTGACGTTGGTAACAAATTAGATAATATCACAGCGTTTGTTAGTTTGCAAGCCAATCAAAGAATATCATTTGCTTTAAATTGTTGGTTGAAAACGGATGAAATTTGATTTATAACAATTGCAAACCTTGCATGCAGTTATCTGTTCATATAACGTTGATGGCTTCAGACCCTGCATTAATATCGTTAATCATTATTGGACAGACAATTATCAAAGAAAGTGCAAAACTTGACCTTAAAACACTGCCATCGCAATTATCACATTTACAACTAGTTATACAAAACTGCCTGCGAAACGACATTTACGGTTTCTGCATTTTCCAAAACTCTCACTGACTTAATTTGATGAAAAAGCGTCCGAAAAGAATATCCAGAAAATGATCTGAGAACAATAGTCAAAAACATCGCTCCTCCACTACCCAACTAAGGATTTAGATAGCCCATTGCACTACCTGATGTATAAAATCAAACTGATCCTAATTCCCTCTGCGAATACATGTATATTTTTCAGATACCTTAATTTTCAATCCTGTCAAAACAATATGGTCTTCATCTTTGCCAGTACTCAGATGAGCGCTTTGGGCTGTCATGGACCTCTTGTTAAACTATTAG